>JAWNPR010000061.1:27725000-28217500 GCA_035047405.1 Drosophila stalkeri
ACTCTTTAAAAAGGCGGCGTACAGCATCCAGGCCACGCCCCCCCCCCCACACTTACGCGCAATATCAGCAAAACTTTGCAATTAGGTATTGTCAAAAGTTTCAGTTGTTGTTGTTGTTGTTTGGAACTTTGGCGACGAAACGGCCTATAAAATAATATGAGCGAGTGTGACCAACTTTTTAACACACAAACAGAGAGAGAGCTCAAAACTGGGCAAAAGAACGTGTTCAGATAGGGTGGGCGTGGCCGGGCATCAGCTGATCAACGCTGGCAACACAGCTGTTCGATGTGGGCGTGGCAGCGCAATGGGCGGGGTGGGTCTGTTAGCTGTTGCTGTTGCTGCTTCTGGCGAGACGAAACTTTGGCCCACAGCAGAAACTTTGCAGCCGGCAACAACAACAACAACAACAACAGCAAACGGTAAAAAAAAGGATTTTCTGCTTAACTGTTTTGTTGTTGTTGCTTTGTGCGTTATCCTTGCAGGATGTTAATGAGCCAAAGGCAGCAATAGCAACAGCAATTGTCTTTAGTTCAAATGTTGTGCATTGATCGCTGGCAGTAATCGATATGTTATCGATTATCGATAAACGGGTTTGGATGATTTGTATGTTAGAGCAAACTGTTTTCATATATTCATATATTCATATATTCATATATTCATATATTCATATATTCATATATTCATATATTCATATATTCATATATTCATATATTTATATATATTTATATATTCATATATTCATATATTCATATATTCATATATTTATATATATTTATATATTCATATATTCATATATTCATATATTCATATATTCATATATTTATATATATTTATATATTCATATATTCATATACATATTCATATACATATTAAATTTCTATTCATTTTTCTATTGGTATTCATATATATTAATGAATTGTTATTCATATTCATTTAATTAATTTTCATGCTTTGATTCATATTCGTATTCACTTTCATATTCATATGCATTCAACTCGCTTTCCTTCTATCTTTTACAGGATATTTCGCACGCTCTTTAACTAAGGCAAAATTGAATTCACGACGGGTTCAAAGTTCAGCGTTTGGCATAGGCGCAGCCACACAACACTCACACACACTCACACAACACTCGCACACACTTGGAAAATATTTGATATAAAATTTTGTTGCTAAAAAGTTAAATTTTATTTTCTTTTGGCCAAAAACCTTCCAACTTTTGAAGTAAACTTTGCTACCGCTCGCTATCTCGCTCGCTCATTCTCTCACTATCTCACTCACTCTGCCTGAGTAAGTTGTGTTTATAGGCGTGGCCGCTTAACGCCCGTTGATGGGCGCGACCAGGGGGGCTAGCCCGACGTCTTCGGGGTAGGTCGCGCGTCTAACGCCTTAAAGTTTAGTGGTACGCAAAGTTCGCTTTTTGCAGTTACTTTTAGTATTCAGTTTTCTCTCACTTTTTCAGTGTCAAGGTCGTTCGCCAAGTTTCTTCTTCTTCTTTATTATTCTGGCGCCTCTTCTTCTTCCTTCTGCAACTTCCACTTGTCTTGCATAACTTTTGCTTTAGCTAGAGTTCGTTTAATGAGTGCCAAGAGCAACAACAACCCGAAACCAACTAAAAGAAGAACAATCAAATGAAGTGCTGTAACATATTTAAAAGTTGGCGCCATTTTTGATCGCCAAGCGAGACTAGACAGATATGCTGCCAGAGAGAGAGACAGAGAGAGAGAGAGAGAGAGAGACAGTGTGAGTGAGATGGAAAGGTTAGACAGTTGAGTGTGTTCCTCAGAGAAGGCAGTTCTGGTCGGGCCAGCTCAGCATGGGGAGACTGCTTGAAGAGGTATTGAAAGGGTTAACAGGATAGTTCCTATAAGAAATGTATATAGGGTTTCTGAGAGAGCTGCTGGTAAGGGTGCTTGGAGTGTTGGAAGGGTGCATGACAAAGGTGCTCGGAGAGGTGTTGGGAAGACTCATGGGAGAGGAGCTCGGTAGCTTCTTAGGATGGTTTCTAGAGAAGGAGCTGCCTGGCAGGTGATGGAAGGATAGCTAAGATGATTTTTGAAAGAGGTGTATTGGATGATTACCGGAAGAGTTGAAAGAAAATGAACTGGAATAATATTTAAGAGGGTTTCTACTAGATGTTCGGAAACGGTTCCCGGAAGAGTTTCTGAGAGAGCTGTTGGGAGGAGGAGGCTAGGTTGGGTAGGAGTGTTTTCGCGAGAGGTGAGGTGACCTTGCTGAGCTCGTAAGATGATTCCTGAGAGACGAGCTAAGCTAGTTTTTGGAATGTATGCAAATTTGTATAGCTTGTAGAAAAAATCTTAGAAGAGTTTTTGACAAGACTTCTAGTCGATTCTGCGCTTCTGGGAGTGTGCCAGGAGGCTCGACGTCCTTGTTGTCATTTGCCTTTGTTGTTTGTCATGTGTTGGCTGTGAACTTCGATTTTTCAGTGGCTGTCGGACGGTGTGTGGTCGGACGTCCAGCTGCTCTGTGTGGACTTCAACAAGTTGCAAAGCAGGAGCCAGTACAAGGACAACAAAGTGCGGCAACATAATCAAGAGGAGATTATGTAATTAGTCTGCAGCTGATTGATGAGTCCTGGCAGCTCTCACACTACCCACTATCTGCCTTCGCTGTGTGTCCTGCCAGCCAGCTTGCCAGCCTGCCTGCCTGCCTGCCTGCCTGCTGGGGGCAATCAGGCGGCCTGCGATAAAATTTAAATATCTCCACAAAGGCCTTTCCCTGCAGCTAGCTGAAAAAGCTATATGCTTCAGCCACTATGCCTGCCTCCCGACTCTGTTCCTGCTCCCACTTCTTCGCCTGCCTGCCAGCGTTCATTTTGCGGACGGTAAACAAACAAATAAAAACAAGATTTTTAGCCCAAACCCTAAAGCTGAGATCCCGGGCACAGGCTGAGAGCTCATCAGCAGCCATCAACCACCAAGAGGTGCGGAGGTGGATAGCAGGAGCGGGAAAGGAACGAAGGGGGGGGGGGCGTGGTCTCAATGAGTGGCATAAGAATAGCCGAAGAGGCGGAGTAAGCCGCCAGCTCATCTACTTGTCTGTAAAATGTCACAAAGGCGGCGCACAGAGCTCGGGTGCTCGGATGGACGGACGGATGGACGGATGGACGGACGGACGATGGCTCGAGCTTTGTCCGTTCAACTTTATTAAGGATATGCAAATATCCTTAATTCGAAAATGATTTTTAATAGGATCGAATGGAATTAGTTTATTACTTTTAATGAATTTTTTATGTCGCCGCCAATGTCCAAGCTGAGGCAAAGCTCGTCGGCCAGCCATTGTTCCGTCGCATGAATATAATGGATTTTCATTTGGATGCCGGCTTCGGTAAAAAGCCAATCACGTGGTTTAGCTGGCAAGGACCTGGCCGGGCCGTGTCCAAGCAAGACTAATGGTCGTCTCCTGCCAACGACTTCGAGTGCGACTAATTTGCTTGCAGATGATTTATTGATTTAAAGAGTGGAGCTCCGTCAGTCAGTTCAAGTCCTTCAGGTCCTTCAGGTCCTTTACGTTCTTCACTCCGGCGTGCATTGTTTATTTTGATTTTATTTTCAGTTTTTCAGCTTGAGCCTAATTGATTTTTTTCCAGACCGAAAAGAGTTTTCACCACATTCGCTTCGCATTTCACTCACTCTCACGCCCTCTCTCTCTCTCTCTCTCTCTCTCTCTCTCTCTCTCTTTTCTCTTACTCTATTTATATATTTTATTTCAAGTGCGGTAATTAAAAATTGTCGTAAATCAGCTTCGACGAATGCTGCGCCCAAAAAAAAAAAAAAGAAAAAAGGGACCTTCTCTGCGTTCAGGGTTGGACTCTTAAAGTTTAGCCAAATGAGATTTTGTTTGTGTTTTCTTGAAAAATTACAATGCAATTAGCTGAAGAGCGCTTTAAAGCTAAAAACTCAAGAGCGAAACAAGCAAATCGTTTTAATAATGCCTGAGCAGAGATGTGAAATTGGTGAACAATCGGAAATTCTCTTGAAGCAACTTCAATTAGGCACTGGAAAAGTAAAGGGACTAGAGTGTTAGACTACAGAAAGAGATAGATTCCGAGAGAGGTTTTTAGAAGCAGCTTGAACAAAGCACAAGACTCAAAGGTGAAGAGGTTAAGAATTGGTTATGAAATCATCTTAGACTAGGAGCTAGAATCACGGCAAACTATATACGAGAGAAGCATAGATTAAGCTGTCTTAGACTTGGGACTAGATGCAATGTGTCTAGAGCTACTTAGTTAAGCTGCATAGAGCTCAGGGGAATCATGAAATTATGCTTGAGATGAGATGAATATAAGAAGATAGAAATCTTATACGATTTGGAATTGAAGTTACTTTAAATGGATCATAAAATTAATAGAGAATAGATAAGGAAAAGAAAGTATAAGTAAGGAGCAGTGTATGATAGCTAATCAATGAGATTTCCTTGATTTCTGATTAGACAGAGGTTTCCGGTAGGAGTTGCATGCGAGGGGTAAATGAGACAGCTCTGAACTAGAAACAAAGCTCTGAACTAACTTAACCTAACTATAACAAACCCATAAACTACAACTGAAGCTTGAACTATGTTTTCAAATCGAATGTCAATTGTTCAAGTAATAATTTAGAGCTAAAATCTTACGTCCCGTTGGCTTTAGCTCTCACAAGTTCGACCTCTTCCACATCCCTCTGCAAAACTAACCTAAAAATGCACTTGTTGCAGGGTATCTGTCAGTCATGCATGCTTGGCTCTATCCATTGCTAATTCAAAATTCATTTTGTAAATTTTAATATGCCAACGGGCAAAGCCAATGAAATTTGTCAAATGCAAAAGGTCCAATGGGTACGCTTGCTGTCCACTAGCTGAGCTCCTTCTTGGAGATTGTTTTTGTTGTTGTTGTTGTTGTTATTGCTGACTGTCAAGCCAAATGCCACTGTCCGCAAAAACCCAAACACGTATTTTCAATTATTTCCGTGCCAACGTCGTCGTCGTCGTCGTTTGAGGTACACGTCGCCACGTACAGCTGTCCCAGAGCCAAATGAAAGTCCCTCAGAAACCCAACTACTTTATCCCCCCCCCCCCCAAACCTCCCTCAAGCAATGTGACAATGTGCAGTTGTTGCAATTGTTGTTGTTGTTGGTATCGATGAAATCTAGAAGCACAAACACAGCTGCAAACAAGCTAAGAGCAAGAAAAAACCTTTTGCTGTCAACCGATTGTCCCCAACTGTCGCATGCTCTGTTTCCGTTTTCAGAAACTAGGAAACTTTCTTTAAGTTAGACTTTGCTGAGTGACTGTCCAATAGATCTTCTTCATGATTCTCAAACTGTATATATATATGTGTGTACTTGAACTTTCAGGCTATGCTCGTCGAGCTGCAGCTGCTTAGCTTCCTTTGGAAATTGTGAGGATCAGAAGTTGGCTTCAATTGAGGGAAGAACTAATAAAAAGCGAGGGAGACATAGAGAGGTAATAAACGACAGAGAGAGAGAGAGAGAGAGAGAGAGAGAGAGAGAGAGAGAGTGTGTGAGAGAGAGAAGAAGAGCTCATATAGTTAGCTCTATACAGAAGATCATATTTCTTCGTAATCCCCATCGGGAAGCCAATCGGTACTTAATCTAACGGGAAACAGAGCATAATGAAAGGAAAATTTGGTATGCATAAGGCATAAGAAACAAAAGCCAACACGCCAATGTCCTGACCAGCAACGACTGAGAAGTCCTGTTCCCGTTCCTACTCCTGCTCCTGCTCCTGTTGCTGCTCCTGCTCCTGCTTCAAGTTCCGTGGGCATACCCATTGCCTATTTGACGACGCGTCTCGTTCACGTCTGTCTTGGCTGTCTTGTCGTCGTCTTGTCGTCGACGTCTTGTGCAAAATTTAGTCATTGCAATCTACTTAATCATTTTGGTCAGACTGCATAAGCCAAGGAGCGAGCAGGACGTTGGCGGTAGTGTGGAGCGGAGACGGTGCTGTAGCGTCGTATGCCATTTGTAATTGGTAGCTAGGCTAGGCCAGCGAGTCCTGTGGCACATTCTGGCAAAATTCCTTAATTGTTCCGGTTACCCGCACAATCCATTCTCTGCATTTTACATTTTAACCTCAGATTCTACGACAGGCAAAAACCAAGTCCAGGTGCCACTGACACTGCTGAAACAGCTGCCTGGGACGATGGCAATGGAGCTAACCCAAACCCATTTCCCACCACCCCCCCCACCCGGCCAGCTGTCCCAGGCTGGCAGCCGGGCCAAAGGTAAACCACAGAAATACAAATCAAATTTTGTTGTGCGGCTAAAAAGCGTTGCGGCATTGCCAACGAAACGCCTCGTCCTGCCCGCTTCCCATATCATATGCGTCCTTGCGCTATAGTTGCTGCGGCTTTGCATAGACACACTGCCTCAGCAGCGAGCATTAATACTTTAGTGTTTATAATGCGAGGTACTCCAATTACTTGATCGATTGTCGAAGTGATTCTAGATATAGTAATAATAAGTTGGTAAAGCAACAGAAGCTAGAAAGTGCCTAAGAGACTTGATTGATTCAGCCAAGTTCAAGTCTTAAGTAATTAGGTAAAGTCGAAGTAGACCAAAGCTAACACTTCTTGGCTTAGATCAGAGATAAAATCTATTGCACTGTAGTTGACCAAGCTGGAGAGATACCATTTTAAATAACTATATTACAACAACTAGCAAAGTTATCGATAACATGAAGGGTTTATAATATTATATAAGATATGCCATTTAATACGAAATTTGTTTTAGGCTTACTTAAAGTCGTTATTATACCTTATACCTTATACCTTATACCTTATATCTTATACCTTATACCTTATATCTTATACCTTATACCTTATACCTTATACCTTATACCTTATACCTTATACCTTATACCTTTTACCTTATACCTTATACCTTATACCTTATACCTTATACCTTATACCTTATACCTTATACCTTATACCTTATACCTTATACCTTATACCTTATACCTTATACCTTATACCTTATACCTTATACCTTATGCGATATGCCTTATGCCTTATGCCTTATACCTTATACTTTATGACTTATACCTTATGCCTTATACCTTTCTTTATACCTTGCTGTAAGAGTATTTGAAATGCGCTTTGCTAAAGTCAAATAGTTTTTGTATATGACTTATGCAAGCTGCACATGGCTTGAGTGTGTCTAAAGCTCTCTATCTCTGTCTCCCACCCTCTCTCTCTCTCTCTCTCTCTCTCTCTCTTTATCTCTGTATGTGTGTGGTAGCTAACTAGCTCTGTGTAATATTTTGTAAAATATGTTTTATGTATGCCCACATTTCGAATCTTCAACTGCAATTTGCTAGCAAAATCCAATCTCTAACTCTACAGCTACAACTCGTCGTTGTCGTTGTTGTTGTTGACACGCTTCGCCACCCTGGGACCATAGTGGCTGTGCTCTGCCAGGTAGACAATTTCCAGTGAAAGAGAGATACAGAGAGAGAGAGAGAGAGAGAGAGAGAGAGAGAGATGAGGCTAGCGAATGCCCCACGCTTTGGCTGAGCTCTCTGACAGTAACTGACTAACGCACTGACAGCTGCCACCCGCAGATCCCCCAGCTCCATCCCTACACACACACACACACACACACACAGTGGAGCCACAGGGCACATATATGTCAGCTGTGCTGGGTGGTTGGGTGAGTAACCTCAACCTTAATTGTGCGGCGCGCATTCGGCGGTTAGTTGTACCCAATTCAATTTGGCTGCAAGTGCCAAAAAAAGCGCTCGGAAATTATGCAAAACGACAGCCATAAAGGGGGGAGGGAGTGGGGAGTTGGGGTTAGATATTGAATATAGACTTAAAGTTTGCTTAGCTTAAAGCTTGGCGCATAATTAAAACTGTTTTTGTTGCACGACGATTCTTAAAGGTCTCTCGAATAAAGAGGGTTGGGAGAGAAATTTCGGCGGAGTTTCGGGCTAGCCATTTCCGCAATTTTTGTTTATGGCCGGGAGCTATCAAAATGTTTTGTGCCAGCACAAGAAAAAGGTCAGATAACTGGAAAATATTATTAAAAACGAGCAAAAGACGTTGCAGCAGCAGCAGCAGAAGCAGCAGCAGCATCGTCGCAGCTGGCAAAGGAGTTAGTAGTCAGGGCTAGCTAGTTGGGAAGCTCTGGAGCTGAGGCGCCAATTTTTAGCGGGGAATGGGTTCGAGTTTATCCCTGAGGAGTTTTGCGGCGCTGAATGGACCTCAATCGAGCAGGACGCTGTGTCTCTCCCACTCTCCGGGGGCTGCATAAAAAAGCACTCGAGGCACACAGCAGAGAGCTAAGAGCTGCGGGGCTGCGGGGCTGGGGGGCTGAGGGCTGTAAGCTGAGAGCTGAAGCCTTAGCCTATCCACAAATGAATTAAATTTCAGTTTTATTATTAAATTAACTTGGCATGAACACCTAAAGACACAACAACAACAACAACAACAACAACAGCAGCAGCGCCAACGGAAGTAGGTAGAAGCAGCAGCAGCAGTAGCTGAGGCCTGGCAACAGCAGCCAACAAAATATTTTAACCCCATCGTGGCTGTTCGGAGGGGGGAGGGAGCAGGAAGTGCGCCCGACCGCTTGTGCCAAGTGAATTTTCGTCGTCATGACCCCGCCCAGGACGCAGCTCCTTGTCCCTGTCCTGCATCTCCCTCTCTCTCTCTCTCTCTCTCTCTCTCTCTCTCTGTCTCGATGTCCCGTCTGACATCCTTCAGTTTGAGCTCACGACGACGTCGTCGTCGCTCAGCTGTAAAGTGGAATGAAATGTAAATTTTTAATAAGCGTTTTCGCTAATGGCTATTTAAAACTCCGACCTGCAACAGCAACAGCCACCCCCAACCCCAAACCCAAGCATCAGCCCCCAACCCACAGTTCCCACTTTAGCCATTCACATGCTTATACATGGGCTTGCCTTCCCTTTACCCCTTCTCTCTTTTTCTCTCTCTCTCTCTCTCTCTCTCTCTATATATATATATATATATAAAATCTAAGTGTATATCGAGTTATTCGACAGTTTGGTCTGATGATGAGCTGCTGAGCGTCCCAAGTGGGCGTGTCTGGCTAGAGCACGCCCCCTTGCCGCAAAACTATTATATAAGAAAGTAATTTTCTTATTTTCGCTTGGTTGAAATTGAAAAACTGTTGAAGTCGCTCTGGCAACGCTCTTACTTAACGGTACTTAACTGCAGCGCTGCCAGATGATCGCAGCTGCAAAGATTGAGAGCGAGTTAGATATTGATGATTTGGAGAAAGTTTTGTTATTGAAGTCAGGTCTATGAATAGATGGATAGATGAACGGACGGACTGAATGATGTACGGAAGGATGGGCACATGTATGGATGGACGGACGGAGAATGGAATGATGGACGGATGGCTGGACAGACTGATGAACGGACGGATGAACGAAATGATGAACTGACGGAAAGTTGATTGAATAGATAGACGGAATGATGTTCGTACGAGAAGTTCGATGACCAAATGAACATGGTTAGATCTCAGTTTCCAGGCATTTACCACACCTCTTTCAGCTTCTTACATAGTAATGAAGAAAGCCGCAATACCCCTTGACACACATCACACAGGGTATCAAAATGTTTCAAACAAACTTTCATGCCTCAAGCCTTTTCCACTTTTCCACTTTTCCTCTGTAAATACTGTAAGCTTTTGTAGTGAAATTTAGAATATGAGCGCCATGCTTCGCATTTGTGACCCATTTTACAGTTTCGTACTAAATAGCAAAGCTAATTAATTTTAATCAAAGTCTTACTAAATTTTGTCGCATTCAATGAGTTTTATTTTATTTTATATAATTTTGCGTCACGGAAAAGTCATTTAGTTCGCTTTAGTTTTTCAATTTTCGGCTTGGCTCAGCTGTGGCTGTGTAAAAATGAGGAATGAGCTATTGGTAAATGGAATTGGGGTATCTGTAATTCTGTATTTGCAAGCTCATTTTCAAAGCGTTCGTTGGGTGCAGTTTGGTGGGAGGGGGGGGGGGGGGTAGGGTGGGGTAACAGGCAGCTGATTTGATGTTGACTTTGCTCTTGGATCATTTTAAATCTTTTGCAACATTTTTCATCATTTATCATTTCATCGAGCCCAAAAGGAAATAAAACCAAAGCCAAAATGACTGACAACGAGCGGCTGGTGTTTGAGCAGTGGGTGGGCCAATGTGGTGGGGCGGGGGCGTGGCATGCCAACTTGTGGTTTGCGCGCGAATGAGCCTGATGACTGACGTACCCAGACAGCCAGACGTGACGATTGACGAGCGCAAGCAGAAGAGAGAGAGTGAGGAAGAGGGAGAGGGAGAGGTAGCGAGTGACGATTATATGCAAAAAATGTCGCGTATGCCGCAGCAAGAAGCGTAGAGAGTGGGAGAGGGAAGGGGGAAAGTTACGCTCGCTCACAGCGAGATAAATTACCAAACACTTAAGTTGGATTTTCGAGATTTTTATCGCGGCATGGATTAAGTGACTACGCTGGCAGCCTTTATTGTTGTTGCCACCTTTTGTGGTGCGCGGCTGTTGCGCCACTGGCTGGCTGATGCCAGCATCGCCTGCCATTTGGCCCGCTCATTTGGCCAAAGGTGCTGGAGTAAGGGGGAAAAGTGAAAAATGTGCCAATTCATTTGGTTTAAATTAGCGACCTCCGCTGCGGCGCAACAGTCTGTTCCGCAGCGGATGTTGTTGCTGCTGCTGGTGCTGCTTATTTATTGTTGCGGGCCAGGCGGTCGGCGCGCTTGGTCTTTGGGTATTTCGGTTGAGTTTCTGATAACTGTGCGAATACGGTTTGATTAATGCGCCCAGATAAGCGCGATAAATTTCATTAAAAATTGCATGGCAATCCATAAAAAACCATCTGCAAAATGAGTTGCAAATTATTTATGCCTGGGCCAATTGAACGCAAGAGAGTGAGAGCGAACGAGATGGCAATTGTAATGGCTGTTAAAGCTTTACCGTTGCAATGTATTAAATGCTGCACTGCAAATCAAATTTAAAGCACAAAAACAAGACAGCAGCAACAACAACAACAACAGCAATAGCAATAGCAATGCGAAAAAAGAGAGAAGAGTAAAAGCGTCGCACACATACTATAAACTACGTAAGAGCAAGCGCATAAGTGGGAGGGAGTGAGAGTGGTGGCTGCTAGTGTAGCTGACTGCATGCTGTGTGTGTGTGTGAGTGGAAGAGGGAGCTGACAAATGCATGCACAGGCCAAAGCACCGACACAGACGTCGACACCGACACCGACACCGACACAGACACAGACACAGACACAGGCACCGTTACCGATACAGTCACACTCTTGCACTCTCACAGAAGCGCTGAGAGCACTGGAGAGCCAGCAGTGGCGCTCTCTCGCTTTCGCTGCAGCTGCTGGCAATGGCCATTGCCGTTTGCCGTTTGTCGTCATCGCAGTCGTGCAACGGACGCTGCGATAGGTGAAGCCAGCAAAAGAAGGCGGGTCCATTGCCACGGCAACCATAAAATGCACAAAATGCGAAATGAGAAAAAAAAGCAACTAAAAATGAAAATAATCATAAAAGAAAAGAAACGAAACGAAACGCAGCAGCCGAACACTAGACGCAGCAGCGACGTCAGCAGCAGGCAAACCAAAAAGCAGCACAAAAAGGAGGAGAGCAAAAAAAAAAAAATGACGTTGAGCAAATTTACGATGGCGTTTGGTCGCATTGTTGCTGCTGCTGCTGCTGTTGCTGGAGGTTCTTTTGTGTATTTTTTTTTACTTGTTTTTTTTTTTTTTGCACTGCTCTTTGCCGCCATTTTGTGCGATTAGCGGCCTTAGTCCCACTCCACACCTCATTCAATCTCCTTTTTTTTTCAATTTGCTGCATTCGCCGACATGTTTCGTCCCGCTCAGTCTTCGCTGTCGCCGCCATCGCTGTTAACACACGGTCAGTTGCCTGCAGTCGCCGTAGACAGCAGAGGGGCGTCGCGTAGCGGCAGCTTAACCGTTACTCCCACCGAACCATACAATCGATAACGGTGCACTAGACAGGCTTATCAGATCTAATTAGCGTATGCAAGGTATCATTAGCCAATGGAAAATTAACAATGAATTAAACCCAAATTCAAACAAAGCAAAACAAAATAAATGCCAAACATATGCATATGATTATTTCTATATATATATATATATATATGTGTGTGTTTGCATATATTAAAAACTTTGACTAAAAAAGTTTTTCTTTTTGTTGTTGTTGTTGGAAAACAAACTGCATAACTGTTTTCAAATGCCAAATGTGATTAAAAACGAGCTGTTGGCGCTTAAGCTGGCATTTGAAGTGTGTTTTAGCAAATTAGATTATAAATTGAGTAAATGGAAATGCATTTATTTAAATGGATAATATTAATTAGATTAATGTATTTAGGCATATTTAGATTTTACTGAAAATGTAAGCATACTTTTCAGCGCACATGAGAATTTCAATAACTGTATAGTTTACACGATATCTGAAATTCTATATGCAATCAGTTTTTCTATATATTTTGTGTATATTAATCTCAAGCCCATAAATTCGCTTCTGCATATGCCCGAAGTGAAGAGGGCGTGCTTCAAGCATTAATATTAATGCTTATAATGGAATTCGATTAATTTGATTACTGCTTCGATTCTTATCGATTGTTTTAGCTAATTGCTGAGCTCTACAGAGCCCCCCCCCCCTCGTTTGGTAGCAGCCCTTATGAAATGTCTGCTGCCGGCAACAAAAAACCCATTCACAACCCCTCCCCCCCCAAAATGAGTGGCTGTGATTCTAAATAGGGGCGGGGGTTAGCTGGAGAGGGAGGCAAACGCGAATTGAAGAAATCTAGAGAATAAAGCAAAGGCGCGTAAATCGCGCCAACAATTGCGCTGAGAAGTATGTCATAAATTTGGACGCCTTGCTGGGGACAACAGCAACAACAACGACAACAGCAAGCATAATAAGTGAGCGCATGGTCGGGGGTTGGGCGGCGGGCAGCAGCAATGGCAGGACAAGTTGCTTGGCCAAAAAAGCAGCTGCGCTGCCGGCGACAATTGCTGGCAATTAAAATGTGGCGCATTTGGGAATGCGCCCATTGACAACAACAACAACAACAACAATAACAAACAGCAACGTCTGCTTAGGGCGGATAAGCAAGACTAGCAGATATCTAGCTTTTCCATAGAACTTAAAGAATCCATAAGTTTTAAGTAGCTAACTATAATTGAAACTACAAGAAATACTTATAAATACATATAATCGATAAATATCGATATCGCATCGTATCGATTATATAGCTATTATGTCCTGGAATCTGTTCTACTACTCCACTACTAAGATGTGAATACTGCTACTTAAATGTGAATATTTATAGTTGAACTCATAAGCTACAACTATGTTATCGATTATTATCGACTTTTTTGTTGTAGCATATGCAGAGAAAATATGCATAACAGCAAATATTTATAATAGAGTCTGTTAAAAATCATCATTCCTTACAAATTTCGATATCGAACTGATAACAATATATGCTTATCATTGATTTTTATCGATTTCAGGGAAATATCGATAAGAATTTTGATATGTAAATAAAATTTAATGTGTTATGAAATGTATGCTATATGAATGCGGTTCATATATTTACAATAAATGTACGCTTAGTATAGTTTTGAAATCGATATATATCGATATGATGTTTGCTGATCATGCTCAAAAACTGATATTAAAACTGTGTTCATTAAATGAGCCTAACTACATAAATTGTCTATTGATGACTGCAATTTTGTATATAGCCTATCGATATTTATCGATTGTTTGCATATGTTATCGATTATTTTAAGCAAACTTGGATTAAAATTTAGAACACAATCCCTTCTACTTGACATTTCATTGAATAAGTCTGTCTATAGGCTACATACCCTATAGCCGTACATACTCACTTATTCCAGGGTATTACAACCACGATAAGCAGGACAGCAATGTCCAAATGCCTTCGTCCGCGTCTTCGACTTCGTTTCGCGTCTCCAAATGCTCTGTTTGGTGCCTTTTGCTATCGGTGGTTTCAACCACGCCACGCCCCCCTCTCTGGTCGCTCGTCCACCTCTCGCTGGCTGGCATTGTTGTTGGTGGCGCTGCCGCTGCTGCTGTCGCTGTTCGCTGTCATTGCCATTGTTAATGAGAATTTCTTGTTTTAATGAAAACAAATCATTGAGTGTAAAAGACTTGGATTTTATTTTTCATTTCCGTGATTTTGTTTGTGCATTTAATTAAGAAAATGGAATTAACGCATTTCACTTTGGCACATGAGAACTGCCTGCCCCCAGCCCACTCTCGCTCTCTCCTCCCCTCCCCCCACCACTCTTCTCTTCTCTTGCTCTCATTTGCTGTGCCATTGGGTATTCAGCTGAGAACATTTTCTTTGGTTTTCTTGATTTTTCTTCTGTTTTTTTTTTCCTTTGTTTTGGTTTTTTTTTTTTTCATTCGCACTTTCGGTTTTTGTTTTCCCTCTGTGCTTTTGTTCAAGCGGGGCGTTTGGCATTCAATACAACAAACAAGAGAACCTTTGGCATCGCTTCCACGCCCTTTGCAGGTGGTCGATGTCGCCTTCCCTGTCACTTAAGTAGCTTATGTTATTGATATTTCGATAAAAAGAAGCTGAATGAGAGAAAAAAAAAGTAAATAAATATTGGACTCTGATGCGCTCTAAATGCCCTCTTAAATACCTTTTTGAAGGGGGCAGTCAGGCATGCCAAACGCGAGGTCAAAATGATGAGAAATTTACGGTAAGTATTTCAGAATTGATATACCTAAAGTTACAAATACCTCTAGCTGAAGATATGAAAGGAGATTCATGGGGTCAGTGATGGGAGACTGAAGAGAAAAGATGGAGCATGGGAGTTAGGAGATGGGAGATAGGAGATAGGAGATAGGAGATAGGAGATAGGAGATAGGAGATTGGAGATAGGAGATAGGAGATAGGAGATAGGAGATAGGAGATAGGAGATAGGAGATTGGAGATAGGAGATAGGAGATAGGAGATAGGAGATAGGAGATTGGAGATAGGAGATAGGAGATAGGAGATAGGAGATAGGAGATAGGAGATAGGAGATAGGAGATAGGAGATAGGAGATAGGAGATAGGAGATAGGAGATAGGAGATAGGAGATAGGAGATAGGAGATAGGAGATAGAAGATAGAAGATATGAGATAGGAGATAGGAGATAGGAGATAGGAGATAGGAGATAGGAGATAGGATATAGTAAATATTGGAGATAGTAAATACGAAATAAAAGAAATATATAATAATATAGAATATATCTTGGATATAGAAAATATAAGATTGGAGATGAGGTATAGGGGATAAGGGATAGGAGATAAGATACGATTGTATGATTATGAACATTTACTTTAATATTGTCTCTATCCTGGCTCTATTCTTCTATTCATTTTACTATAATAATATCCCATCTCTATGAATGGCTTATCTATAGGGATATCGATCGTTCTCTTTCATACCTGCAATCCAATTCGACTTCACTTCTCTTCTCAATCCTAGCTCAACTTGAGCTACTCTCAAAGTACTATGAAGTGCTGTACTCTATTCCATTCAAATACTCTTCTGATTTCAATATTTTCTCTTTTCTTTTACGGTATTTCAATATAATTTTTTTTTTTTTTTGGATTTGGTTAGAGCTTTAGCTCAACTGGGATTCCATTTGGAGTGGGACACGATGATCGCTGTGGCTGGGTTGGGTCCAAGTTGTGGCTGCTGCTGCAATCTGTAGGTGCCACGCCCCCAGCTACAGTCGCAGGCCCCACTCGCCCGTCCCATATCCGCCACAGGGTGGGGGGTTGGCTGAATGCCAAATGCTTTTGTTGTAAAATGAAAATCGCGCATAAAATTTGAGCCGAAGCAGCTGCGACGCAAGTGAATTAATTTGAATTAATTTAAACAGTGAGCGGTCCATGCCGCACTCGCCTGATGCTGGGCGCGGGGCGGGCAATGGAGCGGGGAGGAGTAGCTGGCAGGGGGCAACAACGGAGATGGGTGTTGGCTGTGTGAGCGCTGCGTGTGTGTGTGTGGGAGGGGGGAGGAGCATTTAAGTAACTGCGCCAACACTTGTGCACAACAAACAAACACACAGAGAGAGAGAGAGGCACACACACACACACACAACACACACTCGAGCACAATGAGAGTCTGAGATTGAGACATTACAGCACATCCAAAGAAAAGTCGAATTTAAAAATGTTTTTTTTTTTTTTGCATTTTATTTTTTTATTTACATTGCAGCTGGCAACGCCAAGGCAAAAGCAAAGGCAAAGGCAACGCAACGTAAAGCACATTGGACCAAAGTTGAGCCAAAATTTATAATTGGAAAATTGGCAAAAGAGGAAAATTTATGAAGCGATTGACATAAAAAAAAAAAATATATATTTTTTTTTTTTAAGTTTATATATATATATATGTGTGTGTGTATATCAATTAATTGAAATTTTTTAGAGATAGAGAGAGAAAGAGAGAAAGTGAGGAGAAAGAGAGAGAGAGAGACAGAGAGAGAGAGACAGGCATACAAATACAGTGAGAGTTAGTGAGATAGAGATATAGAGAAAGATAGACAGATAGAGAGAGAGAGAGAGAGAGAGAGAGAGAGAGAGAGAGAGAGAGAGAGAGAGAGAGAGAGAGAGGTGGAAAAAGAGAGAAATAAAGTGAGTAAGAGAGGCAGATATAAATCGACAGTAAGAAAGAGAGAGAGAGAGAGAGCAGACTTCAGATATATAATGACATAGGTAAACTCGTACAATATCATACATATCTCAAAGAGAAACTGGACAAAAAATACACAGATTGCATGATAGGCACAATGCCAAAGAGCATTACTAAGAAATGAGATCAAAACAGAGAAGAAATAAAGAAAGGCAATAGACATATTACTATACAGTAGAATCTGGTTATAACGTCTGCACTTAGCAAAATTTTAGGGCTATAATGTCAACCGGGTATAACGACTGCCTCTTGAGCGGATTCTATTTTATATAGAGTGAATGCATCAACAAAAAAGAATTTCGAATAATAATTGACATCGTAGTAAAGATCATAGACTATTCACTTTTCAGTCTTCTCTTAGCTAAATTTCTATCAAACACTTGCACTCATTTAACATGCATTTTACATTGTTGCTTATTTTGCTCCACTGTGCATACAATTGTTTTTTGGCTCGAATGTGGTAATTTGGTTTTCTTAGCGCGCGCGGCAGGTGAGCGGCTGTGGGCCTAGGTAGCACCTGCCTAACGCAATAATTTCAAATTGGCAACTGGCTGTACGAGTGTGTGAGTGTGTGTGTGTGCATAAATTGCATATGTATGAGATTTATGCTATTTAAAAATGTTTCAAATGGCAGCGCATTAAAAACGCGTGAAATTGTTTTTGTTTTTTTCGTTTTTTTTTTTTTTTTGGCAACGGCTCAGCCGTCGCCTCGGTTAAAAAGAAAGTGAGGGTAACGGGAAATGGGAAATGGAAAAATGTTAATGAATGCGAGAAGCTGAAGTGGATTTTGGATTTACACACAAAAAAAAAAAAAAATAAAAAATAAATTTCGTACCCAAAAGTCGACATGAGGCGGATTTTCACTTTGGCTTTTTAAATGAGTGCGCCGCTATAATGCACGAGACACACACACACAAAGCGAGAGAGGGAGTGAGAGTGGGAGTGGCAACAAAGAAAAGAGTAAGTCACTGTGGGAGAGGGGGATGGGATGATACAGAGTTGTACGAGTGAACGGGCCAAACCTCAAACGAGGTTTTCACGCCTGAACATTTTACAACTGCAGGCGGTTTTTCAATTTTTGGTCACTCTGGCAAAAAAGAGCACACACACACACACACACACACATACACACAAAGGGGGTGCTGGGGGGTTGGGGCTGCGACCCAAAATGGAATCCGAATGCTGAATTTGCCTTCAGCCTGGACATTGGGCATTGTAAGTGTTACTTAATTTGTGTATATGCGCACTTTGCCACGCCTCAGCCGCCCCCAACATGGAATTCAACCGCAAAACAGTGGCGCGCCAACTGAGAGGTGGGTGGGGGGGTGGTGTGGGGTGGGGTGTGATGAGAAGGGGAAGTTGGTGTGTGGTACTGCCTGGCTTTACTTTTGGCCAGTGCCAAACCAAAGTTAAATGCAGCATAAATAATGTGCGTGTGTCCAAAAATGGAAGTACCCCATAGCTCCAACCCCTCACACACACACACTCTCTCTTTCTCTCTCTCTCTCTCTCGCTCTGTTGGAGTTTTAAAGTCACAGTTAATAAATTACAAAAGAATAATAAGTTTTGTACGGAAATTCAAGTTTTCGTTGGGAATGTGAAGCAAGGCAAAAACGTTAACGAATGCCAGCACAAAAGGGAATTAAAGAGAATTTGTGCTACAATAATTCTTGATATTAAGCTTTTCAAATTAAATTTCCTTTTGCTGTTAACCAACACTGCTGGCATGCTAATGGCTGAAATTACTACAACTTGATGTGTTTGCACCAACAGAGAGGCATTCAATTCGTTTTAAGCTATTTGTGCTTAACTCTCTGTTAATCAACACTAATATTCAGTAAATTATATATCAAAGTTGACGTTAACCAACACTGCCTAAACTGCAACTTAAACTGCTCAGTTTGCAAACAGCTGGCAACGCTGTCAAAGATTTGTGTCCAAATGAAATCAAAGCAAAGCGTGAATTTTTTTTTTTGTTTTGTTATCATTAACTGCTTTAAAAAGTCGCCTTATGCAAATGCAGCTTAAAGTGAGCGAGCGAGAGAGGGAGAGAGAGAGGGTTAGAGTTAACTTTAGCCTTGTCCCTGACCTTGCCCGATTTTGGCAACTGTGGCAAAGAAAAACGCCAAGGAATCATATGGTAAAGCTAGTGGCGAGTCGCGCGGGAATGGAATGGATGATGCGGGATACGGTGGGTTTAGGGGGGAGTGCTACGTACTGGAAAACCCCAAAAACCTAAAACAAAGTTATACTTTACAGACGTTTAACACAGCCAAAAGCGTGCGTGCGTGCGTACGTGCGACAGAGACAGAGAGAGAGAGAGAGAGAGAGAGAGAGAGTGAGCGCCAAAAACTTTACTTTAAAACTTTGCCAGCCGCCTGCGCAACCCCTTTCAATAGCCACCGCCGCCGTTGCCGCCGCCGCTGCCCCGCCTCACAATTGCGCCTCGCTTGCGCCCATCAACTAGATCCCTCTTAGCAAGCGTCTATGCGCTGTCTGTGGCTGGCGTGCGCTCTGTCCCGCTCTGGCACGCACGGCCTGCTGCGCTGCTGTCTGGCATCTCTGTCTGGTCGCCTTTTTAAGTTTTCTGCCTTCTCGCAAAGTTTCGTAGTTAATAATAAAAATTAAAACTTTCGCGCCGGCAAATAATAACAAGCAAAAGAGATAGCACGCACAAACGCTATCTCTCTCGCTCGCACCAATGTGCGTTTGCTTAAATTCGCCTCTTTTCTGATTTTTTGTTTTTTTTTTTTCGTTTTGTTGCCCCAATTTCGCCGTCAACTTTCTTAAAGACTTTGGCCTCTCTATCTGTGTGTGTGTGTGTGTGCTATTTAGCTTTCGCTGTTTGTTTGCTGTTGTTGTTGTTGTTGCTGTTGGCTTCGCTTCATAATTAAATGCGAGAGGGCAAGCGAGCGCAATAGATGTTTGCATATGCGAAAAGTGCATTGCACCATCGTCTCGTCTCGCTTCCGCTCGCTTGTCAGTTAAATGTCTCTCGCATGCTTCTGCACATAAATTAACTGGCAAAGCCAGCGAAAGAGCGTTGCCAGCCAGGCATAAAATGTAAAGGTGCTTCAGCTTGGGCATGGGCACTGGCGCACTAACGGAACTGCCAATGCAAAATGCTTGCTTCCTGTACGTAAGCGACAACATCCGTACTTTTGGCACGCCTCCCCCAACGCGCCCCACCCGGCCTAGCTGACTCGCACTCTGACACTGACTTTGTGGCAACGCCGTCGCGGATTCATCTTGCCGTTAGTTACGATGATCCCAGCTGCCGTTTCTTTCGTCTGCATTTGCATGCACAGCCAAAAAGCAAACTAAAAAACAAACGAAGAAACTGTTTTGGTCTAGTCGCTGCGCTGTGCTGCGGCGCGTTCTGTATGCGCATAATTACCCAATTAAACTAAAATTACGTTGCGTGCTCAGACATGTTAAAAGCCCTCTGCAGGCAGACAGACACACACACACACACACACACACATATATATATACATATACAGCTGTAGTCAATATTACCTGACACGAGTTTGGTTTTTGCGCGATTTCTTAAGAGATTAGACCCAAGGACCTTTGCAATTGCCACGGTTCACAGGGCTCAGGGCTCTGGTCCCATTATAGCAACAATATAACTACTATAACTATAAATAATTGGCTCGAGCGAAATTCGCTCACTTCTTTTGTCTAATTGTTTATTTATGAGTGCTTGAGTGCGTAATAAAATTACAAATATTTGCACACGCACACACATATCAATGCGAATGTGTTGTCTAATAAAAAAAAATCACTGGACATGATTTCGTTTCTCGTTGAATTGATGCCATTGGGCAAAAGCAAAGAGAGAGGGAGAGAGAGAGAGAAGAAGAGAAAAAAAACAAGTTGAGTGCGTAACGCTACATAAAGCACGATTAAAGCGGCCGCATGGGGGTGGGAAAGAAACGGCAAGTAGAGCAACAGTGAGACATGGCCGGGCAGCAGGGGGAGCGAGCGGGACGAGTGATGGTCCAGCACATGTAACAGGCCCATCAAAGCGCATTTGCTTCAATTTACTAAAACACCAAAAAAACAGCCAAAAAAAAAAAAAATAGAAAAAACTGGCAGTTCAGCTGCCATATGTGAACGATTGTGAAATGCCCTGTAAAAATAAAACGTAAAGTTGTATGAGATGAAAAATGGGTTAAAATCATATATTAAAGTTAAATACAATTTATATGCTTGTAAAGAACATTGTAAAAATTAAATAAAATTTTAAAATAAACAAATAATAAACCAATTAAATTTGTAAGCTGATTTGTACAGAATAAATATCTCTAAGACTCTAAGATTATATATTTATATAGAAGCATATGCATATGTATACCTATATACTATATATTATTTAATTTTGATTGTCATCTTAATATATAAAGTTTATTGTATATCTCAATATAGGTCAATCTAAGTGAGGCACAAAAGTATGCTACGATTTCTCATTCCCACTCACTCACTTGGTATACCCCCATTTGCGGCTGCCTTACAGGGTATTTGAAATAAACGTTACATACTTGGCCAAAGGGCGTTCCAGCTTAGACAGATAGTCGCAAGTGATTCAGGATACAAATAATAGAGCAAGTGAATCAGTGTCGGCCAACTGGGCCGTGGCTCTGGCTAGCCATTTGGCCAAGGGGCGGGCAGATAACGGCAACAAACAAACAGAAAAGAATAAAACACAAAACAAAAAAATATATATACAACGGCTTATAAATAAATTTGCCTCACTTAAAGTGACCAAATTGTTATCATGATGATATGTGTTAAGATTAAAAGGACTTTCTTGTCGCTGGGGCCCCGCGGCCCAAAAAGGGCCAAAGGGCCCGGGTCCACTCACAAGGGCTGCACTTGGCTTGACAGTTGAACCCCTCGCCCGGACGACCGTGCCGTGCGCCCTGCTCCAGTCCTTGCATTGGGTCAGCCAACCGCAGATTCAGTTTTATTTTCACTTTTTTCCTCGTCGTCGTTTTTTTTTTTTTCACATGCTGATTTCATCTGTGGACCAGCCACACACACACACACACGCACGAACACACATAGATATTTGGTGGGGTAGTTATGTACATAAGCATAAACAAGGATGTAGTCCTTGAGCATTGTTCATGGACGAACGGACGGACGGTTGGACAGACTTTTACGCTGATTTTTATTTCGCAGCAATAAATTTTTATGCGCCAGCCACTTCATAATTCGCTTGAGCATAAGACATCCAACCACCAATGACAAGAAGAAGAAGAAGAAGAAGAAGCTTTGGAAGACATCAGGACCAAAGAGCTCGCCCTGCTCGACAATGCCGCTGCGCCGCTGTCATTGATATGAAGCATTTTGCCGCTGGCAACGGGACACTTTATCATGGGAATATGCCGCAACGCAGTGCGGCGCTCAAGTAGACACAAGAGGCGCTTTTGTGGTCGGCGGTCGGTGGGTCGGTGGGCGTGGCTGGCGGGCAGTGTGCAATATGCAAATGGCAAGCGCTTAAACTATAAACAAGTTTCGCGGGCTTATCGCACGAGTGCGCCAGCGGCGTTGCCAGACTGCAGGCAGACAACAGGAGTGAGAATGAGCTAGGTGGGGCAGGGGAAGAGCTACAGAGAGAGAGAGTGAGAGAGAGAGAGAGAGAGAGACTGGGAGAGCCTGAGTAGAAATAAACAAAAGAAACGTTCACACATTTCAATTTTGATAGCTGTAAAAAGCTTTTTAATTGCCCGGCGACAGGGCGACAGCAGAAGACGACAGCTAAAACAATCGAAACTAAAAATAAAGTAAGAGCATTGCAATCGGGCGTAATCAACTGCCTAATACTTGTAGCTGTATAGAGAGTATATCATGGAATAAGGAGCAATGCTTATAGATGATTGTATATAGAGATAAGTATATATCCTCTTTATAGGTCGCTCTAGAGAAGTGTATATGGCTGTATGGAGAACTATATATGTATATATATTGCTCAGTGTCTATGGATCGTATTTTATAGATTACTTTGTAAACAACTGTATATAAACATCATAACCACTATGTATATGTCTTAGTGTTAAGATTCTAGTTCTCGCCTTCCATTATAGTTACGCTTAATAACGTAGTCTTGTTATCGCTAAAATTTTCTTTTTGTTCAATAATCTCTTATTTCAGCTCTTCTGTCAAATTGCCTATTTCTTGTCTAATAATCTCGTTCATCGATATCAAAGGGACCTTGTGCGAAGGACTTAAGCACCTCATTCGCATTCACTCAGCGACAGCTGAAACTACATTCAGCAACAGCTATAGTTCTCTCTCTCTCTCTCACTAGTAGCAATACATTCTCAAATTGTCACTAAAATTCTGTCAGATACCATTATATACAGAACTGCATAGGGATCACTTTAAATATATTAATGTTTATAGAAATCACTGTTGAACTACTCAGAATTATTGAATCTGAGGTGTAGAAACTCTTCTGTTTTTGACTTTATGGAATGATTCATATGGTATATCACACTGATAGCTAAACAAATTACTAGAATATGATAATATTTTACAATTTATTTAGAAATTATAGCCAAGTAATTATAGCTCACATAGGAAATCAATCGAATAATCATTTTAGCTGTGTAGAGTCTTTCGTTATCCCTACTCCATGTTCAGAAGTCTATCCTAACTTCACTTCGTGCAGTTAGTGAGTGCTACGAAGTGAAGTTAGGATAGACCCCTGAACAAGGAGTAGGGATGTTCAGGGGTCTATCCTAACTTGACTTTCTTATCCCTAGTCCTTGTTCAGGGTCCTAACTTCACTTCGTAGCACTCACCATCTGGATGTTCTAATTTGTTCTCGCCAAATTTAGCCAAGCTCAAATATATTAATTAAAGGTATTACCAATTTTGAATTCTCAATAAACTGTACGAATAGTTTAAGATATTCTGAGCTCGAATTTCGCACAAATTTCATAATTTCTTTCGGATATACAACAGGCTTCAGATAGATTTCAGATTAAATAGAAAATCTCATAGTTCCATATTATTCATAATTTACTTATTCCAAATAGGAATACTATAGGTATTGTATATCCACTACTTGAAGCCCACATATATGCTCACTTTGCACTCTATGAGCGAGCATTAAAAGCTTTAAATAATAATAAAAAAAAGAAAGCCAGCTGCAAATGTGTGCAAATTTAATTAATTTTCGAAAAAGCAAGATAAACGACAGCCCAGAGTGTGTCTATGTGTGTGTGTGTGTGAGTGTGTGTGTGTGTGTGTGAGTGCTGTAAATCCTTTTTTACTCAGCATAATTAAAAAAAAAAAATAAACGAAATAAATATGAGTAGCACAAAATTAAAAATCCTAAATCAAATTTCGCTACGCGCTTTCAAAATCAAGCACATGTGTGCGTGTGCGTGGGTGTGTGTGTGTGCGTGTGTGTTGATCTCAAGGGCACAATGTCGTCGGGGTTAAAAATAATTCAAATGCTTTTGCAGCTCATTACGGGAACCGGGCCGCCCACGTCTCTCAACTCTTTCGCTACACAGCAAAAAAAAAAAAAAAAAGAAAGTTGTTTAAAGCCCGTAGGTTCGTTTATGCAAACACACACACATACACACACACACAGTGCCACGCCCCTGCTTCGTGTGTGTGTGTTTGCTTGGCCCAAAAAAGTAGCTGGCAGCATTTGAACATTTTCCAATTTTCCGAAAACCCTTATCATAAATTAAGAAGTGCTCGTCAAAAACTGTCTGTCCCAATCCCCACACCCTCAGTCCTCAACCAACTCTATAGAAGGGGTTGAGTGTGTGTGCGTGTGTGTGTGTGTGTGCTGTTTGCTTTGGCTGTGAAATGAAGATGCGGGCCACACGCAAAGTCCACGTGAATGTTTTTTGATGAACAACAGTCGAGTCGAGTCGTGTCGAGTCGAGTCGAGAGCGAAAGAAAGAAACCAGAAATTTTCGAAATCCAAATTCAGAAATCACAAATCACAAATCAGACGCAGCATCTTCGGATGCAAAGCGAACTGAGCAGAGCTGAGCTGAGCTGAGGGTTGATTTGTGGCATGGGCCATGAGAAGTGGGCTGGGTGGTAAGTCAGCTAACGGGTTAGCTCAGACAGGACACTCAGTAGGCCTTATGCTCCGCTCGTTGTCGCTCGCTGTTATCAAGCGACGCGTCATGAGATCCGCTAATGTTTGCTGCGGGTAGTGCGGGTGGCGCCTGCTTTGGCGGTCTAATCAGCAGGCAGGCAAACAGCCGCAGTGCCAGATAAAGCGACATACATACGCTCTCGAATGGGCGGGCGAGCGAGTGAGCTGGCACCACAAAGTAAATCCTTTTGTCTTTAAAAAGGCAAACAGGCACTGGAGTTGAGGAGTTGAACACTTCACTGGGTAGAGGCAGTTGGTAGTGCGTAGGCACACACATACAGACAGACAGACACACACACACACGCACGCACGCATCTCGAGCTGCCTCCATGCTTATCGGTCTACGGGCTGGCACTCAAGCTCAAGCTCAGGCCACAGCTTGATGAAGTAGTCCTCAGTGTGAGGGGGTAGAGCGGAAGGTCCTGTCTATATTATTTATGAAAATCGTCGACGTTATCGGGCACTCTCAAATATTTACAACCAAAAGCTTACGGTTGCCATAATTAAAATTGTATCCGAAATGTGCTCAAACCAAACCCACACCACCCACCACCCACCTCCACAACCCTTTTTACCGACAGCAAGCAATACCCATTCCACTTACCTACCCCAATGAACCCTTTAAGTGTGCTGCGACTGTTTGTCTAAGGGGTAGGGCGTCGGTGACTCGAGGGAGGATGAGGAGGGGCGGGGGCGACTACCAGGCTGGGGTACCAGGGCACGCTATCAGCTACGCACCCCACGGCGCTCAGCTCAGCTGCCGTGGAGGGGGCGCATTAGGGGGGTTAAGGGTGTCGGTAGGGTTGGGCACTGTGTCGGAAGTAAAAATAAGATTTTATGGCTTACTTTTCATAATTTAAATGGTGCTGTGCTCAGGTTTTCGCATTTACTTGTTAAATTGTAAAACGTTTTGAGGCGCAGGCAAAAGTGCTTAAGTCCTGGCGCCCCAGCCAGATCAGGCATTGCTGCTGCATGTTAATCGCTGGGCTATATAGACTTACTTTTGGCCACGTTCCAAGCCCGAAATCCATCAATTCAATTAACCAACAAAAAGGCTTCAGCTTAGCTCCGCTCAGCTCAGCTTGGCCAGCTCAAATACGAACACTTTCAGTCTTTCTTATCTTTGAGATTTGCCACTTAAAAGCGAAAATGCAAATTTTCCCCTTAGCTGTTTGGCAGCTAATTTAAATGCCTTGCGTTGCCTTGCCTTGCCTTGCCCAACAGGCGCAGGTCCTGGTCCAGGCCCGACCATCTACACGAGGCTTATAGTAGCTCGGGGAAATTCATTATGCAGGTGATACAAAGATGTGAATGTGGCTCTGTGTAGGTGTGTGTGTGTGTGTGGTTATGTCCTGGCGCAGACTTGACAAGGGTTTTTAATGACAGAATGAAAACGACAACTAGAAAACAACTACTAGAAGGAAGTGGCAACAAAAGTGCAGCTTGTCCTAGCGTTGCCTTGCCTGGCTTGGCTTTGGCTTGCCTGACTTTGAAGTTTTGCAGGATGTATGCGTGTGCTGACCAGGATATGCCATTGGTGTCAAGCTGTCCAGCTGTCCACCTGTCCACCTGTCCACCTATCCAGATGTCCAGCTGTCCGACTGGCCTAAAACATCTTGTTCACACTTGTCCAAGTCGCCAACAGAATGCCTCAAACCGTTGCCATTTCAGGTGAACATCAGACGTAGACGCAACTTGATGAACTCACTCTCTCCCTCACACTCTCTCTCTCTCTCTCTCTCTCCCTCACTCTTTGGCTGTGTGCATGCTGTGGCTAGCCTGGCTGGTAAATTATTTCAGCAGGATGTGACATTACAAGCAAAACAAGCTGCTGCTGCTGCTACTCGCCCGAGTTGCCAAAAAGTGTCAAACATTCAAAATAGTAAAATCAAGTAACCTTTTGTTTTTCCACTTTATATAGCGCCCACCCTTTCCCGAAAGCCAGCTGGCTTGAGTGGGTTGCCGTTGCCGTTGCCGTTGTCGTTGTCTGCGTTGGCTTCGAGTGTTTAGACACTTAAGGTAAACTTTTGAGCTAATTGGTTGTTTTGTGGAAATTAATTGCTTTAACTTTATTTTCGGACCGTAACCCGACAAGAGACCCCGCTCTGGCCGGAGCGGTGTGTGTAACCCATATTGCACTTTATGATGCATGTCTCCCTGACCACATGAAGGTTCTACTTTTAAAAAATATTGATATTTACTTACTGCTCCATTGCCGCAGACGCTGTCAAGCGACGACCCCAAAAATCTATACAGACTCTGAGCGGTTGACTAGCAGCATACCCTGAGTGGTGTCAGACTAGGTAGGTTTCATCTATCCAAGTCATATGAACTCTAGAGTCAAATCGATATGAAATTGTTTAGTTGGTGAATATATCAATGGAAGCTCAAGTCGATATCCGATTCTTCTATGAATATAATCCATAAAAACTAAAGATCTATACGGTCTTTGAAATATTTCATGAAAGTAGGAAACAAGTTTAGAAGATTGAAAGGATTTATGTAGGACACTCGGATACACAGATGGACAGAGGGACAAGCGGAACAACTAGAAGTAATGAATGATTGCCGGATGGATCAATGAAAGGACTTACAGATGAGTAGATAGGCCTGAAGGCGAATGCATTAATGAACGAATGAATAACTAGATTGACTGGACCCCTGGATGCTTATAGACGATGAACGGAAGGATGGACAGCCGGATAGGATTTGAATTGGATATACGAAAGTTGTATAGGTAGATGGAGAGTGAGAGTGAGAGAGTGAGAGTGAGAGGGGAACTGGTCTCAAAAGAGTTAGAAAGACGAATAGACAGGGAAGTAGTGCAACCTCCGCTAGAGATCAGCTTAGTCTGATCAACAGCTATAAGCTATAAAGACTCGCTGGCTTCAGCCAGTACTACTTCCGCTCGCATACAGTTAAACTACCCTACCATATCTATACTCAGGGTATTACAAAATTGGGAATGCGCATCAGCCAAAAAAAAAAAATCGAGTCGTGGCTTTCATTTTGTTTCTTGGTCTTTTATATTTTTTTTTCGTCTTTTTTCTTGATTTGTTGTTGTTGTTTTTTTCGATTTTTTTTTTGTGTGCTTTGCCTAGATATATGAAAATTGTATACATATATTTTTTGGGCAGCTCGGACAGACGCTGCTTGCAAGTTATTATATTTGCTTTGTACTTCTGAGCGGGGAGACGCGGCTTATTAAAAATGTGTGTGGGCGCGCCGAACGCCGAACACCGAACGCCGAAAAAAAACCAAAATATCCAAGAAGAAGTCGAGTGGCAGCTGGTCATAAAACAACGGCCACAAAAATTGAACGGGCAGAGTGGAAAAACTTGATGCCCGTACGGTGTGGTAGAGCCGTACACAAACCTGGCCACTCGCCATCACCGTCGCCATCGTCGTCGCCGGCTGTCAATATGGAAATTCATATCAGTTGCATGTTCTCCCCCACAACAACAATTTTATGAAGTTGGAGGCAACTTTTTGACGTCGCGACGGCCACTTTATGCAGCCACAGCCACAGCCACAGCCACTACCACAGTCAGAGACGGTAGATGGAGAGTGAGAGTGAGTGAGTGCGAGAGTGCGAGTGAGAGGGCAACTGGTCTCAAAAGAGACCTTAAAGCCAACATTTGAATTTCCAATTTAACATTTTCCATTTACAATTTACAATTTTCCATTTTCAGTTTGCGTTTGAAGACATTTTCTAATTGAATTTGCTGCTCGTTGCTTTAACAATAAATGCAACAACGAAAACTAGATTAGAATACTAGACCGTACCCCACACCCGGACAGAGTCGACTCATCAAGATGCAAAGACAAAGCACTCACAAAGACCAAATGTCACGTATTTCCATATATGTACAGGGTTTGCGATGTGTGTGTGAAAAGCTCAAGGAACTAGCTAGCCAGCGAGCACTATGCTGCCTTAATCGAACTTAATAAGAGCTAAGATTCAATTAATGCAAACTCTTGCTTAAAGCTTGCCAAATTGCACAGGTCAAGGGAAAGACGGAATATATACTCTAAATTTATAGTAAATACAGTATATATATATATATATATTCATATATCTATATTGGATAACTCCTGCAAGAAGTATAGCAAGGGGCTGAGCGTTTCTCAGCGTCACTCAATGTCTACTCTAGCACTTTTGCTTTATGATTTAGGCATTGGTCTAATCAAGTTCATATGCTCATTCGTTCGAATAAGTCAAAGTATAAAATATCTATGATCTACTAGTTCAACATATGGAATTTTTTCAAACTGCCCCAGCTTCTTAGCTAGCGCCTCAATGTAGAGCTCCATAGATTAACCAGAAACTTGATATATACATAGATACGCTGCTTGGTGTATGGGCAATGGGTAAATAGCAATATGAGCTCAGAGAAATACACAACTGAAGGAACTTGTCTGTTGAAATCCCCTACAGTTCATTCCGAACCCATCGGATAAAAATCAAGGGAGATAATGGAGTAAAAAAGATGCTCCGATGCTTTCTAATAAAAACAAATACATTGTTGACAAATTATCTTTTGCTTAAAACACAATGACTGTTCCTTAAGGGTCTCTGCTAGTCAAGCACACACTTCCTAGGACTGATATCAATTGGTCTAAGCAAATTTGATGGACCTTCCAAGTTGAGCTGCAATATTTGTCTTTGCCTAGCATAACTGCTGCACTTGAAAGGGTAACTCGCCTTAAAGCAAAGTCTTAAAGGACACACACATGAAGGGAGAGAGTGTGTGTGTGAGAGAGAGAGAGAGAGATAGTGCTGTAACTGAGTGGCGAGTCGTAAAATTAAAGTGCATTAATTGAGTAATCTTAAGCAAAAGGTTGAATGTAGACATTTTACCTTTTTCGACTACAGACAGATGCGATGGGGACATGGCTAATGTCTTGCGGCGCTGGGCGCGCTAGGACAGAGAGGACATCTTCCAGGATATACATAGATACATACATACATATATATTTATGTATGGATTTAAGCCAAAGCCGCTGTCATCTTGGCCACCACAATCATAACCATTAGCCTTGGCGTGTCTCTCTAATCAGACAGCGAAAGTTGTAGTTGGCAAGGATCTACTCGTCTACCCAGATACCCCCACCCCCCACCGTCTCCGTCTCCGTCTCACGCTCTCTGGCATGTTATCCTTTGGGTCTGTATTGATTTTTGCTTTGGTTTTTAAACTGCCAGCCGCATGAACACATTGCACAACAAATGACTTTCTGGGGCTGGTACACAGCTCCTTGGCTTTAGGCAGGACACTAAAGGAGCTGCCCTGTCCTCGCTGCCGCGCCAGTTGAACGGGGTGCGGTTAATTTGCTTTAATGTCGGCGCAAATGCGCAGGGCGGGCACCAACTGAACGGGGCTGGAGCACAGGCACAGCCACAGCCATTAGCTGCCATAACTCCTTATTGCCAATGTTGAGAGACAACAACGGCAGCAGCAGGAGCAACAGCAGCAGCAACAGCAATAGAAACAACAACAGCACAACATTTGTCGCTGTCTTTCGAGTTCGAGCGCCAAAATTCAAGATGTTTACGTAAAGGAAATCCCACGTAATGACCGTAATAATCGCAGTTAATTAGTCGACGATGGCAATACGGCCCTAACCCTAACCCTAACCCTAACCCAGAGAAACCAGCTAAAGCCCCAACTCTCCCGCATAGCTGTCTATGCAAAATAGAAGACAACAAAGCCCAAGCGAATGTTGCAGACAGCGGCGCCGTCTCCGTCACCGTCTCCGGCTCTGGCTCCAGCTCCGGCTCCAGCTCATGCTAAATGTTCACCCACAGCCGGAAATGGCAACAAACGCACTACAAAACGTTTACCCATCCACACCCCGCCCCACCCTTTCCCCAGCTCCGTTCAGACCATGTTCCTCCTGTGTCTTATGACTAACTGCAACCAGTGCCCCCTTTTTGTGCCGGTTGAGCGCACAGCGAGCGCGCAACGCGTCCAGCTAAACACAACTATTCCGATGGGCTACAGTCATAGAATTTCGGGGGTTTTTTCTTGAGGGGTTAGGGGGGGGGGGAAGGGAGGGATGGGTTTACGACTTTAGGGGTTTTGCGCGCCTTGGACCCATTTCATGGCAGCACCATTTGCTGCTAGTTTTCAGCTGGCCCGTGTGAGAGTTTGAAATTTTTCGGTTGCCGTTTATTGCGTTCATTACGAAATGACGGGGGTAAAGCGTCGATTGCTAAACTGAATTGGGTTGGCCTGGCCACTGCCCTCTGCCTGCTGCCTGCTGCCAGCTGCAGGTTTTTGGTTTTGCCAGCCCCAAAAAATCGTTTTTGGCGTTATCTAGGCGAGAATGAAAAGTCATTACCGCCATTCGTTCCAAACTTCTGCCAATCTGCACACGGCATAAGCATTTTGTGGCCAAGGATGAGGCCTGGCCAGTCCAGGCCAGGCCAGGCCAGTGGCCGGGGTAGCCAGGAGATTTTGAAGGTTGGTGCTTTAGCTGACAGTTGAGAGAATTTTCGGTTGGTTCAAGCCATTGAAGCGGAAATGCGGCAATGCGTTCGGTTCAGCAGTGCTTGAGTCGAGCAGCATCAGTCGAGTCGAGCTACTTCAATTTTGGATAGACCATGATGTGGGGTTAGCTGCATTAATAGATTAATGGACAAGCAAGTGTATCTATATATGTGGGTGTGTGGGAGGGCCAGTAGGGGGCGTGGCGTCAACAGGCAACGCGCGCGCTTTGTAATTAATTCGAGCTGCTGCCCAAAAAAGAGTTTGGGTCAAAATGACCCTCAAAGAAGCATCCTATACACGAAGGGGGAGTTTGTAGGGGGTAACCCATTCAGAGTTAAGGGTTTGAGTGCGTGTGCGGTTGGGTCAGTTCACATTCAGTTAATAATCAGATGCAGCACATTTAATAATAGCGCAGCGAGCGAGGCCATTAAAACAAAGTGCTGGCCACAGTAGACACGCCTACCCCAGCCCCGCCTCAGGCCCTCTCTCAAAAGGGCCTAAATGCAAATGTAAACACACACGAGTGTGTGTGTGTGTGTGTGTGTGTCTGGCAAGTACATTAATTGCGTTGTTACTGCTCGGACTCTACACGTTGAGGTTTCACGTTTCACGTTTCACGTTTCGGCTTTAGGCCTGGCCAACGGCCAAAGCGGAACAAGACAGGGCCACGTACGCTACATGGTAATTACAACTTCCGGGGCAGCGAAATGACCAATACAACAAATACACACACACACACTTAGCTATTAACATGAGCGACGACATCGAAGTTGAAGTTTAACTCGATTGTGGACAATGGCGCGGACAGAGAGCGTTTGGGCCAACTTTACATTACATTTCCGTTACGAAAGGCATTGCACAGTGGTGCGAAAACTTATTGAATGAGAAGACTTGAAGCAGAGATTGAAATAGGAGAGCGAAAGAGAGAGAGAGGGTTGGAGAATGAGAATGAGACTGAGATTGAGAATGAGACTGAGAATGAGAATGAGATTGAGATTGAGACTGAGATTGAGACTGAGAATGAGAAAGAGACTTAGAATGAGACTGAGACTGAGACTGAGACTGAGTCTGAGACTGAGAAAGAGACTGAGAAAGAGAAAGAGACTGAGACTGAGACTGAGACTGAGACTGAGACTGAGACTGAGACTGAGACTGAGACTGAGACTGAGACTGAGAATGAGAATGAGAATGAGAAAGAGAAAGAGACTGAGATTGAGACTGAGACTGAGACTGAGACTGAGACTGAGAAAGAGACTGAGATTGAGACTCAGAATGAGACTGAGAATGAGACTGAGAATGAGAAAGAGACTGATATCATAATAAACTGATATTTCCAGATTTCTTTTATTTATCCTTCTTCGAACCACTGTCCAACGTTTTGAAGATGAGCCGCACTGACTTTTTAGCCCGCCAGCAAGGCCGGCATCTGGACACACCTGCTCGCAGTACAGGGCACTACGCACCCACACAGCCGTTTGCCTGAGGCGAACGTATTGTTGCATTTATGCATATCCTGTAGCCCCGCCTTGTGTTCCTTTTCCTATGCAGCACACACACACACACAAAGGGAGAGAGGTCACTGTGTGTGTGTGTGTGCGTGTGGTCATTGTGTTGTATTACACATTGAAATGTTAATTGTTTTAAGCAATAATTAGGATTGCAATCAAATGGTCGTCGCTGCGGCACCGTCATGCTGCCTGCCTTCGAAAGTTGTTTGGTTCGTTGTTGTTGTTGTTGTTGTGTTTGCTTAGTTACCGTTAAGTAGCCATACACACACACACATACACATATACATTAATTGTATTTGTATCAATTAACAAAAGGGTTAATTTATGGCGCTCAAGGGCTACGTTGAGCCCGCCTCCTGCCAGCCCCCTCGGAGCCCGCTCGTCCCCAACAGCAACTGAGACAAACTTTTGGGGGCACGCTGCATTGTTTGTGCCCGAGTTGTTGTTGTTGTTGTTGTTGTTGTTGTTGTGGCTGCCATTAACCTTTGAGCTAAGGTTGAGGAGGAGGCTATGCTCCTTCCCTCGACGTGCGAGCCCTGATGCATGTTTTGACCTGCAGTTACACTTAATTTGAGATCAAATAATGTCAATGATATGGATAAAGCAGATAAAGCTGTGTGTGTGTGTGTGGGTGAGTTATTAATGTCATTTGCTTGTTTACATGCGCATGTAGTAAGTGTATCAATAAAATACAATAACAACAATAGCAACATAGCCACACAGACAGACAGACAACAATCAAATCGAACTGGCACAGACCCACAGGCCCACAGTAAACTGCTCAGCTCTACCTCAGCACCCACCCAAAGGTCTCATCCCTTGAAAGGGTTACAATCGCCGTCGAATCGAACAGAAATTGGTATATAAATGCAAACAGATCATAAAAAATCTATTAAGCAACCACATGTAATGCTTACGAAAGCACAACACACACACACACACACATACACACACACACACTCATTCGGAGGACACACAGCAAGACGATAAAATATCAATCGTTGGAAAACAAGAAATCAAACAGCCATCAAAAGCGTCACATACAAAATATAAAAAAAAAAAATGGCCAAGACCCTGAATAAAAAAATCGGTTAAGTAATAACTAAATGAACGACTAGTAGTTACCCCGTAAAATGTAACTAGTCTAGAGTTTAGCTAGCTTACGTGGGCTTCCACAGTCTGACTGAGCTTAAGATAAAGGCTATCGATATATATCGATATAGATAAATGGCTTCAGTGTTTCTGAGCAGCAAAAGAATCGAAGAACATAGAAGATATGAAAGATTACTAGAGTTAATATCAGTGAGCTTGGGCAGAAAATCAAGTTGATCATGTGAAAGTAGAGTCTATGCTATGTTTTCTTTGTTATCGATTTTCTATCGATTTCATATACTGCATACTGTTATGGATATCAAATTGAATTGACCGAAGAACATCTTATAGAAGTTGTTTAAGGAATTTGAATATAGATTCTAGATTAATTTCATTTTAAGGCTCAAGCGTTTTGTCTATCGATAGGCATATATAAAAGTAGCAGAAAGAAAACATAAAATGGTAGTAGATTAAAGTTTAGCTCTGTGAAGCTATTATACAAATCTGTTTCAATACGGTGCTAGGCTCTATGCCACTTGCTCCCTGAATAACTTGAAAAGCATTCAATAGCATAATCATAATGACCTAGATAGATAGATATTCTCACGTAAGCACCTATCAAAAACCTCCTAGTCTCTTAGTCAAGCTCTTCAATAAGGTGCTAGGCTCTTGCTTAGCTTTGGCGCTTGAGAGATATATTATGTTCTATGAGTAAATTCAAGCTCGTCAAAGACTCACATCTCACATTACATGACAATTCCAACTGCCATGCTACAGGGTATCAGCAGCAGTTACTGGAAACACAACCCAAAAACCAAATGCTTAAACCCCACGAAAAAAAAATGTGCTGAAGCACACAGCAAAGGCGCAAGGCTCAACCCGTGCCAACTGTCCCTCAGCCCCCTCCCTCCTCGGTTACAGCCATAATACACCCCCAACTGGCATGTGTGTGTGTGTGTGTGCATGATTGAGTGCCCCTTTGCTGCTGCTCTTGTTGTTGTTTACCCCTTTTCATTCTTTTTATTGTTGTTGCTTTTGGTTCGATTTGTGTTCAACTCATCTATCAATGTCAAATTATGAAGTGATCATATTTGGATTTATGCGGCCACGCTTGGCGTTCGGGCTAGGGCAGCAGTGGAAACAGAGGGATGGAGCTGTACGTTAAAGCCACACATATGATAAAAGTAAACTTAACCCACACAGAGAGACTCAGTGTGCCATTTAGCTCTTTAAAGGTGCGCGACAAAAGGTCGAACAATGGGAAATTTGTGGATTCAAATGGAATCAGAGATTTGATTGTGATTGTGGGCATTGTTCGAGGAAACTTGTGCTTACTGCTGAAGTCAAGTGGAGCTGAAGAGGTAAAAAGGTAGAGGTAGAGATAGAGGTAGAGGCTGAGGTAGAGGTAGAGGTAGGTGTAGATGTAGAGCTAGAGGTAGAGCTAGAGGTAGAGGTAGAGCTAGAGGTAGAGCTTGAGGTATAGCTGGAGGTAAAGGTAGCGGTGGAGCTATAAGTAGAGGTAGAGGACCATTCACACGACAGACCATAGACTGACACAGACTACAAACTTGAAACTCCAACAGCTCTAGTCTAACTGTAAGACCTTCCTCTAAGACCTAAGATTTGTTGTGCTAGCTTGCTACGCTTCCAGCCTGGCAAACTTACCTTGCTTCCAACTCCAAATATAGCTGATTGATACAAATGGATTATCTGCCATATCTATTTCTTTGCTTGTCATTCCTTTTGCTGCTTCAAGCATACGAATTTTTACACCGTCTTTGTGCACTTACTGCCCACAGTGCCTGCTGCTGCCACATGATTGTTGCATGCCAAAGGGGCAACACACGAGGCAGCGGGCAAAAGGAAGTCGAAGGCAAAAAAAAAAAAAAAGCCGAAGCCCTGGCTAAGCCCATAAGCGAACGTGTTCATAATATTTACAGTTATTGATATTTGAAAAGGCGGAAAATTTATAACGAGCGACATGTGTGTGACAACATGCCTAGCCACGCCGAGGGCCAAGGACAGGGTGTTACGGTTGACGCTGGGTGTGCGGCGAGGGGCAAGGGGCGAGGGGTGAGAAGCGAGGTTTACGGGCCGAGCTTACGGCGGAAGGGCTGCTGTGCACGTGAAACGATATTCAATCAAAAATCGATTACAACAGCGGCAAATGAGCATGTGGGCGACAAACGTGCTGCAAAGTGTGGGGCAGAATGGAAGGGGCGTGGCTGGCAGAGGCTGTGTATGAGAGTTGTTGTTGTTGCTGTTGTTGTTGTTGTCCTTGTGGCAGGTTAATCTTTACCCGGAGCCACACTTGGCGCCACTTGGGCATGACAATGAATTATTTGCCTTTCTCGGACTTGAACTTGGACTCGGACCCCAACGTCAAAACTGAGCGTACCATGCATTGCGATACCCTGTAACTAAGTGGGTTGAGTGTGTGCGCAGCATTTGTATGGAATGACTCGGTAAGACTGTTACTACTTCTGTTAAGTATATTACTATAGCTCATTTAGTTATCGATAACGAGCAGATGTTGAGTTGCTCTATGAGGTTTGCCATTTTTGTAGAATTTTGTTTTAGGTATATCGAATAGGCTAAAGTCACTCAAATATGTTGACAGATCTCAAGCTCAATTACGAATACGCAATGTGAAAATTGTAATGCTTGAGTTAATTCTGTTAGATCTCGAGTCAAGTCATCTATTAGAGTATATCTTGTATATATATAGTATATTTAGTATATACGATTTCAAATCTGTATTGAAGAAGATACAATAGCAGAGCTTAGCCCTCAAGCATCCCCAACAGATTCAGATCCATTTGAATGATCAACTATGTAGGTCAATATGTTCCGATTGTATTTGCATAATATAATAGCAAACATGTAATTTCTGTTTTTTGTTGCATTTTAGCTTTAGCTACATATATACTATATACTCATCCCATGCACTTGTACTGTCTCATATCTAGCTGACTGAGCCTACTCTACCTTACCTAGTCCACTTACTCTCCTTGTCTGTTGCTCTATCGATCATCTATCTCTTACTCTTTCATACTGTTTGCAGATGACAGTTTCATCTGTGTACTGAAACTTATCGATAGATCAACACGCTGTTTCAGCTAATTGATAACTGTATAGGTAGGGTCTAAAGGACTTGCTAAAGTTGTTGTTGGATTAATATTAAAATAACTGCACACCAGCTCCGTCAGTAGACGATTTATGAAGTAGAATTTCTGTAGAGTATCTCAACAGCTACAAGTTATCGATAACTGATGAAATAATTGCTCAATTTTAGTTAATAAAAAAATCGTAATACTCTTGCTGAGTCGATCCATCATTTCTATAGTTCAAATACCTCTCAGAGTTATCAGCTAGCCCTTTACTACAGGGTATCTTGCCATCTGTCCCATTTGCCTTTGCGTTCTGCCTGCGTGCGCGTTTTTATGCTTTCCATTCGGACGCAACAATTTTAAAACCTTAATTCACATGTGTAAATTGAAAGGCAGCACCTGTGCGCTGCAAGGGCCTAAGCGAGCGGGCGCGTATGGCTGGATGGGGTTGCTTGGGTGATAAGGGTGCAAATAGGGAGGAGTGGAGTGAGATTGGCTAGGCAGCAGAGCTTGAATTATGAAGCAGGCGGCGTCTGTCTATGCTTGATTTATGGCTCTGGCAGCTCCAAAGCGCCCAACCATGCCTACTCCTTCTCCTTCCCTCTCTCTCTTTCTCTCTCACTCTCTCTCTCTCTCTCTCTCTCTCTCTCTCTCTCTCTCTGTGTGTGTGTCCCACGTGCCGCATAATTCTTCATATTTTTTTACGTTGTGCCGTGTAGCTTCAACGGGGCTTCACAATATGCCCCAGATTTTTGCATTGTTGTTGCTGCTGCTGCTGCTTGCCTCGTGTGGCAGCTGCCGTGGATAATTTGTAATTTAACCACTTTTCAGGTTCAGTAGCCGCAGCCTCACATCTCATCAACTGCCGTTGTTGTTGTTGTGGATGTTGTTCCGGCTTCCGTTGGGCGTTGGGCAACATCCGCTGCGCACCTTTTGTCTGTCAGCGAAACCATTTTTTTTTTGTTCTTTCTGCTCTTTTGCCAACAACTTTTGTGTATACCCTTTGTTTGGGGCGTTTGTTAAGTTCTGTGACTAACAAATACTTACATATGAGAAGCATGATTTATATAAAATGTAACTGTATAACTGAACAAATATCTGTATTGTAATTGAGTTCCAAAAGATGAATGTAAGTTGTTGAATATCGGAAATGTCTTTGAACTATACATGAGAGAGAGTAAGGAGAGACAGAGATAGATAGAGAGAGAGAGAGAGAGAGAGAGAGAAAGGAGAGACAGAGATAGATATAGAGAGAGAAAGGAGAGATAATGTGAGCGAGGGAGACGTAAAGAGATAGAGTGTGTTAGAGTGAGACAGAGAAATAGAGTGTGTGGGAGTGAGAGATAGAGAGTGAGAGTGAGTGACAGAGAGAGAGAGAGAGAAAGAAAGAGAATTAAAGAGATAAACAGAAATATAGAGATAGAGAAATAAAAATACAGCGAGTTACCGAAAGAGGAAGGTGGAGAGACAGAGACAGAGTCAGAGAGCGATAGAGATACAATAAGACAAGGAGATATACATAGATAGATGAGATACAAAATGAGTCAGACTGCAGAAAGAAAGGGAAGACAGACTCGAGCAGATAGTTCGAGTTGGTGAGAGAGAGAGAGAGAGCGAGAGGAAGATTAAGAGTCATTGTATAGAGAGACACTGTATTGAACGGATGCTGTGTGTAATATGATGCTAATATATATTATTATTATATTAATTATATATATATTATTACATAAGAGTATTTCTCATTCGGCTTAAGCCTCCATGCTGTTGTCGTTGCTGCTGTTGCTGTTGTTCCTCCGATGGCTTCCATCATTGCTGAGCAAATTAAATGAAATTTCTGCAGTGACACAAACTTGTTTATTTTGACAGACACAAACACACACACACGAATATATATATATATATATATATATATATATATATATATATATTTTTTTTTCATATATTTTTCTTTCTTTTATTAAAAAGCCACTCGCAATCGTTAACCGCGATTTTTTTTTGTATTTTAATTCGCTTAGCGAGCAACAACAACTGAAAAAAAAAAAATTGGCAAAATTTAATAAGGACAATAAGGGTGGGCAGACACTGTGTATGTGTGTGAGAGAGAGAGAGAGAGGGCGAAGGGGTGTGGCACAGCCCCCTTTTCGCATTGAGCGCGGACCAGCCACGTTGATGAGTATCGGCGCGTGGGCAAATTATGCGATTTGCGCCGTGCAAATCGAATCTGGTCACATATGCGTGAAATTCACCCCCCGCCCACTGCGTGCCCCATGATGGCAGACCCACCCAATCCACCCGCTAAAAAGCGCATGCAAAAAGAAAAAAATAAATAAAAAAAAAAATAAAATAAATAACGCGAGTTGAAAAATTTTTTAATTTGCAATTTTTGCGATAATCAGTTTTATTGAGTTGTTGTTGTTGTTGTTGCATGGGAATTTTTGCTTGCGGTTGAGAGAGGGTTGGGGGTGAGGAATAGGGAATGGGGGATGAGAGCCAGCTGGCCTGTCTCTGGCAAGGCAATGCATGCAAATGAGTGAAGCAATTTACCTGACACAGTCGAGTCGAGTCGCGACAGCTCTGCAGCTGACAGCTAACTCTGGAGGGGGTTAGTGGGGTTGAGGGGGTTAGTGGGGGTGGAATAGAATTGAATTAAGCAGCGAATCGTAATGCGAAAAACAAATTCACTTAATACGATTTACGATAATATTGATTGTGATTGAAGCCAACGCCAAGCTTTGCACGATAATTGCAGCTGCTGTGTGAGGCAAGCAAGAAAAAAATGGGGAAAAACTTTGGAGAAATCGCGTTGGAATTTTAAATCGAAATTAGTTTACAAATACATATATATATATATATATATATAAATTCTATTTTATATATTATTTGGCTTGATTGACTGAAGAAATTTAAATTGATTGATGGACAGATTTCGTGTAGTCAGTGATTGATTGACCAAAATGATTGATGCACTAGATTTGTTTTCGATTGATTGATTGAATGATTGAGTATAAAACTTCTTGTCTTTAACCGAAATTAGTGACTGACTTAAAGATTTCTATTTAATTGATGGACATTTAGGTAGTATGTCGAGTCATCCTTCTTCACTGATTGATTGCTTGATTGAGCATGTAGAAAGATCTTGACTTAATTGAGTGACAAAGAAGATGGATTTGAACACTATTGCAATCAATCAAAAATGCGTCAAGATCTTTTTATATACTCATTAACAGAGATATGTCTTGATTGAGTATATTTGAGTTGACTGACTGACTTGGACTGATGAATTGATTGATGAACTCCAAAGGCTTAAACTGAGCGATTGACAGATATGATTCATTCATAAACTGACCAATTGATTTAGTATATTAGATTGACGCACTACCAACTAACTAACTAATAAGCTCTCAAATTGATCATAGTACTTCTCTACAGAACAGATCCCAGACACTGACGCATAAGCACTTAATTTATATTTATGATGTAGATGTAGAGGAATATACAATTAGCAGGAAACGAATTCAATTTTACAGTAATAATCGCAATTGAATATGGACAAGAGTATACTTGAAATTGTGTGCGAATGTGTGAACAGGGTTGCTGACCACTTGCACTCTGGGGGTCTAGACTCATGATCCTTGTGCGGCTTATGATGCGAACTGAAGGAGGAGTTGAGCTCGGGACGGCGGAAGGCTGAAGGCTGAAGGCTGAATGCTGAAGTTGACGCAATTTGAGGCAACAATTTGGAAAATTGAAATGAAATTTAAGCCTTGCAATTTGCACGAAAATCTCAGCGCCGCATCGACCACACGAATGGCCTTAAAAATGTCTTTAGACTTAAGGGCACAAACCCCAAAAGCATACACACACACACACACACACACACACATAGAGGCTGTGTGGTGTCGTAATAGACGATGAAAGCAAACAGCCGCAGAGTGGCTAAAGAAAAAACAAAGATGGCCAAGGGAAATGCATAGAGGACGACTATTTGAAATACCAGATTGGACTAAATGAAAGAAGGCAATAGAGTGAGCGAGGCTGAGCGAGTGAAAGAGTGAGAGGGAGACGAAGAGAGCGGAGAGAGCGGAGAGAGCGGAGAGAGCGGAGTGTTTGTTACATATATTCCTTTTTGGTTTTTGGGTTCGTTTTTCGGTTAGCGTCTTTGCATCTTTTGGCGTCTTTAGTGTGGTTTTGGATTTCTTGGCTCAAAAACTTACCAGCCAGCCAGCCAGCCAGTCCAAGTCCCAACTGGCTTGCTCTAGGTGATGCCAGGGCGTATATGGGTTAGCAGGTGGAGGCATAGTCTATCGGTTGGTTGGAGCTGGCCACAAGTTGCAGTTTTGCCTTGAAGTGCTTTGTAGCTGCCTTTGGCTTTGCTATGGCTGCACGTCTTACAAAATTCTTTAAGATCTTCGACTGCGGTCGCTTTGACAACGACAACATTTGCCAAATGGGCTAGAGCCGAGTCGTGTAGAGTGCGATGTTGCCTTTGCTCTCGCTGACCAGTGAAATGCAAATAGTAGTAACAAATTAAATGCGCTCGACTGTGCTCATGCAATATTTAAAAACCTGAGAAAGATGTTCAAAGGTAATCATAAAAACCGAGGAAGAAATTAAGTGGAGTAAGGGGCTAAGGGTCAGGTGAATGGGGTAGGGGGAAAGAAGCTAGGAGCCATGGGTGTGGTAAGAGGAACTAATAGGTAAGGAAGAACGGCTAAGGGAGTAGGGCGTAAAGGCCTAGGAGTAAGGAATAAGGGGCTAAGGGTCAGGTGAATGGGGAAGGGGGTAAGAAGCTAGGAGTCAGGGATGTGGTATGAACTAATAGAACTAATAGACAAGGAAGAACGGGTAAGGGAGTAGTACGTAAAGGCCTAGGAGTAAGGAATAAGGGGTTAGGGGTAAAGCATATGAGATTAGGAGTAGGGGGCTTGAGAAGTCTCGTACTGAGCTTTGCTTGTCAATTAGATTGAGCATTTCTCGATATCATTTTGTTATTCACATCACGTGACTTCATTCAATTAACCGATGCGAGTTTACTTTTGCCCCCGCTTCTACTCTAGGCCCTATACGTACTTACTTTTTTTTCACTGTTACCCCTTCACCTTGGTCCACATTGAAAGCCGCAACGCGGCTCACATGCCAAAAAGGGCGTTCGAGCCACTTAAGCGACCATGCACATGGTCCTGACCCTAACCTCCTTCCCTCTAACCCACTCTTTCTGTCTCTCCGCCCCTGTGTGTCGATATACATATAAGCCACGCTGGTCAGTCGCGTGTCCACACAGACTGTTGGATGGCCGGGGCTATTCACACGCCCGCTAAAAAGGGTTATTAACTCGTCAGCTTGGCTAAATGTCAGCTCAGGTGGGGCGCTGAGTGGGAATCCCTGACAAAATCGTTGCTGATGCGTGGTCACGCACCATTATCGCCACGACTAACCCCACGGGCTAGCAGGGGCCAGCAGGGGCTAGCGGTCACAGCGTGGGGTGCGCCCGCACCTCCCTTCCCCAGCCTTTGTGTGCCGCCCTCACACTTCATTTGTTAGCCCTTTTGGCGGACTAACCTATCAATGAAGTTGTTAATTTTGTACTTTCAGCGCTGACCCTTGGCCACCTGCCCCCCAGCACTGAGCACCCATCTCCATGATACCTTGACCATGGCTGTAATTTCCAATGAACTGAAAGGCTTAATTATTTTTCTGATACGCCTTGCTCCAATACCAATTGCTTTAACATACTCATTTGGCTGGCTGGTGGCACGGTTCGTGGCTCATTTAATGGGCCTTCAGCGTGGACCAGCAAAAGGGGCAGAGGCAACAATAAGTTTTGTGTATGCACATGGCTGTGGCTTATGAGTATAGATGTTCCACATGGGAGAGGGTAAGAGGCAGGCTATACATTTAAGAATAAGCCAAGTGAGCATCGAGAGTTGATTGGAGTATTTCGATGAGAAAGTATATAGAAAATCAATAGACAAAGATTGGAAAGTAAACTCGAAGAGCATTCAATGTGTCTTGAGGTACGGTCTTCCAGATTAGACTCAATCTTACGAATTCATGAGAATATGCTACTAGAGAACATACGAGCATAGCTTACAGACAGATCTATCCGAGCTATGATAACTATGATACACTAAGAGCATTTCAAAATGTTCCACGAAACTTTTGATTCATTAGACAAAACGCAGAGAAAGAGCTAAGAAATGTTTCACGAAATCTGAAAAGGCGCCCATCAATCAATCAATATTATGGCTATATCAATATCCATCATTGTCTTTAGAAACAATTAGTTCCATGTTCGATTAGGCATCCGAGCTAATCAATTATGAGTGGCGTCGGCAAACTTTTGGGGCAAAGCGGCCGAGGTCAATTGTTACGTATCGTAGGTCGTCTTTAACTTGGAACTTTAACATGAACTGACGCAGGTGTATGGATCTCTGGGTCGGGGCTTATAATCAGGCACTATAACAACTTTGCGCATAATCACGAATCACATTTGAGTGCAGCCGCACTGAGAGCAGCAGGACCCAAGCCCCAATTCCACAATCCACAATCCAAAAACCCAAAACCCAAAACCGAAACCGAAACCAAAACGTGAAATGCAAATTACCCCAGAAAGCATATAAAGCAAGGTTCTGGTCCATGCACAGAGTGAGGGGATGGACACGCTGGGCAGGTCGTATGGGCGCAATAATAAATTGAAGTAACAATATCTTAACAATTACAACAGCGCAGTGCAAAGACGGGACACACAGGACCAAGGCCAACACACACACACACACACACACACACACACACACATGCACACACATGACTGCCCCGGATGCAAAGGCCGCAGCTGAGAGAGCTAAGCAAAGAGTTAGGGCTTGGGCGCTGCCTTAAGCCCAACAAGGCATTTAGAGCGCTTCAGCCAAACCCAATAAGTCTACGGTAATAATCGAGCATAAAGCACAATTTATTTTCATAAAACCTACAGCCGTAAGCTTGATCAGACTCCTGGCCACACACATACAGTCACAGAAGCAAAGAGAGAGAGAGAGAGAAACAGGGAGGGAGAGAGGGCGAGGGTGAGGATATGCCAACACTAAAACAACGAACTCCTGCTCATGCTCATGCCCAGTGTCGTCTGCTGCCTGAACCCGCTCCAAACGGTTCGACTTTTGATTTTAAAACAGTGACGGCCATAAGTAGTTGTAATGGCAGTTGCCAGGGGCGTCCGTGCCAAGCTTGGGGGGAGGAGGGGGTTGGGCGAGCTGAGGTGCTGGGAGCTGGCTTAAATCTGGCTGAGATGCTGGGCAAGGTCCTTTGCTTGACAACGCTTTTGTCTGACTGTACGGGAAAAACCGCATAAACGCGAGCGTCGCCACGTCGTTGTGCTATCCCCAACCTCCTGCTCCTCCTGCCAGCTCCGCCACCCGCCATCTATGCTGCTTGTCGTCGCAATTTTATGGCAGCAGACGCCTGCTGTTGTTGCTGTAGTAGTTGGCAACGTGGTTGCCTTTGCCAGAAGCTTAACGAACATTTTACAATGCCCATGATGCATTAATATCCGAGACCAGAAACGACCGGCACCGGCTAGCCCCACGGCCCCCCACGCTTAGCCACCTCGCTCTCAGCGCCCTCTCAGCTATGGTCTACGGTTAGCGCAGATAACAACAAAACTGCAAATGTGTAGCATACATTTTTGGGCTGTATGCCTGTCGGGGTCGGGGTCTGTCGGGGAGGCAAAACTAAAAACTGTAGCATTTGCAGCGTGTGTGTGTGTGCAGGGTTCAATGGGGTTGGGGCTAGTGTCGTGCCACGCCAGCTTATCGTACGAAATTAGCTACCCTTGTCGAGCTCTCTATCCCACACTAACTCCCTCTCTCTCTCTCTCGCTCTCTCTCTCTCTTGCTCTTTTCCCCACTATGTGTGCTCGTATTTTTTCGGCTTGGCAGACTTGAATTTTCGTTGTCTGATCCCACTATTTATAAAATTTCAATAAATAATTTTGTTACCAGGGCCAAAAATGAGTAGTTGAAGAAGAAGAAGAAGAGCAAAAGGGGTTGCCATATATTGAAAGGGCTTGCACTGTGGAACAATTGCAGTTATTTATTGGCATATGACAAAAATGTTAATAGAAACATGGAGAAGACTCGGAGCCTGGAAGATTACGTATCATATAAGAGAGCTAAGATCTGAGGCCCACAATCGAAACACTAAACTCTTGTTGAGACTTTGTCTTATCTCTTCACTCCTTAAGTCTTTCATCGTAGGTTACGAATCTTACAAGAGAACTAAGATCTAAGACCCAGAATCTATGTCCTAAGCTTGAGATTTCAATGCTCAAGTCTTTTATCATACATGGATCGTAGGGTAAAAAGACGTAAGATCAATTGCAATTATATGTTGTGTATGATCAAAGTTTACAGAAAATCAAAAAGCAGTTGAACTCTGGATATGTCTTTGTTCAGAGAAAGGCAACGAGAGTGAGAGAGGGAAGTTAGCACTCTATTTCTCTCTCTCTCTCTCTCTCTCTCTCTCTTTATCTTGCCTCAACTTGCAGCTGTTGAGCCCACTGTGCTTGGTCTATGTGGATTTTTGCTGATTTCGATTATTTTGGCAGGCGCAAATGACTGCATCAATGTGTGCATTGATTGCCATTTTGGTGTGCCCAACCCTGACCCCCAACCCTAACCCCAATCGTCCCTCGCTCTGGCTCTGGCTCTGGCTCTGGCTCTGGTTCTGGCCTGCTTCGTCAGCCACAACAAGCGGGCTAACTAACTAACCGTCTAACATTGCTTGACGCTTGCCACGCCCACTCACCCACACACAAACTGACGCGGCGCAGCAACCGCAAACAAATCAACAAAGCAATCAACGTCTATTTGTATTTTCACACACACTCGCACACACACTCTCATATGTTGGCCAAAAAGTGCAAATCAAATTTCGTATGTTTTCTGCCACAATTTTCGACCAAAATAACGCGGCTACACGCAGCACTAGATAGAGCAGAGATATTGCACACATCAATAGAGCGAGTGGGAAAGACAGCGAGGGCATTAGAGTGAGCGAGATAGCCTACAGTATGTGTGTGTGTGTGTGTGTGTGTGTGTCAGTGCTAATACTCTATTGGGTTTTAGGTGCTAGGCACCGCCTATGCCAAAACGTTTAATTAGCTGCGAGCAACTATTGCCGAGTGGGCTGGTGGAGCAGACGAGTGGAGGGGATGGTTGGGTTGGTTGGGGTCAGAGTCTATAACAGACGATATGCATTTGCCATTGATTATATGCCATGTATATCAATATATATATATATATATATATATATATATATATATATCATATGCGACACACGAGGCACGTGGCAAACGTCTTCTTGGCCAAAACATATTATTATAAAAACTATTTCAAAATGCAAAACTTTGACTAGACTTTTTTAATATTTATATGTTGTCTATATACATATATGTATAATTATTATTGTCTTTATGTGTGTGTATGATGATATATTTATAGCTGTATATAGATATAGTTTGAGTTAGCTTAAAGCAATTCAATGTTTAAGAAATGTTTTCGCTAGAAGTCCTTGATAAACTTCAGAATATTAGCAAATGGAGATTAACTTTTTTTATCGTTTATAGAGAGAGTTCTTCATTTTTTTCTGTTAAACTTTCTTATATCGAGCAGAACAGAAAAATATATAAATAAAGTATCTATAGCTATTCAATAATCTAGCTTCCTATATAGTTTATAGTATGTATAAAGTTTTAAAGAGATTAAATATTTAGAATATTTTTTATATATTAATTTAGTGCTCTAGTAATGCAATCTTAAGATCTAACTCCATATATACATAGGTGTTAATAATAAATTATCTGTATTTCTGATCTGTGAATATGATCTTATTCTCTGTTACTCTTCTCTATCATATATACTATAATAATCAGTTAGATCTCTGCTAAGCTCTAGCTTCATCCATTTACTTACCTATTTCACATGAACTGGAAATCTGAAACATTTTGCCATTCAGTTTGGATTTTCTTTTCTTGCGGAAATCATATCGCAATCATATTAAGCTAACAAAAAAAAAAAAAAAATATGGAAGAAGCAGAAATAAATAGATAATCATATCCGTTCTGGATGGGCCAGGAAATGCCCATTTCGAATGGGAAATATCGATGATTATTTTGCTCGTCGCCTCGGTTAATGGCCCGAAATTAGTCAACAATTTGCGCTGCATTCCACTTAAGCTGGTCAGAGCTTTGCGATGATGTGTTGTTTACACTTCAACACACACACACACACACACACACACACACACACACACACACACGCACAACAAAAGCGGGAATCGCAAAAAAAAAAGACAACACAAATTATTTCCGTCTTATTACACAGCAATGCCATAAGAGAAAGCTGAAAAAGGGCGCCATAGACGGCATGTTTTGGGTACGGCTAGAGGTGCGGGTGCGGGTGCGGGTTCAGCTTCAGGTTCGAGTTCGGGTTCGGGTTCGGGTTCGGGGGTTCAGTTCAATGTGTCAGCGCGGCACAAAAGAATGGCAAATGTTATATGGCCAAAAAATGTGCAGAAAAATAACAAAATAGGCAAGCAAAATGCCATAATCATGTCCAGTGTAGGCAAGAGGCTGCTGGACTATGAGATACCCTGTAAGTAATTAATAAGTAGTTCAATGAGTTAAGCTACAAACTAAGTAGCAGTTATAAGTTTTATAAGAGACATTATGGTATATTTACAGGGTATATGCTTCGTGTGTATATAGCCGACTTTACTAAGATAGCTTAGATAAGGACGTGAGCATTGGCGTGCAGTTAGTTATTTGCCACTGAACTGTTGTAGTGCTGCACTTCCTGTCATTTGTATGCTATTTTGTATATTACAGGGTATTTGGTAAGTCTGGCATTTCAAAATTTTTAATTTACAGGGTATGAGCTAACCTACAACTGTCTTACAGTACAAATTTCATGAATTTTCTATTGAATTATTTACATAAATCAGCTAATAGCTGCTATATGATACCCTGTAAAATCTAAAAATGTGTTTATACGTCTGGCATGCCTATAAAAAGTGACATTATGCCAGCATTATATGTATTATAATAGGTTTATTAGAAAAAAGACACATCTCCATAATATAATTTATGAATTGTTTCTAAATAGAGTTTAATTTATATCATATTGCTGGAATAAGCGCAGCAACTTTTTAGCAATTTCGACATTTTACAGGGCATAGACAAACATCCGATTTGTATGGATTGCTGTGCAGTTAGCTGGCAGCATTTTGTGTTTGGGACATAATAAACTCATCCACGGGGCGACCAAATCAGCTCAGCCAGCCAAATGGACAGCGCTTTGTCAGCGCTCAAGAGATGCGAGCGAGCGAGCTGTGTGGGATGATGTAGATATGAGAGATACAAGTTAAGGCGTTCCGATTACGTAAGCGACGCGTCATAAACTGTACACAGAGTGTACTTGTTTCGCCCACCGCCCTCCGTCCGTCGCCCCCTAAGTGGGCATTGGACCCGCCTGGCTGGACACACTCGACATTTGACAAAAGCGTCGAGCGAACAATGGAATCATGCTGTCCTCTGCCACTACCGCTGCCACTACCGCTGCCTCTACCGCTGTCGCAGTCGCAAGCACAATGAAGTGAAAAAAAAATATGATATGATGTTGAGCATGAGACGAGGGCTGCCCCAATTGTTGTTGCTACTATTCTTTTCCCTCGTCAGCTTATTTTTTTTTTATTATTTATTGTGATTTACAGTTGAATGCTTGATTTGATTTTCAAGTGGTTCCCACGCCAGAGTCCATACAAAAAAAAAAGAAAAAGAAATGTGTATTCGACAAACAGCAGTCGCCCTCTCGCTCGTAGTTAATTAGTGGCCATCAGTCAATTGGAGTCGTGGCCCCGCTGTCCATTTGTCAGCTTGGGGCGGCGTTTCGATAACGATTGCAAATACTCGATAGGTGAGCGGAGTTGTAGTAGCGCGTGGCTGGCTGTTGGCACAAGAGCGAACGCGAACTTGAACTTGCAATTTGCATTTGGGCCACGTTGTTCCAGACACGCTCATTGGGCAGCTGCATAATGGCATTAGCCACGACATCGCCCTTATCGATGGGGCCCCGGGGACGCATACGTTAACGCCAAAAAGCCATGCCCGTCCCAAACGTCGCCTGCTGCGTCGGCCCGCTCGCAAATCATCGATTGCCATTTGCAGTTTGTCCTTTTTGCAGACTCCTGCCGCCTCCTGCCACCTCCTGCTAGCTAGCCAGCCAGCCACGCCTTGTTTATGCCACTTTGATTGTCTCACGTGTGGACAATTTGTTTGCAATGCGAGAGCTCTGCAGCAGTTCGCTCTCCATAAATCCAACAGCATTAACCCATAATTTTTTAATAGATTTTCTGCTGCTGCTGTTGCTGTTGCTGCTCCTGAAGTTGTTTCTCTTGTTCTATATTATTTTTTATTGCGTGCTTACACTGAGAGAAATGTTTGCTATTAATATCTATTAAGTGTTGCATTTCTTTGACGATCTGGCAACACGATCTGCGCTTGCATGAATGTTGCCTTAAATAATTAAAGTTGGCTGCGCCTGAGCTCACTTGTGAGTGAAGTTGGCTGTGCCTGAAGTGCTGTGCTGTGGCTGATCTCTCTTTGCTTATGTGATTTAAGGAATCTTTGACGTACGTTTCATGTGTATTAGTATTAGCTAAGTTTGATATACCAAAACTGTGATGTTGTCAGTTGTATCTGAGAGAGAGAGAGATGAGAATGTGAAGTTAGTTGCGTCTGTGAAGTACATTAAGATTTAAAGGGTATCTAAGCAAAAGCTGATATCTAAGACATGAAGTTTGATGCGATCATATAATGATGTAACTTAGTATTAAACTACACTGTATATATGTTTAAATTGTAAATAATTGTGAACCTGTAATGTTATGTGTGATCCAATATAGATAATAGAGTAGAAAGTTGCTCTGATGCTTCCAACTAAAGTAAATGAAAAAAAAAAAATAAGATCACATAATAATATGGGTATAATATGGGTATTTCTCCAGAAAAGGCAAATTTTTGTAGCGTTCCCATTTTCAGCATTAAAATTGATCGAACGCTACAAAAAGTTGACTTTTCTGGAGAAATACCTATATATATTATATATATATAATTCCTTTTTTTTTATTACTATAAACCCAAAGTGTTTCATCGTTTATTTCAGTGCAATTATATGTTATATAGACAGTCTAGCGCATTTAACTTTAGTCAAGGGCTAGGAGCTAGAGCTCGAGAGAGAGAGAGAGAGGGAGAGGGAGAGGGAGAGAGAGAGGGAGTTAGATAGCGAATGAAGCTAAAGTTAAGAGCGTAACAAAAATGCGCATCACGTAGCATCGTTCAAAGTGAATATGTCCAACTGAATATGTTGCGTGATAAGCGGGCAGAGTTATTGCGTCTGCCAAGTGGCTTCACACACACACACACACACATACACACATACACATACACATACGCACACGCTTGAGTGTGCCATGCAATAAATGTTGCCTACTTTTTGGGGCTGTGCAAATATTTATTGAACATTTTAATTCGTTTGTTGTTGCAAATAAATTCTGATTTATTGGCAATAAAGCGCACAAATAGACAATATGTTGGCACTGAAACTAGCCAAAGAGCAACTGATAAATAAGCCACACACACACACACACTCGCACACACACACACACACTCGCACACCCCTCTTTCAATCACACACTAAACTGGACAAATGGACATAAAGTTAAGCGTCTCGTGTGCTGAATTTTGAGTTTTTCTATTTCTCTTTTTTAACTGCGTGTGTGTGTTTTTTTTTTATCTTCTATCTTATCTTTTCGTGTGTGTGTGTTGTAAGGGTATACCCTGTAGTCATTTGAGAGGTCTGTTTAGGGGAGCAGCTCTAGTTGAAGTTGTTTGTATGCCTTGATTGGTGTATAAATAAAAAATTGATTATTCAAGTGAATTAGCTATAGCCTAGAAGATTATCTACCCTACTCCCTTTGACTTTTGTCTTTCAGAAAATATTATGTTTGTTTACAGTGCAATGTTTAAGCTGCTTTCTGAAACGATATTCAATCAGTTCTCAAGTCTCAAATAGGGATTTACTATGTTTTTGCATAGTTACATATTATTTTACTATATATTTTAACAGTCATATACTTCATATTTCAGAGCATTTACTCAGTGAGAAAAGAAATTTAATGTTAAACAAAAGCATAAATTCAGCAATGATTGCGGGATAACTGCTAGTTGAGCATAGTCAATTTTAAATACTTATCAAGTGAATTCAGTTCTGCTTTATTTACAGGGCATCTACTAGTCGTGCTTATCATCTTAAATTCTGTTTATTAACTGATCCTAAAATTCATTAGGTTACGACGTCTTTTCAATGCTATAAGAGATAATAAATATATCTCAATCAGTTCTCATTAGTTTTATTTACAGGGTATTTGCTAGTGTGTATACTTATTTATTTTATTTGTGTTTTATTTAGTTGCAAAGCTTTTGATATATCATAAAGACTGAAGCCAGCTCATATTAATCATATTTATAGGGTGTTTTGTAGTCGATCAGCTAATTTGTATTTTACTTTATTTATTTATAGGGTGTTTTGCAGTCGATCAGCTAATTTGTATTCCATTTTATGCATTACTCACGCATTGTTATGCATTTTTTATTTAAAGTTTCATTGAGTTGCTGCAAGCTAATATCAGCTTCATTTACAGGGTATCTGCTAGTCAGTCAGCTAATTAGCATTACATTATCTTAATCTGGTATTTTCCTTTTCTTTTTAATATGAAGTTAAGAGGTAAATGCGCGAAAATTCAACTAGAGCTTCATGTGCAGGGCATCTGATAGTCGATCATGCTCATATCTCATTCTTTTCCCCTTTTTGCTTCATGTCTCTATGAACGTATTTCTTTAGCTTAAGAATACTTATTCTTAGCATTTCTTGGTCGCGCTTAAGTATTTCTCTTCTTCTTTCAGTTTCATTTACAGGGCATCTGCTAATCGTTCAGTTTTCAGCATTTGTTCGTTTATTTGTTTCTTTTAGTTTTATTTGATTTGTTTTTTGTTTTTTTCTTTTTGTTTTCTCTCTTGTCTTATTTTTAATTTCACTTTTGTTGGAAAGTTCGTTTCGCTGTTTGCTTTACGCTCAATCAAAGTCCAGAAATTGCTGTTGCAAGTTGTTGTTGTTGTAAGTTGTTGTTGCAAGTTGTTGTTGTTGTTGCAGCGTCATTGTCTGTGGCACGCCTGTTGTTGCTGTTGATAACAACACCCTTATGGCCAATATAAAGGCGAGCGCATCAGTTGGCTCGCTGAGCTGCCAACTACTTGAGTGTGTGTGCGTGTGTGTGTGTGTGTGTGTGGAGGGGGGGGAGCTGATATTGGTGGGGGGTTTGGGTATGTTCTGGGATTCAAGCTAGATGCGAGCGCGCCACATGTCGCTCATCAGTCATCGCACACATACAGTCAGCTGTCGCGTCTGGCATTGTCAATGTTGTTGGCACGTTGATTGTTGTTGCTACCTTTTTTGCATAAGCCACACACACACACACACATACATGTTGTGCGTGTGTGTGTGTGTGTGTCGCTTGTCAGGTGTGCCTGGGCCTTCTCTTTTTTTTTTTTTTTTTGGTTTATGTTTGCTGCTTGCTCTATGTTGCCCATGTCTGTGACAGCAGCAACTGTTGTTGCTGTAGCTGCTGCTGCTGCTGTTGCCTTTTGTTTTGGCTGCTTTATTTTTTGCTCTATGCACAGACAACAATAACAACAACAACAGCAACAACGCATTGCGAGGTTGTTGACGCCGTTGCTGTTGATGATGATGATGATGATGCTGATGACAACTGCTGCTGCTGCTGCTGCTGCTGCTGCTGCTGTTGCTGTTGTTGTTGCTGCTGTTTACCTTAATGATAAGGCGCTTGTCAGTCGACGGAAGGGGCTGCCTGCGGTAGACAGTCGTCAAATGTTGCGGCGCTTGTGGTTGTTTTATGCCATTTGCCAGAATGAGTAAGACGATGACAACAGCAGCAGCAGCAGCAATGGCAGCAGCAGCAGCAGCAATGGCAGCATCAGCAGCAGCAGCAACATGTGCTGCTGTGTTTTGTCAAAAAACATATTTGCCTTGTCTTCACATATAAACGTATGTGTGTGTGTGTGTGTGTGTGTGTGTGGCAAATACAAAAAGCACATTCACCAAATATAATTATTAAACATGTTGCCAATTTTTCGGTCGCTTTTTAATCCTGTTGTCTGCGTCGAAAAGCCCCCAGCCCCACAGCAAGCCTTACTCCACACACACACACACACACACACATATATATATATATAGAGACTTGCACGCAGACTAACTGTATAAATAAAAGTGTATTATGCGGCTTGTGGCTTATGTTGTGATCGCTTCAAAAATTTTTGAATTGCGGCATTCGCTGTGGTTGCTGCTGCGCGTGGATAATGATGATGGTGGTGCGAGTGGTTCGCGTCGTTGCTGCTACTTGACTGTCTATGTGCATCTATATAGTTTGCTATCTTTCTTTTTTTTTTTTTTTTTTTTGGTCTGTTGCAATGGCAACGCTAAACTAATATCAAAATTTTTGCTGTATTAATTATTTAAGTTTTTTTTTTTTTTTTTGGGTAGACTATAAATGCATGCATAGCTATAATGTATGTATAGAAATATGTAAATATATACATATTCATATATTATCAAGTGATTTAAGAAGCTCTCAGATTAAAGCACTCAGCTCTCAGAGTACACTGAATATTTGTAGAGTCTCTCGATGTTTCTCAATCTCTTCCAACCTTGCTTAGTCTCTATCAGCTTACATATGATCTTATGCATAATATAGTATATAAGTTAAAAGCCAAGGCTTTTATATATTACAGTGAACAAACAAGCCTCAATGTTGAGATATAGAGAGAGATATTAGTTGAGGCTTTTGTTTGAGCTGAGGAAACATTTCAATAGTGAGATGTTGCTTAGGCTATGGTTAGGCTAGGTTAGGCATATTCTCTTGAGTTTTTCTTTATCCTATTTCGATGAGTGATTGTTGATAATTGTTGAGTGTCATGCCCGAGATATGTGGACAGCAAATTTATTTAGCAGAGAGAGAGCTTATCTCTAATACAAGTAACTTCAATTGTAAATGAACTCAGCTTGAATTAAAGTCTATGCAGCGCAGCTAACTTGGCTCCATTGCAGCTGCAACCAAGTTAATAAGGTAAACAGTGTTGCCAGACTGCACAAATAGTTTCTCATATTTATCATATATAGCTGACCCGATCTTCGGTATCTAAATCTTTAAATAGACACACAGCTATATATATATATAGCTATAGCCGGTTTAGCGGTTTTAGCTGCTTTTAGTCAACTATTGCGATTTTCAAGTCAAGTCAGTTAAAGCAAAAACTTAACACATACAGCAACAACAACAACAACAACAACAACAATGGATAACAAAGCAAAAGAAGAAGCATTAATTTTAATTTCTACCCAATTCTCTTTTGTAACGATGTGAAAATCTCTTAAGTACTCTTGTCATTGACACTCAAACCCAGAGCAAAAACAAAAAAAAAATACAAGAAGTAAAACACCCCCAGTCTCTCCTTATGCACCCCACCCCTTCCCTGCTCTCACTTGCTCTATGTATGTGTGCGAGGGCTTAACCTTAGTTAAGCTGTTGCCCGTCTGAACGTCGTCTGTTGACGGGCGGCTGTGACACAATCTCATCAACAGATCAGAGATTTGCACAGCTCGTCGTCCTCGTCGCGCACTGATGACATCTGTGGTATTTTCAACGTGCGACGTGACCGGCATAACCGGCACAGTCCAACGCCAGCACGAAAAAGGTAGCAGTGGCCGGGGCAGCCAACAGCTGAAGGTAACTGCCTTGGCGCTAGCCCACTGTACTGGGGTATCCACGGACTCACCGACTCACTGCCTGACTGCCTGACTGCCTGACTGCTTGGCTGACTGGCTGACATTTGACACGCGCCGTTTTGGCAGCCGTCAGCCTTCAGACTTTCAGCAGGACATTTGCCCACTGACAGCCGTGGCCGTCGTTGTTATTTCTCTATTCCTTTCTTTTTTTTTTTTTTGTTCTAACTTTTGGTTTTTCATTACTCGAATACCCTGTAAAAAACAGTTCAAACCAGCCACATGTGTGTAGTAATGAGAGAGAGAGAGAGAGAGAGAGTGAAAGATATGGAGAGAAAGAGAGAGAGATACTCAGATACTCAATCAAACCGCTTTTGAATATAGTTCGAAATGTCTTAAAATGAAATTTTATGAAAGCTTTTAGCAAACCTTAAAATTGCTTGAGATTTCTTTTACTTTACAAAAGTTATCTTTGCCACAGATCATTTTGTTTAAAAGGTCAAAATCTCAGGATCTTTTAATGTTAGACTTCCGATATTTGGTATGCATATGTGACTAAAGCTTCGATATAGTTAAATGATATCATTAGAGATTAAAGAGCTACGTGCATGTTTAGAAACGACGGAAGATCATGCAAAACAACAAAAGTACTATGTTAACTTGTGATAACTCATATACAGTCATTTACTAATATTGACAGTCAGCAATAATAATTAACAATAATAGTAAATAATAGTCAATTATATATGAGATCATTTTTATTCAACTGAATCTCAGGATCTTTTAGAGCTAGACTTGCAAATTTTGATTTTTTAATGCAGCTAGGTCTGCTTAATATAAAAGTAATCTCATTTGCGATTAAACAGCTAACTGAAAGCTAAGAAATGAAGCAACATGATCAAGAAATGCTATATTTAGCTTCCAAGGCATTACGACCCCACTCACATACTCCAGACTGCGCTGTGGCTTAAGCAAATACAGGATATGGTTTAGTTCAGATTTCTTTCAGCCTGTTTGTTTTTCTCTACTTTTATTTTTTTGATTTTTTGTCTTTTTTTTGGGGGTTAGGGAAGAGAACTTAATATGGAGGTCAGCTTTTGCTGTTGGTCAGCGGCTGGCGCCAGTTTCTGTTCCTATTCCAATTGCTATGCCCTTTTCGCCTGTTGCAATATTAATTTTGAGATTGGCACGTCGCACATGTGGAGAGCATGCGAGATGGGCGCCAGCTAAGCTGAGCGATGTCATAATTGTGCTCGGCATTTGTTAGCCTTCATTTGATTCGTGGAAATTGGCCCAATTAACGCAAGAAGGCAAGAAGGCAAAAAGCCAAACGAACACATACACACAGAGAGAGAGAGAGAGAGAGAGAGAGGGAGACAGAGTGAGGAAACCAACAACTCAATTTATCACGCACAACTAAAGTGATTTGTTGCCAATGCCAACCGAGGCCCAAACCCCAACCCCTGCCCATCTCTGCTACCCCAGCCCTTAGCGAGCGCCTTAAACCAAAAAGTCAGTCGCATGCAAAAAAACGCAGGGTAGGAAATTGTTTAATCAATTCATCAGACGTGCATGTTGCATGTGTGTGTGTGTGTGTGTGTGTGTGTGTGAGGCAATAACAGACAGGATATTAACTTACAAATGCGACTTTAGCTAGCGCTGGGAAACGCGAGGCGCGTTATAAATGTTAAACGACCAAAAATTTGTTTGAATAATTACCGAGACAACACACACACACACAAACACTCACATATATATATATATTTATACTCATATGTGTGTGTGTGTGTATTTTGTGTGCTGCTATTTGGCCATGTTATTGCCCTGCTCCGTCATTGACTTTACAAGCAAACAATTTGTCAAATGCAAATACAAATAACCCTGCTTGGACGCCCTCGCCCACGCCCACGCCCACGACCATGCCCACGCCCACGCCTCCAACTGGCCAGCATCGTTGGCTGCCAATTGAAAAACGATTCGAAATCAATCACAGCTGGCATCCTGTGGCTCAAGCGTGCTGCTCCTGCTCCTGCTCCTGCTACTCCTGCTGCTGCTGTTGGTGGTGCGAGGCGCGACCGCAGCGGCAAACGTTGCTGGGATTTGGCAGCTGGAGGTCCATTAATAATTCTTGTGGCATGTTTTATGGCCGCAGCGACAGCAAACCCTTCCGCACACACACACTCACATAGTCTGTACTCACATGCAAACGTGACTTTCAAATGTTGACCGCGTGCCAGCTTTGACCATTTATTGGCATGTTTGGCCCGCCTCAGCTCCTCTACCCTCTACCCTCTATCCTCTCCACCCCTGCCTGCTTCCTCTCACCCTTATGCAAGGTCGTGTGCTGTCCATTGCCAGGGTTATCGCGCCATCGCCAGCGCCAGCCAAATTGATGGGCAGTCATCAATTTCACTTGTTGGCCATACGCCAGAGCTCGACTCGAACTCCAGCTCCAACTGTTTCAGTGGCGACTGGTGCCTGCCTGGTGCCTGCTTCCTGGTTGTTGGTTACTTTGGCTTGCGCTCCATTTGTCAACGATTTGACTCCAACTCTAACTTCAACTCCTGCTCCAGCGCTGAGCGGATGCGATGGGTGCGAGTTTCTGTGCACTCAATTAACCAGCAGCCAGCCCTTGAACAGGCACTCGCCTTGGGTGTGAAGACATCTATATGTTAGCTGCGGGTGTCAACATGTGTCGCCAGCCCATGAATATGCATTGGCGCATTTCGCATTTTAACTGCACTTGCCCAAAGGGATCAGCGCAGCCAATCAGGGTGAGCACTGGTCAGGGTTTATCCATATTGATGAGATGAGTTGAGATGGATATGGAAATGGAAATGGAAATGGAAATTTTAAATGAGTTGGATTATCGAATGCAAGTCAAGAAAGAGCTCAACCATCTGCCAGACTTTGGTAATTATCACAGATATAAAGGCAAAAGATACTTTTGACTCAAATGCATAAACAATCTACAAACTATGAGATAAAAACCTATAGATATATGCAATATAGATAGACAAGTATTCGTAAGATGTAAATCTATACAAATTTGAGAGATAAATATAGAAATTTACTTTATGAATCTATAAGATACAAATGTATCTATGTGACTTATGCATCTATCAAATGTAAACTAAAAGATACAAATGTATCTTTAAGATGCCACACTCAAATATATATATATAAAAAAAAGGAGAAGTTAACAAGATGAATTTGTAGCTGTAAGATATGAGCATATCTGTGAGATACAAATATATTTACATAATTATGTATATAAGATATTATATCTATAAGATACCATTGACAACACATTAATTAAATCAGAATTTAGCCATTTTCATCATCTTTCTTCATCTTTGACAACATAAAATAGCTTTCAACAATTCAATTATTTTTTTTCAGTTACATTTCCCTTTCACAGCTCAGGCAAAAGTATCTTTAGGATGCAAGTAAACTTTATTTATGCATTTGCTTACATATGTGGCAAATGCAACTGTCAGTTGCAAATGCTTCAAGAGACTCTTAATGAATATGCTCGTAAGATGCAATTTGTGCTTCAAGTATCTGTCAGATACAAAGGAAAAGTTCAGTAACATTTGAACAACTCTGTAATGGACTAAAGAGAGCGTAAAATAGAGAAATATTGGAGTAAAGTATCTGACACTAGTTAACGCAGTCATAAATTGACTTTATGCAAAAATATCAAAAAGGTCAAACGAACTACGAACCGTAGCTTTCTCTGCCCCTCTTTGAGATCTGATCCCAACTATTTATAGAGCGTTGCTTGCTCAACCGTTTTTATGGGGCATTCGGGCTGACCTCATAAAAAATGAGCAAGAGGCTAAGCTTGATTTGTGTACTTGCTCTATTGCCCATGCTCGCACACCCAGGGCTAAGGGAGTATATCGGTTTTACCTCTGACTATAGCCCATGTGCTATACAATTATAATTCTCTTTTAGCAGACTTCTTATAACGAAATCGAATTTTCTTAATAGAACTTATTTTCGCATCGCTAATTGGAGTAGATTGCTCTATACGGTGAAATACTATGCACTAGAGAGTTAAGATATTTCTTAGAGGAATATGTATGTGTCTTTGAAGTAACAATTTTTGATACACATAGCGATCAGTTCAGCATGCATAGATTGGTGTAACGCAATTATCTGTTTCTTTGAAGTGTTGTGAAGCTTAGAGCAACATAGATCATAGATCATAGATCGCAGATCATAGGGCGTTGATCGTAAATTGTAGATCATGAATCGTATATATTCAATCGTAGATCATGAATCGTAAATCATGAAGAGTAGATCATAATTCGTAGACTAGAGACTCTCAGCATAGATCACAGATCGTAAATTATCATCATAGATGTAGATCGTAGATCATGAGTCGTAGATCACAGATCGTAGCACAGATTATTGCTTGTAAATTATCATCATAGATCATCATAGATGTAGATCGTAGATCATGGATCATAGATCGTAAATTATCATCATAGATGTGGATCGTAGATTGTAGACAGTAAATTATCATCATCACAGATGTAGATCGTCGATCGTAAATTATCATCATATATCATATATTACTGTAGATCAATTATCTGTGTGGAGCTCTCTCAATCTCTTTGTCAAGTCTAAGACTAAGATCTAAAAACTAGCTGAGTTAATATTCTCAGCTGATCGATGGATCTATATAGATTCATAAACTATATAGCTCATTTGGAATGTGACTTACATTGTTGAATTTGAGTTTAGTTTCTTGTTGCTTTCAAATGAGCGAGCATTAGACAGTCGATTGTGCCCCATTGCAATGCTCAGACTAGTTTTTTGACTTGTTTTTTCCATGGTACATGTCGGAAGGTACAATGTATTGGCAAGTGCAACCAAAGGGGGGCACACACACACACACACACACACACACACATATATATATATATATATACACAGACAGCGCGTGAATGTTGAGCTTTGGCTGGCGATTGCTGCGAGCGCATTAACTTGTCAAGCCGCAGAATGCAAACATATTTTGGGCATTTGCACACACACACACATACACAGAGGGGAGAGGGGCGCGGCTCGCCTCTCTTTTTTTTTGCAGCTAGCAATGTACATAATTTTTGTAATACTTTGCGCGATTTGCGCGCGATTATAAAAGCTTTTCGCGGTACGACCCCCATAATTCATATGATGTCGACTGGAAAATGTTTACAACGCCAAGGCAAAGATTGCAGGCAGACGCCGACATGCAGACAGACAAATTTAAAGGGAGGTGCGCAGAGGTGGGTGTGGGGGCATCAACACAACTCGCAGAGACTAGCGCCATTATCGTTTTGGCGTCCTTGCCGCCCACCCAAAAAAAAAAAAAACCTACTAATGCAGCGCAGCCATTTATATGTCTATCGGCAAGGAGTAAAGCATCAAAGACGGGGCTGTGGGCGAGTCTACCAGAGACGTCGCGTCGTGGCAGCGATTTTCGCAAGACAGCAAAATATTCAAATGAAAATTTATGTTTGCATTATGAATTTTTATATAGTGTTGCTCTTCGTAGGCATTTTTATGTGTCTGTGTGTACAGCTGCCTGGCTGTGTGTGTGTGTGTGTGTGTGTGTGCCCCGTCTTTAGCAGGAAAAGTAACTTCACTCTCTCTCTCTCTCTCTCTCGCTCTCTCTTCAGTCTTCGACTGGTTGAAGTAACGAGTCGAGGCGTGTGGAAAATTATTAAAATGTCGTATATAATGGCGCCTTCGCCTCGACGTCTCTTCATCGTTTTCTTCTTCTTCTACTGCCTAACAAAATTTATGCGTTTATAGCATTCATAATTTTCAAATTATTATTGTTATTCGCTTCCTGCCGCTGGCTGGCATCGCTGGCATCGCTGGCATCGCTGGCATCATCAGGCCTAAGTGCGTGAAATGTTGATGGGCTCGACGCACTCATTGGGTTCACTTTGCCAAATGCTTTGATTACCTCCCCATCTCCATCTCCATCTCCATCTCCATCCCTATCCACATCTACCCCCTCTCTACACCCATCATCCACATAGTACCACAGCCTTCTCCAGCTGCTGTCACTTTCTCTGTTTCTAATAAACTTCGCACAAAAGTAGGCAACGTCAGTGACCAATTTATAGCCCCAGTCGAAAATCTCTTCGCTTAGCCCCATAAAATACTCCAAGTTGACTGCATATTTTGAGCTGTGCCGCGTTTCTGGCAAGTTATCTACTTTGTCCACTAACGGCATTCAAGTCTCGCATTCTTAGAGTTCCACTTGGCGTGAAGTCGTTAGCCTTGAATGTCACTTCAGATGCTTTCGAATCACTTTCAATTATTTTTAGTTCCATTTAGCTTCTAGTTGTCAGCTTTCTACTAGTTCTTCCCATTAGTATTTAGTTACTAGTCATTTATTGCTGGTTCCCTCCAGGTTCCCACCTGGTTCCCACCTGGTTCCCACCTGGTTCCCACTTAGTTGCCACTTCATAGTTCCGAGTTCTTATTTCCTTAGCTCCTAGTTCCTGACTCTTGGCTCCTGGTTCCTGGTTCGTACCTCTTAATTTATTATTTCTATCTTCTAGTTCTCATTGACTAGTTCCCAGTTCCTAGTTCCTAGTTTCAAGTTCCTTGTTCCCAGTTCCTAGTTTCTAGTTCCTAGTTTCTAGTTCCTAGTTTCTAGTTCCTAGCTCCTTGTTTCTAGTTCCTAGATCCTAGTTCCTAGTTCCTAGTTTCTCTTTCCTAATTCCTAGTTCCTAGTTTCTAGTTCATAGCTCATAGTTCCTAGTTCCTACTTCCTAGTTTCTAGTTCCTAGTTCCAAGTTCCAAGTTCCTAGTTCTTAGTTCCCAGTTCCTAGTTCCCATTGTCTAGTTCCTAATTCCCAGCGCCTAGTTTATAGTTCCTAGTTCCTAATTCCTAGTTCCTAGTTCCTAGTTTCTAGTTCCTAGTTCTCCGTTCCTAGCTCCTACTTTTTGGTTCACAGTTTCATTCAATTTCTAATTGTCAATGTCATATTTCTACTTCGCAGTTCCTCGATCCTGGTTTCTAATTCCTATTATCCGGTTCCTAACATCCTACTTCATAGTTCTCAAGTCCTAGTTCAGTGTTCCGAGTTCTACTTTCTGACTCCTTCTTCTGAGTTCCTAGCTCCTAGTTTCTACCTTCTAGTTCCTACTTCCTACTTCAGACATCCTAATTTCTATCTCATAGATCCCAATTCCTTAAAAGCTTCCATCAACTTATTTCTCTACCTTTAAGTCCCCGACATATATTCTTTTCCCTCTACCCATCTTTACATTCTGATATTTCCAGATTCCTATCTTCCAATCACTTTAAAATATTTTTTCATGATATGTCCAATTGCTTCGACTATAATTTATTTTAAACTTTCCTTTCGTTCAACGTATTGCAATAGATCTCTAAATTTTTTCAGCTACTTCCAGCTAATTTGCAGCAATTTTCCAACTCTTGGCTATTTCCATTAGCTCTCATATTCTCTTCAGCTACTATTCAGATATTACTAACTTCCTCCTAAGCATTCCAGTTACTTGCATTTTACATTCTTTCATTTCCATTGTTCTCAGTTCATCAGTAAATCAAAGATAGTTTACGAATTCCTATCCAGTCCTACCCATAGGCATTCCATACTTTTCAGAATCACATATTCAAGTTTCGCATTCACTTAATAGCCGCATTGCATGCCCTGGCATTTAAGGACTCATAACGATGGCCAAGCACTGCTCATTAGCGCGCCGAAAGGCCTCATCGCTGCTGGGCATCCATCAAGTGCGTTAGCCCCAAAGCAGTTCCCACTGTACGATGGCTTAATGCGCTCGTAATGCTGTTAACTGCGATTGGAGTGGGGCACTGGCAGTCGGTGGCATTGATTTGTTCTCGGCTGCTCGTTCGATAAATCTTTTGGCGAGCGAACGGCCCAAGCAATTTATTTGTAAATGGAATCGATTAAAAAGCAATCGCTGCACCAGCTAACCCACACACACACACACACACTCACACACACATTCAATTCCCACTTTGAGGCCAGACGACACCTTTGTGGCGCCGTTAGTCACGTTACAAACTCTCCAAAGCAATCCACCGAGTGACAACAACCAGCTACAGCTACAGCTACAGCTACAGCTACAGTTCCCTCTTCAGCTATAGCTCCCGCTTTAGCTTGGGCCGAGAACAGCAGGTGGCCCCAAAGACCCAACCTCCGTCAGCAGCAGCAGCCCGACTTCGTCTCAATCTTAGACTTCAGCAATCAGTGGCCCTTTTGGCAAAAACCCGCCACCCGCCACCCGCCACCCACTACCCGCCACACAGCTCGCTCGCTCGCTCGCTCGAATCGATGATTACATCATCTTGTATTACAAATTTCTTATCGAATATATTTCCTCGATTACCCCCTTGGGTAAAATTTATTTGCTGTCATTGCAGCGCGCGACAGTTAAAGGATTTATACAACACAGAAAAATACACAAACTGCCGGAACGGCCAGCGTTGCCAGATTTGACAGAAACAAAAAAAAAAAAAAACAACTTGAAAAGCGTAACTGCAAATGTTATTCCTCAATTATCTGCTAGCTTTAAGAAATCGTAGGCTTGCTTTGCTTTGCATAGTTAACTCAAAGTTGAGAAATCTACTTCAAGTTCATCATTTTCTGGGCTTAAGGAAATCATTTGTATGAAAAGCCTGACTAAAGGAGAAAAAAACAGAATAGATTCAAGCTCTTGCTCGACTCAATAGTAGCAAATGATATTATATGAAGACTTAACTTTTCCCTACTTCATATTGCTGAGTTATATTCGTGGATGGTTGATTTTAAGTAAAGACTAAGATTAAGCTCTTCATCAGGATAAGCAGATGCTTTTAGCTGTACGTTCTGCCTTCCCGCTATTCGTCTACCATCCGTGCCCTCATCCGTCTGTCTTTCTGTCAGCTACCAGCATGAATGCGGCCTTCCGTCATCCGTCCGCCTGTTAGTCCCTCTGTTCATCCATCCTATTCCATTGTCTGTTTGTTAGTTTGGCAAGATCACACTCAATATATTCTACATAAAAGAATTTAAGTTTAAGGATGTATCTATTTGCTGATCTACATATATAAAGAGAGAGAGAGAGAGTTGAGTCGGAATGAGTCAGAGAAGAGTTCTCTACAGTTCTTCATAGACTCTGCTACCTCTCTCTCTCTCTCTCTGTCTCCCTCTTTCTTTCTCTCACACACACACACACACACACTCACATTATCAATTGTGACTTCTGTTGTAAAAGCACTTGATAAAGTTCTTAACATGATGTTTGCTTAGCCGCTGTCCTCGACTTGGCCAACAACTCCAGCTTCAAATAGCGTTAAATTTTCTATTTTGTGTGCAAATTTATTAAAAATAAACGCCTCTGCATTGCCTTACCTGGCCGGGCCCTTACCTAGCCCCTTCACGCCGCGACTCAGCTTGCACAGTTAGTATATATATATATATACATACATATAGAGCTCGATGCTGGGTCTGGGCTTCGTTCAGGCGGAACATCTTGTAAACATACTTAGCTGCAGCTCAGGTGTAATAAGTGCGCCTTCAAGTGTGCCCCGCCCCCGGGACGAAGGTCAGGTTGAGGGATATTTTGGCCATGCCGCTAATTTCTTTCATGTTGCCTGGCTAGAGAGACGGCAAGAGTGAGAGAGGAAGTGTAAGTGGTGGGGGCTGGTGGCTTTATAGACTTGGCCTTTTTTTTCTACCGCGTCTTCAGTTGCCAGCGTCACTTTGTCGTGTATCTCTCACGTTAATTGTAAAGTGCGGCAAATTTGAACGAGGCACGGACCGGAGCCGTAGCCGTAGCCGGGGCTGGGCCAAGCCAAACTCTCGAGCAGCCACTCCAGCTGAGCCAAGGCGGGTGAGTTGAGTTGGGCGTCAATTTGGCCCAAGCGCACTTTTTTTTTTACGATTTTCACGAGCTCGCTTCCACTTTTTTTTTTTTTTTTTTTTAATTAACTGTGTACATGGAAAAAGTTGTGTTTGCCTGCGTCTTTGACTGACGACGACGACGACGACGACGACGGCGATGGCGACGCGGCCCCTTGTGACTGGCCGGCGCAGTGCGTCGACTGCAGCAGCTCAGGTGGGCAGCTCTGGTTGTTTGACTCTCTGGCTTTTTGGTTTGCATTGCTCAACAGGGCGTGAGCCCAAGTGGCGCTAAATGAACAGCAGTTGGTAATTAAACCCTTTGCCAGCTAATGAACTCCTTGCCAGCCAGCCAGAATCTCTCAGTGTAGAGCAATCGAGCAGAGCTTGAGTGGAGGGGGGAGTTAGGAGGGAGGCAAGGTGGAGAGGGTTTGCCGCACTTTTATCTCTTAATAGCAGGTAGCAACGTAACTGTAAATATTTAAGTGTTGTCTAACAATTTGCATTGCCTACTTTCTGGCGTAAAGCTTTAAGTCGACTTTAAGCAGCAGCAGGAGCGAGCGAGATAGAGAGAGTGGGAGTGGGAGTGGAAGTGGGAGTGGGAGAGCATCGTTTGTTGGCCAGCTTAACGTGTCCTTTCACATCCTTTTGGCCAACTTCTCGCATCACATCGACTCGTTGCCATGGCACAGCATTTCTTTGCAACAGCAGCAGCAGGTAAAAGTTGCTTGAAACCCAAAGCTAAACTGATTTTTGACATTTTTCCAACACTGGAAATTAGCTAATTGAAAACTGTTTTCATTTATCCACTTCCACTTTAGCATACAAAGCAAAATGAAGTTAAGCAAAGTGGAATAAGGATTAACTGCAGCTGTTTACGAGTGCAAGTGAAGGAAATTGTATGATATAATACATGATATAAGACTTGTCTCTCTCATATATATATATAGTATTTAGAAAAAACTTTCAAATGAGAAGAATATTCCGGCCAAGTTTAGGCAGCTTTATCTAAGATAAAGTTATATTATAATTTCAATTCTAAACTATAACAAAAATTCCACAGAATCAAATAGACAGAAATACGGATAAGTCTGGTTCCATCAACAATCGCCAACTGATTCCAACACTGGAACTAGTGTAGAGCTGTAGCAATGCATGTTTGCAAACAATTCAATTTGTATTAGTTAAATCTAATCAATTGCTTTACTGAACTAGTTCTTTTGGCATAAAAGTTGTTAGTTCTTTTGTTACTTTTGCTTTAGACTAGTTAAACTACTAACTAACTATGCTCAGCTTCAATTGGTGCTTTCATCTATTTTTAACTAGTTCCGCATATGGAACCAGTAAAAAGGCTTAATAATTTTTGTTAAACTAAATTGAATTTTGATTTTTATCGGATTTTATTCATATGCTCTGAGTTAGTTCACGGAACTAGTTCAAATGAACTAGAAATTGAACTAGTTCAAATTACTTTTATTTTGTTTACAATTTTTTTCAAGTTTATTGACTTTATTATCGTAACTAGTTCTTCAAGGTTAAATGCTTTGTTTCTTCAACTCAAATGAATTTGAACTTTTTCCAATTTTATTCATGTTTACTAAATTTGGAACTGGAACTAGTTCTTTGGGGTCAAATGCTTTTCATTCTTTTGCGTATTGGAATCAAAATGAATAAGTTTACTTTATTTTTTTAGGCTAGTTGCAATTGATTTAGACGGAGTCTTGAATTGAACTGGTTCCGCTACAGTTTTAACTGCTTCCAATAGCTATGGACATTTCTGATTATATCCTAAGAAAAAAAAACTATATTTGATTTCAGTCTTTTCTACAGTTTATTCAGCTTAAAGTTAATTGACGACAAAACTCTCTGGTTCTGATTCTCTGTTTCTGGTTCATTTAAGCTTCAAGCTAAACATTTCTACTGAACTTGTAGCAAATTTAATATAAAATTAAATTCTGTTTACATTTTTGCATTCATTTAGTGCCACTGTGCAGCGGTAGCCACTTGGCTTATTCCATTTTGGGACGCCAGGCGACGTAATGAATGTGTGCACATGTGTGTCTATCTCACTCACTCTCTCGTTATCTCTCTCTCTCTCTCTCTCTCACACTCTCTCTGTGTGTGTGCGGTTAGCTACCAGCTAGATACAATGCGGGCCGCACACAGAGCCAAGCTATGCGCTCGGTGTCCCGTCTTGGCCTCGACTCGCATATGAATATGAATTTTATCGAGATTCATGGCAGATGATAATTTTCCCTTGATAACTGTAAACTCGTCTATAGCTCGAAGCGAGGTTGTTGCCAGTGCCAGTGCGAGCAGTGGCTGGCGGGAGTTATGTCTGCATTTGGACCACATGCAGAGCATGTTTCTGTGTGTGAGTGTGTGTGTGTGTGTGTGTGTTGGGTGGGGGTTTACATGGTGTTGAGTTTTTTGGCCAACATGTGGAGGGTTTTGGGGGGCTTGGTCTTTGGTTTGGGTCAACCCTCTGCTGGGCTGGCGCTCATTTCATTCATTTGGCTCGTTCATTTCCTTGTGCATTCATTTGCCTTCATAAAATATAAACAGCGTATTAAAATGTATGAATATCCCAAAACAGAATGTGCTGCCCCAACCTAACCCCTCCCGCCCCCTCGCCCCCTCGCCCCCTCGCCCCCTTGCAACAGCTAATGTTGATAAGTGAAGTTATGACTTTGCCTTTGGCCTCAGTCGAACTGGAGTGAGGGCGTTTGCTAGGGTTGGGCGTGGCATGTGGTATGGTTATATAGTGTGTCTGTCGAATCATTGAAGTAGTCCCAATCCTTCCCACTTCCACGCCCACTCGGTGTCTCTATTTTTTGGCAGCATTTCATTAAAATTATGCAGCCAGCAAATGTCTGACTTTCTATTAGCATAACAAGCTCAATTTTGATAAATTAAGTGTTTATCCATAGTCGTCGTTCGCTGTGCGCAATTTCAAGTGTTCGCCGCACTAATTTAAAGCACTCCCCACACCGCCTCACACACACTTGGGGTCCATTCCCCGGCTCTAGGTGTTGACAGCTCAAATATGCCCATGCCCCATGCTCTCCCACTCTCCCGCTCTCAACTGGCAACCGTGCCCAGGGCAGCGTTGACCTTTCACCCAAACAAAACAAAAAAAAAAAAAAGAAGAGGGTTTCAGGCTGGCCGCATATGCAAATCAGCTCAGCATTTCCGGCAACTCGAACTGTGTGTGAACGAACCTCCGCTCAAGTGCATGCGGTTAGCGTGCTTTGAAGTTAAAACTCAATTACGCAAAATTCTCACACGTTGGCGCCCCAAAAAAGTGAGAGCAAGAACGAGAGCGACAGAGAGACTGGATTAAGGCTGTGGATTGGGGGGCGAGGGCAACGCGACCGCATTTGATGTGGGTGCAGTTGGTTCTGGTTGAGCTGTAGCATCAAATTGCAACCGTTTAGCTATCAAGCAGCAAGCATCAGGCATCAGGCATCAGGCATCGGGCATCGGGCAGCAGCTGCTGCTGGCATCGCTATAAAAAACCATTTAGCTAATTGCCTGGCCGCTGCCTGGCCGCTTTGGCTCATGGTCAAAACACACGCGCGACCGCACGCGCGCGCGCTGCCACCACCTGGCAACACCTGACAAACAGCCAACGCCCAACCCCTCATCCACAACCCCCGACCCCATTAGCATTGAAACGCTTTCCATTTCACGGCTGCGAGCAGCAGCATCCGTTTTTTTTTTCCTCCAGAATCGAGCATATTTCAGCGATTACCGCAACGGAACGTGAAAAACCAAATGCTTTTTATATAGCTCTCAGCTCCCAGTTCCCCGCTCTCCAGTTCCCCGCTCCCCGCTCCCAGCATCCTTGGGTCTTAGTTTAATAGCAGCTGCTTAGCATGCGAATCAAGATTTCAGTGTACCAAATTGAAATAATGAAGCTGATTTTGTGGCATTAAAGAGATTATCGAATGAGCTGAGTCCAAATGGTTCATTAGGCGAACTGAAACAGTTCAAAAGAACAAAACAATTTTGGGGAGTTGCACACTAAGCAGAGCATGCATATTATATAACAATTAATGAATACTGAGAATTATAAAATAGTTCATGGGAACCAGTTCGCAGTTGAACATTGAAAAGAGTGGTGAAAAGAGAGGAAGAGAGACAGACAGTGAATGAGAAAGCTAGAATGAGAGGGGTGTAGAAAAGCTATGCTTAGCAACAAACCGGAACTAGTAACAAATTAACCTACAATTGAACGAACTTGGAACCAGTCGAACACAGTGTAAGATGAAATGAACTAATTAGAGATGTAGATGGAATCCATATATTCAAAGAAACAAATAAGCTAATGACTTTTATGTGCAAAAGAACTAGTTCCGTAATCAAATCAATTGCTGAGAAAGTGCTCAAACTACTTAGACACAACTAATAAAGCTCTTTAGCATCTCTTGGATTAACTTCAACTAACTGCATAATGAGTAGAAAGAGAAGGAGAAGAAGAAGATGAAGCAGCAACACAAAGAAGGAAATCGCAACGCATAACTAAAAAGGCGTGAAAATCATTTGCATAAATTGATGCCCTTTGATCGACTCAATTGCTGCAAAGTCTAAAGCTAAAGCTAAAGCTGAAGCAGAGGCTGAGGCTGAAGCTGTTGCCAGTTGGAAGGCCACTCGAATGATGGGCCAAGGAGTTGGGATCTAATCGACGGCTGTCATGGGAACGAAAGGCTGGCCAGATAGATGCTGGGCGAGAGGCGTTGCCAACCGTTTTAGGGATGCGCTGCGTGTGAAGTGTTTACGTAGCAGCTGACACGCCCACGCGACGCCCCCATCGCAGCAGCAAGGCCTGCAGTCGGTGTGCTGGTGACGGGGTGTGCAAGGGGAGACTGTTGCTGAGGCCATTCTAATTTGTCGCCAACGTCAATGGCTGTTGGCTACTCTTTGTTTGCAGTTGGGCGACCAAAGAGTGGCGGCTAGAGCGTATGGCCTGACTGCAACTTTTCAAGTGCTCTGTTGGGCACTCTCCACACCCCACACTGCCTCATCTCACCCATCTCTCACACTAACTGTCTTTGTGTGTGTGTGTGTGTGTGTGTGTGTTGTTGGGCTCCACTTGAGCCGCCTAAAATGGCACTTTAGTGCCTTTTGGGGCGTGCAAAAACAAAGGCGCCAAGTGTCGTGTAGCGCATTGAGTGGCAACACTTTGCCACATCCCCAATATCAGGCCAGCTCCTCTCTCTCTCTCTCTCTCTCTCTCACTCACTCTCTTATGTGCCCCCTGTGTGTGCCTCTGTCCAGGCCATTTTGCCACGTTAAGCATCTTGAAAATTGTGTCAATTTGTTGAAAATGTCGCTAGAGAATTTTGTGGTGTGATTTTCGTTTATATCACTTTTTTTTATGCTGTTGTTGTGTCTTGTACCCTGTAGCCATAAAATGTATCCCAAGTGCGAGTGCTTTAAGTAAATATTAGATATAATAGAGACGGCGACTCAGCTTTGAGCTGTGAGCCCTGCTGCGTGTGAAGCCGACACCTAGCAGCTGTTTTTTATTTACAGGGTATCTGCTAGAGCAACCTTTAAGCATTCATTCGTATGTTTTTTTTTAGCAGCTTTCATTATTGTCGACAAGTGACAAACTTTGACAATGGGCGTTGGGCATTGGGCATTGGGCATTAGGTGGGCGGGGGGCGGGTGGCGTCAATTGCATTGCCTAGACAGTTCACTAGATCAGCCCGAAAAAGTATGCTATAAAAAAGTAAATATCAATCTAGCTGACAAAACTGGCCAGCGCAAAGGGATGGAGTGAAGGTAGGTGTGTGTGTGTGTGTGTGTGTGTGTGTGTGGGCAGCTGAAAATGAGTTTTTCGCTACGCTGGAACCGCAACTTATGCTTTAAAGTGGATGTTACGAGCATGTTGAGTGCCAGAACGCCTGCGGGGTAGGCTGTTCGTGTTGTCGACAGACCTGAAACCCGCAGTGGCAGTCGCAGTGCTCCAGACCCGGCCCGAACCGGAAGCCCTTACACACACGTAGAGAGAGATTTGCTGGCAAAAGGGGAAACTGCGAGAAGGAGCGAATGAATGGAACAGCTGTGGCCATTTCCTTTGCCAAGGCTTTCGCTTGTTTTCTGCTGACCAGCCACAGCAGCAGCAGCCCCTTCACCTGCCTCGGAATTGAGCCGTTGCTGGACGCACATTAACACACATTGTGCGTTGTCCTTGTGGCAGTTCACAAAAAAAAAAAAAAAAAAAAATGCTGAAAGAAAAAAAATTAAAACAAGCTCTGCAAAAAATATGTGAAAAAAGAGGAATCCGCTGCACAAATGATCCATGTGTGTGTGTGTGTGTGCGTGTGTGTAAGGGTTGTGTATGCGAACGAGTGTGTTTGTCCTTTTTACGAAAATCTGATTAAAATATTTGAGTTTGCCTTTTAATGTGATTTTTGAGCATAATAAAAAGCCAAGTTTGAAGCCAAGCCAAAAGCAAAAAGTTCACAAAATACCTACCCAACCAGCTCCCCGTCCACCGCCCCGCTGGCAGTACAACTTGTAGTCCGAGTCCGAGTCCGAGTGCGCATCCGATTCCTGTCAAGGGGTTGCTTAATGTAACTGCTGCCTCGTTTAGTTTTTCAGCCATTTGTTGTCCTTTTGCGCTGTCCACTGTATCTTCTTTTGATATCCTGCAAATTACAATGACAACTGAGCATATGCGTGCTTTTAAATTGTCAAAGTAAGACTCCATCATTAAAGTATATGCCTAACACTAAAAAGTACTCTCTTCACGAATTCAAACAGATTTCGCTACTATTGGCTAATTGATTTAAATCATTATTCATTCACTATTCATTCTTAAGTGAATGTAAGTGCATCTTGCTAACTCGCTTTCTCCCATTAACAGTGCAAAGTCTCAACTAAAACAAGATCTGAGCTAAGCTGCTTTTACCTACACCATTTTAAAAGTAGTATATGCCTGCTTCACTTGCGTAAATAAAGAGAGCTCAGCTCAGCTTAGCTGCTATTATGTGCTCTTTTTGCACGCCGCGTTTTTCCATTTCTTTAAATGCATATAGTCGTCTTATTTGCTGCTATGCGCCTACAAAGATCATGGCTCGCTGTAGAGTACAGATATACATATATGTCCATCTCGCTTACGCAAACGAACACAGCTTGACTCAGCTATGCGCTGCAAAGCTGCTCTTGCTTGCGCACTCGCTGCATTTCTCGCGAAGACAGCATAGGCCATTTTGTATATTTTTAGCGATGCGATCGGCCATGCTACAAATGCAAATGCGATTAAGCAGGACAGCAAATGTACAAATGGCATTTGCTTTGATTTCAATTAATCTTTCTCTAATTGGTCAGCTTTTTTAATGGCGGCGTGTGTTTGAAAACTTTACTAATGGGTAACTATTAGTCAATATGGTGCTTATTTAATGTTGCCATTTGTTACTGGACAGTTGTGGCATTTGCTTGGAATGAGCGTAAAGGGCTGTCGCTGCATTTGAAAGCAAAATAAAATACAAATAATGTGAATGTAATGAGCAAATATCTTTGTATAAAAGGACCAGAGAAATCGATAGATCGCAGGCCGATCGACCCAATCCAAGTACTCAGCTGCCCAGCCACCACAACCAACCCCGCGGCACGCCCCTCTGCTCATGTGAACTTAATTAATTAAGGCCCACGGCCGACAGCTGCTGGACCCAAAAACCAAAACCCAAAATCAAAAAAAGCCCCGGCAAAAAAGTGGAAGATGAGAAATCACTCAAGTGTTCATTAATGCAAATCAGTGTCTCTAGTGGGCTGTGTGTGCCTGTCTGGCTGTGTGTGTGTGTGTGTGTGTGTGTGTGTGTGTGGAGTGGGGGGGGTAGAGTGTCTCTTACTCACACATCTCGCTCTGCTTCTTATTTGTCCATCATAAATTTCTTGGGCTGCGTTTTCTTTCAGCTGCCTTTTGACTTGACGTTTTGTTTGTTAATTTGTGAAAACCCAAAAGAGCGCAGAGGTAGGGGAAAGATGTAGGCTGGTAGATGAGTAGCTATGCAATGGAATGGTTGGGTGGTTGGACGAGTCGACGGCTGACTGTGTGGCCATGTGGCTATAATTTGTTGACGTTTGACTTTGTGCGTCGTCTAATTGTTGGCGACGTGGCAACCAAAAAGCCACTGCTGCCCCCGCAACAGCCAAATGCAATGCCGCACGCCAGGCGAACGGAGGCTGAGGGTGGCTGATGGTTAGTAGACCGCTGGTCACTTTGATGTGGCGCCGCTGTGGGAAACGCGTAATTTACTTGTTGTTGTTATTTATTTTATTTATTTTTTTTTATTTTTCCTTGAATTTCTTTTTATATATTTACTTTTGTTTTTCCTTCTGACATTTTACATTTATTTTTATAACAAGTTTTTGGCCAGGCGACACGCTAATGAACTGATTATGCAGCCGATGGGGGATGGGGGCAACAGGCAACAGAAACTGTTAGACGTAATGTCTAACAGACAGCTGGAGTTGGCTTTTAAATGCAAATCTGTTGTAAGCACACACACACACACACACACACACACACACACACACACACACACATAGAGAATCTCAGAGTGAGACTGAGCCAAGTTATAGTTAGACAGAGAGATTACACTTGCCCTTAAGCATTTACGGAGCGTAAGTAAGTGCCAGAAGTGGAATATTAATTTTCCTTGGACGCATCCACAGCGAACGTGCAGTCATGCGTGGCCAAAACAGAGCCGCTCACTGACTCTGTGTGTGTATGTGTGTGTGTGTGTGTGTGTGTGTGTGTCCAATGCAGGACACTGGACATAAAAGCCTTGGGAATGTTGAATAGTTGAAAATTCGTTAATGGTCACTGCGCTCGACAACAACAACAAGAACAAAGGCCGAACAACTTCAATCTACAAATTCGAAATTTCAAGCCAGCTCAGTGCCAGGCGCAGTGCAAATAACTATGCCTCTGTATGTGTGTGTGTGTGTGCACATATGTGCACATATTTTCGGCAAGTTAAAGTTCTTAGAAATCCTTGAGTGCACACAAAAACAAATAAACAACGAAATAGACAAACAAAATGGTCGCCCACGGCTCATGGGGTTAGGCATTTGGAAGTGGGTGAGTTGATGGCACAGCGGAAAAGCGGAAGAGCGGGTGAGAGGGAGAGAGAGAGGGCGATGGGGTTACGGTTTAGGGGTCGAGCATGACCGCTTGGGCGCTCGGCCATGTACTGTGGTTAATTTGTGTGCTTAAAAGCGCTTTACGACTTTGCTATTGCAGTTGCCATCGTCGTCGTCGTCGTCGTCGAAGTCGAGCTAAAGTTGGAGTTGAAATTGGAGTCGGTCAGCAGCAGCAGGAGCAGCAGCAGGAGCAGGAGCAGCAGCAGCAGCAGCAGCAGCAGCAGGAGCAGGACTATCCAAATTTATGTGCATTGCAAGTGTCAAACTATTGCTACACATAAGTGCACACACACACACACACACACACACACACACACACACACACACACACACACACACACACACACACACACAGAGACAGGTCAAAACTATGCAATGTGTGTGCAACTTGTGCTTAGGAATTTTCAATTTTCTTAAGCTATACACAAACGCACAGTGGTGCAAAAGTGCTTAGTAGGCATATCAAATCGGGCTTAACTTATGAATTTGACTCCCTTAAATATTTTCAACTAACTCTCATTTGCAATCATCGTCGCTTCAGCTTAATTTTCAGCTTTTCTTAGACCATTGACCACTGTGCAATGACTTCGCATATGTGTACACTGCAGACGACACACGGACATGGAGCTGGACATCTGCACGGCAGAGACAAAGATAAGCGAGAGTCAAAGCACAAGTGGAAGCTGAAGGCGAAGGCGAAGGCAACGGCAACGGCAACGGCAAAGTCGAAGTCGAAGTCGAAGTCGTTGGCGATGTCTGTCGCAGTCGTTGGGTACTGGGAATGAATGACTAGAAATTGAAATGCGATTACATGACCAGGACACGCATTTAGAGGCGGCTTAGGCCACGCCAAGGACAGGTCAAGCGCTGGCCAAGACATAGCCCCAGACTCAGCACGAGACTTGGGCAATTGTTTGACTTGGCCTCGTGCTCGCCTGGCTGCATTGCCGGCATTTCGGCCATAGACTTGACTCACAAAACTTAACGCCAGCTGCCTCGTCTCGTGGCTGCTTTTAAATTTCATTAGTTTAGTTTTATTGCGCACCAAGCCAAAAGCAAATTTGTCCCTTTTTTGCATATGGCCGGGCTATACAGGATGCGGCAAGGACCTTAAAGGTTTCACTTTCAGCTTTAAGCGGCAATCGGCAAAATGTGCTACAAAAATTAAGCGCAAAAGATAATGAATTGTACATAAAGCGAAACAAGCTAAAATATGAGTGTACAGGCGAACAGATACCCTGTAAAATTTAAATTTTTGCTCTACGAAGTGAATTCCCACAACAAAATTTCTTTTCTTTCGCTGTCTAGAAGATTTTAGAAACAGTTCAAAACAGATTAGCTGTTGGCTGCTAACCTCGCTTAATAGGGTATATAGAGTCGTCTATTGTTAGCTATTATAAGATTGTTAGCTCATCACTAAACTCTGTTCCTTCAGCACAGATAGTCAGCTAACCCTGCTCAAGAGTTCCCATATCAAAGTGTGCATCTTCTAGCTCTCTGAATTCCATTTGATATATCAAATATCTGAGTATTAGCTTTCAAGTCAACTCATCTGCTAGCTAAGCTCACTCACTTGCCTATCCTATAGGGTATTTTGGAAGAAGATGTCTTCACATAAATCGAGAGCGCTGGGGCGTCATGATTAAGGGGTTCGCTTCTTGTCGCTTCTAATTTTTATTTTTATTTTCATTTTCATTATTTTTGTATTTTTTTTTCGCGCTGCTCTCTGGTTGTGTTTGGCTGGTATCCCGCGGATACTTCCGCTTAACGGTTACATTTATAATTACATTTTAATTAGATTCATTCGGCTGTAAAGTGTCCCTTTGTGTGATTTTGCCGCCTGGCTCGCTGGTCCGCTGGTCGCCAGGCTGCTTAATGAACGAATCCTTGAATCTAACGCGGGACGAGCCCCGGTCTCAATCTCAATCTTAAGCCGCCTCGCCCCAACCGCGCCATCTTAACGCAACCGCCATGCCCATTCCCATTTGGCCACAGCTTTGGACATCCACAGCGCCTTTTCATTCGATTTCCAATTTACTTATTTTTTTCTATACTCTGCCTAGCTGCAAGGCTATCAAGTTAGGTATTTGTGTTTGCAACCGAAATGTATGACAATGACAATGACAATGACAATGACAATGGCAATGACAATGACAATGACAATGATAATGACAATGACAATGACAATGACAATGACAATGACAATGACAATGACAATGACAATGACAATGACAATGACAATGACAATGACAATGACAATGACAATGACAATGACAATGACAATGACAATGACAATGACAATGACAATGACAATGACAATGACAATGACAATGACAATGACAATGACAATGACAATGACAATGACAATGACAATGACAATGACAATGACAATGACAATGACAATGACAATGACAATGACAATGACAATGACAATGACAATGACAATGACAATGACAATGACAATGACAATGACAATGACAATGACAATGACAATGACAATGACAATGACAATGACAATGACAATGACAATGACAATGACAATGACAATGACAATGACAATGACAATGACAATGACAATGACAATGACAATGACAATGACAATGACAATGACAATGGCAATGATAATGACAATGGCAATGATAATGACAATGACAATGACAATGACAATGACAATGACAATGACAATGACAATGACAATGACAATGACAATGACAATGACAATGACAATGACAATGACAATGACAATGACAATAACAATGACAATGACAATGACAATGACAATGACAATGACAATGACAATGACAATGACAATTAACAGTGGCATCTTTGTTAGCATCTTGTTAGGGTATTCCCACTGCCTGTATACACTCTCTTTGTTCAGTCGCATTTTTTCTATCATCCTTCCATTTAGCTGGTTGCCCTTTTCAGTTGTTTTTTTTTTTTTTCTTCCTTTGGTGCCCTCCGCTGGCAGCTGCATTTTTAATGACTCTGATTTATTAATGGCGGCCCGCTGATTAAAGCCTATCCACCCCAACCACCAGCTGGGCCCACGCCACATCCATGCAGCCCTTGGCCTTATATGAAAGCAGCTAAAAATCTAAAATTGGACAATGTTTTTGGCGGTGTCTTCGACCTGGCAACAACAGCAACAATGCAGGCAACTCTTTAGACGCGATCTAAATACGGTTTATGGCCAGCAAAAATGCGAGCGGATGGGGCAGGCTGTGGGCCGATGCTGGATGCAGGAGGCGGGGGCTGCTATGGTTAAATCTCAGGCTGAGTTTATGCTGGGCGGCCAAACGCGACGACGTGCGACGCCGCTTAACTGTTTAATAACTTTTGGCTGGTTGTTGTCTGCCTTTTGGCCAATCCATGTGAGCGAGACGCCAAGCAGGACGACGGCGACGACGACTCATTGTCTCTGGTCTATGGGAACGAACGGCTTGAAGTTCCACGTCGTTGATTTTATTAGTCTCCAGCGAACAATTCGAAAAATTTGTACCGAGAAAAATGCGATGTTTTTTTTTCCTATTTTCCTTTCGTTTTATTCGCTGGCGTCGCCTTACCATTGTTATTGCTGCTGTTGTAGCCTTTGAGACCCCCCCACCCCACCCCAAAAATAGTGGAACAGGAGACGCGACTCGGCGCTTTAGCAACTCGAATCCAATAGCAGTCGATTTTCTTTGGAATTCCTTGGCAGTTGTTGTTGTTGCTGTTTGTCCCGGGCAAAAGGATTGCGAATAACGTATTTGGCCTTGGTGCGAGGCTTGCGGATTGCGGATTCAGGATTTGCGAACTAACGACTGCGCCATGTTAGCTCTCTTTTGCTGTGAGTCTGAATCTGGAGTTTGGTTATCTTCCTTGGGAGGCTAGGCTGTCGTCTCGGCCACATTTACTTCGCCTTTGTCGGGGCGCCTTCTAATGGCAACTTGTTAAATTGTAAAATTGGAAAACAAGTTGTTTTCGTTCCTTTTATTAGGTTGCCGCCTCAATGCGCGCGCGCCCACTTCCCATGCTCCCCCACGCCTACCCAAATATATTCGCAGTGCCACGCCCACGCATCCAGTGAACAGACATCAATTGCATTAGAGCCAACCCATCACATCCTTTGCCACATTCACATGGATATATATATATATATATCTGCTTCGCTTCCTGCCATGGGCCATTTAGCTTTAAATTTAAGCCTCGCCACGACACGACTAACGGCCTAGAGGCGCGCCCCCTGGGCGTGCCGGGGCGTAACAGTTGCCCTTAACACAATTGCGAATGCTGTGAGCCGCGTGCAGCTGATGCGCTTAACGCGCGAGTTTGAATAAACAACAAGCGAAATGCTCTTTTCCTTAGAGAGTATGAATGCAATTCTTAAAGCTAAACAATTTAAGTTCTATTATAAATTTTTAACTGTATGTGATAACTGTTAAAAGGCCTGACTAATAATGCTCAGCTCGAGCTAAGCTTCGCATGAAAGAGTAAAAGTTGGAATTTAGTTGGAATTTATTAATTGCCTTAAGCAGTTGAAGTGGGTGGGCAGAGCAGAGCAGACTTGATTAACTACATTGACTAGAGGTATTTCCTATATATGTATGTCGCAGATTTAATCTCAATTTCAATTTCATTAGCAGCGCTTGCCTTGCGTTTTCTCAGACTAGACATAATGCAACCGTTTTGCTTCAAGTTCTCAACATTAATGAGCGTCACTTCACTTCACTTCTTTATTATATCGAAGTGGACACATCCCACACTCAATACTAATACGTTTCATTTTTTTTTTTTTCTTGTTACATGCTATAGTTATCTCACTCTGTTGCATTGTCAGGCCGAGACTACGCAGAACAGAAAGATCTGTTGGGCTCGCATGATTTTTTGAGACAGATACACATAAGGGAAAGGGATAGAAACCTATAACGGTAAAACAACAATTTGGTTCTCTTTCGTTTTCTATTCTTCTGTTACTAGAGATGATACACAGATCAGTGATGATACAAAGAATAATTAAATAAAAATATCGGAGCTACGAATTACAATAATAAAAATAAAAATATCGATACATACATATGTATGTATATCAATGTATTGCATACTTCACTTAATATCTATGCTGTACACATATAATGGTTTTATTAAAAGTATGTAAGAGGCAGAAGGAGGCATGGCAGAACCCATAAAGTATATATATTCCTGATATGTTCCTCCTAGCGAGAAAAGTTGATATAGCCATGTACGTCTGTCAGTCTGTCCGTCCGCCGGACATGGACATCTTTCCATTCATAGCGCATCCATAAGACTTACCCATATCTCGTATCCCTAAAATATCTAATATGTATATGTTACAATTATAGATTTAAATAATTTTTGATTAAGTTTCCCAATGAGGTACGTTAAGCTGTAAATAAATATTTAATTAAAAAAAAAAATAATATATATATATATATATATATATATATATATATATATATATATATATATATATATATATATATATATATATATATATATATTTAATTTAAAATAAATAAATAAAAAGTAATTTCTTAAATAGATTTATTATAAAACTGCATTACTAATACTTCAAAAAGGCAAATCAAAGATACTTTCCACACTTTTATAACTCAGACGACTTACATACTTGATCATTCAATACTTCACACACTTTCCATGCCTCATATGCTTTTAACTTCTTGTATACCTTTTCATAACTCTTTCCATACTTTAGATACTTTCTCTATTCTATATTTGCACTATTTCTGCTTTACACTCTTTATCGAATTTTCTTGATCCTAAACTTTAGCTCAGATCCATTCCCAGGCGTTTCGAGTCCTCCACATAGATGACTCGATGAGCTCGCTTGAAGACTTTGGCACAGTTTCAGAGCCAACTCGAGTTGAGTTTAGTTTTAGGTTTGCGACTCTTAAAGCTTTGCTCGTTCGCTCGTTGCTCGGGCAACTTCAGCTGTCGGCAACGTGAGGAACTTCAAAAGGCGCCAAGTTTTGCTTTTTAATTTCTTCAGCTGATAATGATGATGTTAACGATAATGATAATGGGAATGAGTTTGTTGTTGTTGTTGTTGTTGTTGTTTGGCTGTGTGTCAAATAGGTCGCTGGCTGCTCATTTGGCTCATCTTAGCAGTGCGGAGTCCTTGGCGCCGTGTTTGATTTCAAAGTATCGCTAAAGTCCCTTTCAAGTGCACAGGACACTGCCACGCCCAGCTCACCCCAACCCATCCACCTGTCAGCCCATTTGGCTTTAAACGGATTTTGGCACAAAAGGAATTCACAGCGCCCAGGCGCTGCCTGGTGTCATAAAACGTCATCGTCCTTGGGGGTTGACTCTTGTCCTCTCGCTCTCCATCTCCCACTCCAACTACAACTACAACTCCAACTCCAACTCCCTCACTGAGTTAGTCAGCATGCAGCTGGCTGGACAAGTTTTGTGGGCTGTGGCGCCGTAATTAGCTGCCACTTGAAGGCAATGCAAACAAACAAAATAAGCAAACAAAAGTGTAAAGTGCAAGACACTAAAAATGCGTACAGGGATAAAGGGAATCGTTGAGTGGGGAAGCCCAAACAGAAATGGGATTGGAATTGAAGAGTAGAGGGCGGGGGGGGGGGGGGGGCTAGTCGATTGGGGGTTTGGTTAGCTGCTGCGTGCAACGAACTTTTTGTCTTCGCTTTCATTAATTTGGGATAAATGAAAACCACAGCCACATGCGTGTCTGCCCAAGCGAGTGTGTGTGTGTGTGTGTGTGTGAAAAGGTTTTTAGCAGCAGCTACCATTGCCCGTACACCTACTCCACCTACTGCCACTGCTCTAGAGTCTGCCCCATACAACGCATTGATTAAGTCTCAATAATAAAACAAACGAAACGAAATAAAAGCCCCAAAGCAAAGCCCAAAAAAAATTCCAATTTCGAGCATTTTAACAGCAACTCGAATAGCTCTGGGCTTACCTGCACATACACAACTGTGTGTGTGTGTGTGTGTGTGTGTGTGTGTGTGTATGACTAGCTTTAAGCTACTGTTTAATGGCATAGTCTGTGCGGCCATAAACAGCAACAGCAACAGCAGCAGCAACAGAGTGGAATCAACTCTATCTCTCTCTATCTTCCGCTCTCCCTCTCTCTCTCTTTCGCATGGCAAATCTGTTTCACACAAAAATCCATTGTTTATCCAAATGCCTATTAAATAGACATTTAAAATGAGCCACATTTCGTTGTGCTTATATTAAATTAAATTGATATAGAATCAATTTAATTCTCTTGCATCGAGCATTGAGCGCATCTAGAAGCTTCACTTGACTATAATTTTTTTTAGGTCAAGCTGTCACTTTTGAGTAAAAGCAATCATAAATGAAGTTTATTTGAAAAATTATTGAATTCACTTTGACTAAATGTGAACAGCTTTTGCCTTGAGATGAAAGGCAAAGGCTAAACGCAAATGATTTGCCGCTGTGTAGAGACTTTTCCAGAGACTTTTCAGAGCAGCTCGAGAATATATAATAATATTTGCTCACACTTTAAAAATCCTAAAATACCTAATAATCACTAACCCAATCACACATACACATAAAAAGCTGTATATAAATAATATAATAATAATCTGTATATAAATAGTAAATAGTCTAGAGTCTAGACTAGCACGAGCTGAAGGCCACAGTTGTCATGGCCTTAAAGAAAAAAAAAAAAGCGCTAGCTGATAATTTTAATTATAAACTAGCTCTTCAATAATATATAAAAATAAAATAGTTATATTTTTATTTATTATTTAACTATATCTTAGCTTTATAGACTATAATGAGCTCAGAGCGAGCTCAAGAGCTTACACTACAGTTAAGCTGGCTTCACATGTGCCAAATATATTTGTGCATGGGCTTAGACATTATATCTTTACATATATATTTTTCATATATTTTTGCTATATATATTATAGATATAAAATGGAATCAAAACAAGATAAGAGCATTGTAATCAGGTATAAGCAACTGCATCATGCTCGCTCAACGCTGTCCAAAGAATAGCCAAATGTAAAGCAAATTTTTCTATATGAAAATTTATCATGTACTCAACATATAAATCAAAGTTCTATCTATAGAGTAAAATCATATAGAGTGTAAAGCGATATTTGATAAATTGATATTGTCATATATGAATAATATATATTGCTATATGAATACTTACCTGACAAATTTGCTAAGTCTCAATATCAAATTTATATACACTGTCTAATTATAGGCAAGAAGAAAGGAATTTATAGAGAACTTTCAGAGTAAGACTTAAAAGAATCATTTATAGTCTTAAAGAGAAGCTTTTCTGTTGTCTAACGTATATATATAGATATCTAAACAGTTATCTGATATAGCAATGATAATTGAACTTTAGCTTCAATAGTAATTCTTAGCTTGCATAGAACCAATATACTCTCTATGCACTACAGTCGATAGAGCATAAAAAACGTTTTGGAATTTGCTTGAAATTGATTTAAGATAAAAGTCTTAATAGCCGAGTTTCTATGGTGTATGTGTGTGTGTGTGTGTGTGTGTGTGTGTGTGTGGCTTAAAGCTAGAGTTTATGAGTTACTTGGGGTTGACTTTGTACAGCTTAACTTACAAGAACCTGATGCCGCATATGTATATAATAACCAAAGATGTATAGCTATATATACATATAGATAGATAGAGTGAGAGAGTGAGAGAGGGAGAGTGTGTGTGTGAGAGAGAAAGAGTTAGCTGAGAATTGGCATTGTGTGTGCGCACATCACTTGAAAATTCGATTAAATGCTGCAATTTAATGCCTGTGCCAGAGACCACACACACACACAAACACACAGAGAGATAAGAACTGGATAAGGTTTGGGTGTGGGGGCGTGGCTGTGGGCTGGCAAAGTGAACGCATAATTAAATTACGCAGCGAGCAGCAGCAGCAGCAGCAGCAGCAACGAAAGAGTTAGACAAATAAGCTCAGGTATTAACCTCTGGCACGCTAACACACACCTACACACACACACACACACACACACACACACAGAGAGATAGAGTGTGTGCAGACTAGAGACCAAGGAGCTGCTAGTGGAGCCTCCATTGTGCGCCACAGCGTTCATTAATTCGATTTCCATAACAATTTATTCATAAGACAATGTCTGGCACCGTTATTTTATCTCTGGCGATGTGCGGTAACGGTAACGCCACTTAGCTACCCAAAAAACAACCCCGACCACCATAAGCCAGCAACACCCCCCCACACCCCCACAGACAGCCCGTCGCTGCAGCAGCTTGTCTGCAATCCTTTTGCGCCAAGGCGAATGTCGAGGGAAACGCCATAAAATATTTTTATGTGCGAACACTCTATAAATGCGTTGAGGAGCTGCCACAGGATATGCTGCTGCTGCTGCCGCTGCTCCTGCTGCTGCTGCTGCTCTTGTGGTTACTGCTTCTGCTGCTGCAGTGGCTGTGGCACTGGCAAGAGGTGCAAAAATTATCTTCAACACCTTCGAACTTTAAAATTAAATGAGGATTAGCGCCGACAACGCACAGAGCGCACCCAGAGTCTCACAGGTGTCTCTTATGCGTGCGTCTCTGTGTGTGTGTAGGTGTGTGTATGTGTGTGTGTGTGTGTGTAGGTGTGTCGCTGCTTTTCATTAAGGCACTTGGGGGATCTTTGCTGTCTGCCTCAGACTCTCAGCTTGGCCTTACTTTAGTTTTATGCCGCTCATTTGCATTTTTTGTTGGGCAGAGCTGATTTATAGACACACAGATACACACACACACACACACACACACATACAGAGGCAACTGCACTCTGCTGTCTGTGCAGTTTCTTAAAGCGCACTTTTTGTGGCTTCCCATCGCTTGGCAACGCGTTCAACTCAGCAAAAATCTAAAGCAGAGAAAAAAAAGGGAAACAAGTAAGAGAGACTTTTAGTCGCAAGTGTTCAACTAAAAGATACCCTAAATAGTTAGCTAAGAAAAGTTATTATTTAGAAATTAGAATTTTAATTCAAAATAAAATCTATTCCGACTCTTTACAATCATAAAACATGATATCCAATGAAATGCAAAGCAAATTTATTACCGTATAAAAAATCAGCGTCCAACAAGATTCAAGCGAGAGTCTTCACAGCAATTAACATGTCTGCACATCGTTTCATCCCACTCTGGCATTGCAACTGCTCAATCGTAAGTGACGAATGCAAGACAAAGACAACAGCTGACAATTCAAATGCAAACGGTGCTTCTTCTTACAGCTCGCCAATAAGCAAGCACGCAGCTAAAAGTGTAATGGCAATTGCTGTTCTATTTATAGCATGCCAATGGGCAAGCATGCATTTGAATACTAGTGGCATGTGTATGTGTGTGTGTGTGCACATGTATAGAGCGCTCTCTCTCTCTCCCTTTGCCGGCGCTGGGCGCCAATTGCTGCAAGATTTTGTTATTTGACCAATCGTTTGATTCAATAACTGCTGAGTGTCTCAATGGATTTCAATGAAGTTTTCAACAGCAATTCTAAGTATTCCATTGAATTTGAATAGGAGTCTATAAAATGTGGAAGAGATATTTAATATTTGAAATCTAAACAAAAGAGAAGACAATGCCTAGCTCGTTCATTCTGATCAGCATTAATATAGTATATACTTTAATATTGTTTGGCCTGGCTTTCTTTAGTTGCCCCACAGCACATTTGAACCTGTTCTCAGTCACTTTATAGGGTATTCAAATAGGTAAAGAAAAGTGGGAAAAACCCGCCAAAAATAATAAGAAACAGGCAGCAAACAAAAAGGCCAAAAGGCAATTACGTTCATTTTGTTGTCGTTGCTGTTGTTGGCCATATCAGTGCTGCCACGCCCACAACAAATTAGTTGTATGCAATGCAAGTGCCTGGCACCGCATCAGCCACGCCTAGCCGCCTGTTCGCCCACCCCCTTGAAATTCTTTTCGCCAGTTCAGGCACTTTATTGCGCCTGTCGATTGCAACATTTCCCATCTGATTTTTTTTTTCGACTTATGAATACACTTGTCTTCATACATGGCATATTAGCTTTTCAGATGCTCAGCTGCTAGAGTCTCTGAGTTTTTCTATGTATTTGAATATTAGATTTAGCTCAAAGATTTAGTCGCTCGGGTAGTTTAGTTAGTCAGCTGTCATTGGTATAGTCAAGATGAGATTATTTATAAAATCGCTTGGAGTAGTCGTGTATACCCGTTTCAGGTGTAGTTGTCGAATGTTATGGGTCGTTAGGAAATGCTTTTGGCATATGTACACAATCTTCTCGTTCGAAAATGCAGACGAGTATTGTGCAATCAGCTAGACTCAGTTTTTATGATGATTTCATTTTTGCATGTCGTGCCTTCAGATTGAGCAGGAGGCGAAACACTTTGCCAAATTGGCCAAGAAATGCCGACGAGTCAATAATATAACAACAGCAACAACTGAAGCAACCCAGACGGCGCCCTTTGCCCTTTTTCTTGGATTCTTTCTTCTTTTTGATTGAGGCCCGCCTTTGCTTTAGTTTAGCTGCATTTGCAGTTGTGGGCCAGGGACATGTTGGCCTCGGGCAACAATTTGATTTGTTTGCCCAGGCTGAGCTGCAGCTGCAGCTGCTACAAATTAAATTAAATGAAAATCAACGAAAGCCAAACGATAAATGAAAACAAATCTAACGAAATAATGTTACGACATGCCTGTCACAGACATTGTCAACGATAAACTCCACACAATTCGTTTACTCTATCAGGCAGACTAAGATAGAAAGAGAAAGACAGAAGTAGATAGAGAGTGACAGATAGATATAGAGTATATGTTTTGCTGTGACCGACTGGCTGATTGTAATTATCACAAGCTGTCAGTTTTACTCTTATCTTTATATACTCTCTTGCTAATTGGTTAAAATTTCTTTGCCCAAGATCTAGGGTTAATGTCTTTAATTCTCTCTCAACATTTGATAGTCCAATGCTAATTAATCGCTTTTCTTTAACCTGTTCTACTTACTCGCCGCTTATTCGCTGCTTACTTATAGTTTACTCGTTACTTTCATTTATTTATCAACTCATTATTCGCTAATATTTCAAAAATACTTCTACGTCCATATATATATCTTTCAACTCTATGATATCTACTCTATATTTATAATTCCTTATTCGTTGGTCTCTACTCTGTACTCGCTACTTTCTCTTTCTCTCTCTCTCTCTCTCTCTCTCTCTCTCTCTCTCTCTGTACTCGCCATTCTCTTGTCGTTACTCTATACGTTACGAAACTATTCACTCCCTCCTCTCAATTAATTCATTTTTGCTCTTCAACTTTCAACTATGTAATCGCTTTTCTATACTTACAACTCTTTATTCTCTCCGTACTCGCTACGCTGTCATCGTCACTCTATATTCGCTACTCAATACTCTCTACTCTCAACTCTGTACTCCCTACTCTCTTCTCTCTAGTCTATATTCGTAAATTTCTACTCGCTACACTCTACTCTCTACTCGCTACTTTCAGCTCTCTATTTTCTACTCGCTACTCGCTATATTCACAACTTTCCACTCGCTACTCTCTCTATATTATTTTCAACTCTTCGCGGTAATACTATTTACTCTTTACGACTAGCAGTCAACTCTCTGCTCGTCAATTCGCCACTCGTTACTCATTATTCGCCACTAATCCTTTTTCATTTGCTTCTTATCAGATAGCTTTACATATTCACTTTTCATCTTGCATTCCCCTCACTCGCTTACCACTTTAAATCACGCTCGTTCGTCCACCCGAACTCCCTTCACATCACATCATTCATTCATTGCATATCTCGCAGCTGACACAGAGTTGACATCCTGCAGCATGTCACTCGCTGCTAGCGACACACGCTGTGCCCTTCACTCGGCGCACTCGTTCATTGTTTGAATTTCATGGCTTTGCAGCAGGGGTAAATACAATTACATACATCGTACATGGTCTCGTTAACTGGATCTGGTTCTGGTTCTAGATGTGGGTCTGGATGTGGGTCTGGGTCTGGGTCCATTTCACGGCGCCGCCACCAACAGCAGCAACAGCAGCAGCAGCAGCAGCAGCAGCAGCAGCAGCAACAGAAACAGTGGCCAACGCGACATCCGCTTCCTGTTCCTGGGTATGGCTGGCTGGCTGGATGGCTCTCTATGGCTGGCTTTGCGCTTTTTGAAGCCTTTTCACAGCATTGGACAAAAGAAATGCTGACAATGTCTGCCTGTCCAGGTTTGTGTTCCGCTATTTTTCTTTCATTCTATTTTCATTTCTTCTTCTTCTTCTATTTTCTTTTTGTGACTCTTTTGTGTGATTCCAGCAGCGCTTTTATGTGGCCCATTGGCCAGCCAGACACACACACACACACACACACACATATGCATACATGCATACACTCCCACACACATTCACAACAAGTATTACAAATTTCAATTAGCGACATGTGTGCTGCTGTTCTTAAAGTCATCCAATGGACTGTAAATGTAAATTGAATTTATCTTATTTTATATTTTATTTTATATTTGATTTATTTATCAATTTCTTATTCAAATAGAATTTCTCATATAGGCAATTTTTATTCATTACTTAATTAATATACTTACCTTTAAAAATCTTGACTCACATATTCTTGACTCTTTCAATCTGGAATCAACTCATTTCTGGGTCTTCTTGAAACTCAACTATTAATGTGACTGGGACACTCACTGTGATTGTCACTGTGACTGTCACTGTGATTGTCACTGTGACTGTCACTGTGACTGTCACTAAAAATCTTGACTCACATTTCCTTGACTCTTTCAATCTTGAATCAACTCATTGCTGAGTCTTTTTGAAAGTCAACTTGAATCTATGACTGTCACTGTGACTGTCGCTGTGACTGTCACTGTGATTGTCACTGTTACTGTGATTCAGTGTGCATTAAATTTACTTTTATGTGCATTAATATTTATTTACATGGCATTGCGCTTATTATGTGGACACTTACATTGACTTGAAGAACTTTTCACATTTCTCTCGCTCTCACTCTCCCTCTCCCTCTCTCTCTCTCGCTCTCTCATTTCGTTTCTCTGTTTGCCTTGCGAAATGTTTAATTTATATTTCGCCGACTGCTTCTTTGGCGAGCACAAAATTTTAATGCACTCGCCACTCTCGGCACACAGCACGAGTCTCCAGCAGTTCCCGCTGCTTGCCCAGCGGGGCAGCATTACCCAAGCTCAGTCGACAAAAAAAAAAAAAACAAAAAGAGAGAAGAAAAAGCGAGACTAAATGGGAAAAAACAAAAACGTATTTACCTCAAATTAAACATTATTATGCGAAGGCCAACAGCTCGAGGACAGGGCAGCAGCAAGCAGCAGCTATTTCACAGATTTCCTCCTGGCATGAGTCGGGGCCGCTTGCCCATTGTTGTTGGCGGCTGAGAGCTGTTTGCCGCTGCTCGCTGGTCATTTGAGGGCAGCCGCAGGTGGCGACCACACACACACACACATGTAGACACGTTGACCGCAGTAAATCACGCCGTTAAATGGCGGCGACCACTGGGTTGAGTCGACTACTGCCCACACCTCCTGTTGCTCCTCCTCCTGCTGCTGCTGCTGCATGGCCCGTGTTGCTGCTCCACTGACTCTGGCAACGACATATGTGCGAAACGCGCGCGCGCTCACTTCAAGCACGTCCTGTACACAGCGGCCAACGGCTAGTGGGCAATGGGGTCCTGGGGTCCTGGGGTCCTGGGTCCTGGGTCCTTGGGTCCTTGGGTTCCTGCATTTGTCGAGGCACTTCCCGTTGGCTGGTCAGCGATGTGAACGCGAGTGTGGACGCAAATGTGTGCTTTGGGCGGGTCATTCGCAGCCTTAATGACATGGCCACACACACACACACACAGACACACACACACTCATATGACACCCTCATACCTATGCAATGCTATCCGCCAACCCACACACTCAGCACCCCACTCATTCATGAGAGTTTATTTTGTAATTAACGCCTGACGCCTGTTGCGCCTCTGCACCTAAGGAGTCGGGGCTGGGGTTCAGCTCATTCTTTCTGTTGTTAATGACGTTGACAGGCATTAGTGTGTGTGTGTGTGTGTGTGTGTGTGTGAGAGAGTGTGGGTGAAACGACACACACACAATGGTCTAGAGATGGGCGTCAGCTCGTGGCAGTTGCGAATTTTATGCGGGCAGGAAGCAGCACAGCGAGAAGCAAAAAAAATATATATTTTGTTGGAGTAAATTGAAGAAAGTAAAGTGAGAAGCCAAGTGAGAAGCTATGTAAGAAACATAATCAATGGAAGTCAAGCCTAGAAGTTAGCTAAAGCGACCCAGAGAGATATGAACATCAATGAAAAGTTCAGGAATAAATAAAGAATAAGGGATTTAATAGAGATCAAGGCACGGCAAGAAAACAATAGAGAGAAGCTTTAAAGCTAGCTAAAAGAAGTCATAGAGAGATAAAATGACAAGCAGACAGTGGGGGAAGGAGAAGTCAAAGAAAGACAATTTTAGATAAGACCAAACAGAACTTATCCAACTGCTAAGCATAATAAGATAAAGAAGTTTAAGGCAATGAGAAGAGAGAAGCACAGCAAACGCAGAAGCACAGACAGTTCACAAAAAGAAATATAGAAGTTTTAGTTAAGCGAGAAGCTACAAGTAAAAGTAAAATGACAAAGGGTTAAGCGAGAAGCGATAAGAGAAGTTACAAAATGAAGCCAAGTAAGAAGCGCAAGAAAAAAGCTCAGGCTAATGCTACATGTAGAGCCTTAGTTTTAGATGAAGACAGGCAAGAGCTTCTAAGAGTGAGAAGCGATGCAATAAGCTGCAAACAAGGGCGAAATTATTGAATACTTAAAGAAGAAGCGCAGCAAGAAGAAGCTCGAGTAATGGGAGGAGTCAAGTGCAATGTGAGAAGCGTTGCGAGAAGCTAAGAGGGAAGCATCAGATGCGAAATAGATTAACTCAATGTAGAGCTAATAGAGAAGCGCAACTTAGTGAAGAAGTAGTAGGAGAAGCAAAAGCAAAAGACCTGAGCGAAGTGAACAATGTAAAGCAGCTAAATAATAAGTGCAGCGATACGGACAATGAGAAGCAAAGAAGAAGTGAGCAGCCAGGTGAGAGCAGCTAAGCGAGAAGTGTAGAGAAAACTTGGAGAGCAGCGCTATCAGAACTGAGAAGCACAGAGAACTGAGAAGCAAGAGTTCAGTCAGGCGAGAGTAGTTAAGCGAGAAGCGCAGAGAGAAGCGCTATCATAAGTGAGTCGCATAGAGCATCAAATAGAGCAGATCAATAATATAGTAATGGAATCACACTTGTTCGCTTCTCTCTGCTGAACTTCAGGGCAGCAAGTTCTCATCTCTATCACACACATCCCCTCTCTCTCTCTCTCTCTCTCTCACACATTCCCATTCATTCACATTTTTTTTTTTTGCCTGCTGTTGTCAGTGAGTGCAAAAAGGAAAAAAAAAAAAGATGTGGGCGTTGCAAGCAAGTGTAGTTGCCCCAACCATGCACAAGTCCCACGGCTGTCACTCCTCCTCCTGCTGCTGCTGCTGCTGCTGCTCCTACTCCTGCTCCAACTTCATATGCCATGTCCTTGTGGCAATTTGTGTAGCTCGTTATTGTCGCTGCTTTGCGAGTTAATTTGCGGCATATGAACTGTGCGCATGAAATGAATTGAATGGAGCGTTGACTGTGTGTGTGTGTGTGTAGTGTGAGAGGTGTGATATGTGTGGTTGTATAGGTGTGGATAAGTGTGTGGGCGAGTGTGTATATGCAGAGGCAGCGTATCAGCTGCTGCTGCTGTTGCTGTTGCTGTCTGCAATGCCGTCGTCGCCGCCAACAGGTGTAAATGTGAATTAATTAACCGCAAACACTATAAACAACGCCTCAGCCGAGCTGTGTGTGTGTGTGTGTTCGTCTACAAATTGACTTGACGTTTTGCTAAATTGAAATGAAATTCATTATGCGAATGGCTTATGTAGGCAGCTCGCGTTCGCTAGACAAATTCTTAAATTGCCAGCAACAGCAACAGCAACAGCAACAAAACATAAACAACAGCAACAATATGTCTCAAAAAGTTGAATGGCAACAAACAGCAAAAGAAATCAAGTGGATATTATGAAGGCACAATTCAATTGTGAATGGGCGGAGTAGTGATGATGGTGATGGTAGGGGGCGTGGCAGCAAGCCAAGTTGTTGCTGCTGGCTTTGTTGGGTCGCTTGGCTCGCCTCGATTTCAAGTCAATTCAAATCAAATCATTTGGAAGCAAATCATTTGATATGTTGCGGCAATTGACAAACTCCAAATGCGTGAGGCATGGAGGCTTCGGGGCGTGAGGGGCGTGGCACCTGCACACACACACAGACACACACACACACACACACATTTACAATTGCTCAATTCAATTTCCGTTCGAGTGCGTTTCGCCGGCAAGTGAAGCTCACGTTGATGATGCTGCCAAACTGTCGCCGTCAAATGTCGGTAAATGTCGAAAAGGGCAACGGCAATTGGCAATTGGCAATTGGCAATTGGCAATGGCAAAACGGCGGCTAAAGCGGCCCAAACGTCGCACAGGTGAGTGGCTTTAATGTGCTCGTTACAGCGCGGCGGATGTGGATTACGCTTCCACGCTTCACTCGAGACTCGATTTCTATCCTCTAGGCCCCAGCATCCGGCTGGGTAAAGCCAAAGAGCCCAGAAACTCTGTCACAGTTTACGCTAAATGTTGCGGCGGCTGTTGCTGTTGCTGTTGCTGCTGCTGCTGCTGTTGCTGCTGCTGCTGCTGTTGCTGCTGCTGCTGCTGCTGCTGCTGCTGCTGCCCCTCAATTGCCTGGCACTTGATTTGCTACTTATTGAAATCAAATAGGCATTGAAATTGCCTGCCTCATGCCAATACAATGCATCTCTCTCCCTCTCTCTCTCCCTCTCTCTCTCTCTCTCTCTCTCTCTCTCTCTGTTTCTATAAATAAATATACTCTATAACAGCTACGGGTCTAATTGAATATGTAGAATTGTATGATAGGATATGATGTCTTTAAACTTGTTGTGGAATCTTTAGAAACAGGTGTAGAAATGAGAAAAACAGAGACAGGAAACAGAAATTGGGAGAGAGTTAGAGAAAAGAAAAGATTGGATTGGCACATTAATAGGAAGAGATAAAGAAATAGAGAGAGATAGAGGGAGTATAGAGAAATATAGGCCTCGATAGATCTAAGGATATAAAATGAAAATGAATGAATGATAAGAAAAGAGATAAGCTAAAGTTAGACTCCAAATATCTCCTTAGGCATTCTGCTGCATTATAAGAAATCCGTGTTAGGGCAATTGCGAGTCGGTCTGGCATTGGGTTTTGTTTGCATTTGCTATTTGCCTGTTTGGCTGTTTTATTGTCGTCCCCGCAACGCTCTGTTATTTTTATTATTGGATAACATTGCCCGATTACGCGCACTTGAATCGATTTATTGTTATTGAGGAGCCGAGCGCATGGAATACGTTTTCTAGCCATAATTACAAGTGCTACGCATTTGTCTTAATGGATGGCGTGGCGGAGGGGGTGGGTGGTGGAGGCAACGATGAGCAGGTGAAATGCCAAGTGGGAGTTGGAAGAGCAGGAGGCGGCGCCATTTCACTTAGTCGCGTCGCAGTCGTAGCCAATTCCCAATTATTTGACTTTGGTCCGGTTGCCAACGCCAGGCGAATGATTCGGATTTTGCTTAGCCGGATTTTTGGCTATAATCATTTTTGTTGGGGTTGGGGCCTAAGGGGTTGGGGCAAGTTTTCGGCTCTTTCGTTTCGTTTATTATTTAATTATTTGCTCATGGCAATTCCTGGCGGATGCTGCTTCTGTTTGCTTTAATTTCATTTGGTTGCTGCTGCCAACCGCAGCCGCAGCCGCAGCAGCAGCAGCAGCAGCAGCAACCGTGCCTCTGTAACGCCCCCTTCCATGGCATTCGGCAATCACATTTCAGTTCATCATTAGCGCCGACATTGACAGCGACGTGGCCATCGCCAGAGAGTCCTCATCATAGTTTCGCAATTATGAGGCTAAGGGTTGGACTGGATTGGCCTGAGTTGGGGTTTGGCTTGCCCTCTCGTCTCAATCAATCATAATTAGCGTGAATTGCAATTACTGTTGCATAGTTTTTCAAACTACGCGAAGGAATTGCAACTGACGTGTGACCTAATCAAGTTTCTGAGTCCTGAAAGTTGAATGTATGACAAGAGCTCGTCCACATAGAGACACCTGACGAGGCTGAACAACTCCCGAGCCAATAAAGTCTTTAGCTAAGCAGACTAAAATCCTAAGAGTTCTTGCTTACCTTTTCTATAAAAACATTGTTATTATATATGCCTTTCAATATATATTCAATTCTCAGTCGATATCTCAGTTCGCCCCAAAAAGTATGCTAAGATTTCACTCAAGCCATAGAGCCATGGGCTCAGCTTGTGAAATTTAAGCTGAAATTTAAAATTTACTTATATCTCACATATCTCCCATATGAACTGCGAATTTATCTATATATTCTATATTTTTATATTATTTATCTAAAATGTAAAATATATATCTTAAGTCCCTCTCTATTCTATCGCAGATGATATCTGTAACTTCCATCTTTCCCTTTTATAATATTTGACAACCCAATTTTCTTTATATATATATATATATATCTTTTATATGGTATGATAATTTGTCTCTCTCTCTCTCTCTCTCTCTCTCTCTTTCATTTCGTAGGATATCTCCAAATCTTAATGCTTAGATCTTTTATCCCATATATTTATAATTATGTCATCATATAAATATATATATAGTTGTTATCCTCTTTTTTCATAAGTTCACTATATATAATTTCCACCGTAAGATATCCATATCTTATGACATTTCTAAATCTACGATTATCCTCTCTCTCTCTCTCACTCTCATTATCCCATTTGATTTATCTATCTTTTAACTTTCCGTCGTTTATTTCATATGATGTTCACATTTCTACAAAAAAAAAAAAATAGTTAAATATCCAAGCGAACTTTAATACACTCGCTCTTGGTCTCCTTCGTCAGTTAGCCCTTAGAACATAGGGTGCTGGTATCATAAGACGTGGTCCTGTTAAGGACTCGCCGCACTGATACCGATAATACTTGATATGCAAATTTGATTTGTTGCGCCCATCCAGCATCCGGTACGTGAGAGCGTCCAATGCTCCCGAAGAGCTGTCGGTCCCAAAAAAAAAAAAAAAAAAAAAAAAAAAAAGAAAACTAAATAAGAGTACGAAAACTCGAGAGTGACTGACTAGAAGATACCCTAAAATGCAACACAAAGCGGTTACACCAAAGAACAGACGGACGGGCAAGGAACAGGTCAACTCATCTCATCTTCCATGATTCTATCCGTCTCTGCTTCATCAGTCTATTCTTTATAACTGTCTCTCTTACATCATTCCTCTCAACTGCAACTGAAGCTAATATACCCCTCTTAACCATTTGCTGAGTATGACAAAAAAAAAAGGGCCAGAGACTAAAGACTAAGAACTCAGCCCGGGTGGCTTCTGCACTTTGTAACTGGTTGTGTAAACACTCCAAAGAAAGCAGCCAAACCTGCGCTCAGGTCCGTTACACTAAGAATAGCCAAAAAAAAAAAAAAACCCTAAAACAAAAAAAAATAGAAAAAGAAAAGGCCAAAGCCGAAAGGGTCAGAACTGTCAGTCAGAGGCAACAGCCACAGCAGCAGCAGCAGCAGCAGCTGAATGAGGGGGGAGGGAAGGAGGGAGGCCAAGTCGCGTCACATGATGCCTTGGCATTCAACTTGTCGTGGTAATTGCGTAGCATTTCCATAGATTAAGGGATTTACTCAACTGCTTTCACTTGGCGTCACCGATACCAAACAGCGATACAAAAAGACAACAGAAAAATGAGAGAGTGAAAAAAAAACACGTAACGAATTTTAGATACCCTAGCTAATATAGAAGACAGGGATATAATTTCCGAAGGGTTTTTCTGACAGATCACGTGGTTTGATCTCAGGATTCTGATGTAAACTGAAGAAAACTATCAAATATCCACTTAAATGAAGTTAGCTTGAAATATTTTACAATTTACTGAAAAGTAATTCTCCGATATGAGTTATATGAGAAGAGAAAAAGTAGCACCAATGACTGTCCTTGCTCGGTCATAACTCCATAGCTCTAAAACTTCGACTCTCAATAGATCATGATAATATCTACTCTCTATATATATATTTCGATATCTTCTATATCACACTTCATCACACTTGTCGCAGCTGACCTCTCGCACACTTTATTCAAATAAGAAACCAGAGCAAAGAAACATTTTATGGCACGCGGGGAAAGTAGCTGAAGGAAAAAAAACAGCGAGAGAGGGGGAGTCAGTTGGATACAGAGAGAGAGAGAGAGAGAGAGAGAGAGAGAGAGAAAAGAAAATGGTAAAAGTGTAGTAAAACGCTTGTGTTAAATACTTTTATTGAGATGGTAAGCCTTTTTATTAGCTCAGACCTAAATAAACAAGCCGAGCGGGTCGGACATGGAGCTAAGGCCCCAGCCTAAATTGAAGGTAGAGTCCTTTTCCAGCGAAAGGGGTGGCTCGTTCCTCAGCCTCAGCCATGGGAATGCGCTGCCTTTTATCTGTCCAAGGGGAGCATGCGAGGGGCGTGAGGTCAGCGGGTTCGTCGTCGTTTAACATACTTTAAACATGTTTTGCCAGCCTGGAATAAACATTAAAAAAAAAGGCGGAAAAAGGCTCACAAATGCGTTAAATTCGTTGAAATTAAGCAACCAAATGACAGCAGCAGCCGAGGCGACAAAATTTAAATAAAAAATAAAAATAAAAATAAAAATAAAAATACAACAAAAAAAAGAACACAAAAATAAAAACAACATTCAACAAAAGGACCTGAAAACCAAATCAAATTAAATAGCCGCTTTGAATTAACTAATAAAGTCGAGAAAGTGTCGCACTTAAAGGACTATAGAACGATTCCAAAACGATTAGCTGACAAAGGTGAGACTATAAAAGTGAGACAAGTAAGAACAGAGAGAGAGAGAGAGAGAGAGAGAGATAGAGTAACGGGGGTGATAGAGGGCTAGGGAGTGAGAGAGTCAAGAGAGAACAAAAGAGCTTAAGCTTGCTCTTACTCTCGCTTTTCCCTTATATCTTGATCTGTCTCCTCCTCTCTTTTTCGAGCTCCCTCTTTTTCTCTCTGTCTCTCTCTTACGCTTTTCAGATAGTCGTTAACTTTACTCTTTCTCTCCTTTCTTCCCCCCCTTCCCCCTCTGCCGCATCGTCTAACTGATTCTCTTGCTCTGCATATATCTCTGCATATCTCACTGTCTTCTTCTCTCCTTTTCTCTTAAGCTTACTCTAAGTCGAGATTTTCCTATTGACACTTCCTTCCTCCTGGCCTCCTTTACTTCACTCTTCTTCTCTGTGTTCCTTCCCCATCTCTAGCTCTATAGTCTTTGTCTCTCTCTCACACATACACACACACCTCTCTCTCTCTCTCTCTCTCTCTCTCTCTCTCTCTCTCTCTCTTATCTCAAATTTCAACTACAGAATTCTCATACGAGAGTTGACGTAAAAGAAAACACTCAACTGCACTATTAATGCGATATGGTCACAAAAAACATTCAATATTCCCCAAAGTATATGCGTGCTTCCTTGATTGATCACTATGATAGCTAAGAGTATATAAATCGATATACATATATGTAGTTAGCTATAAATACTAGTTTACTACAAGAGCTAAAAGACTCTTTTTGTGTGGAATCTGTAGATGTTTAGCTTATTTATCAATACGAATATATTTAAGTTTTAGCAAGGGGAAAGTCAATAAGTCATAGAAATATAGTCGACGGCAGAAGAGAATTTGTGTATATGTCATAGTGTATATGTCATGTCATATGTCATAGATATACTCTATTTAGCATTTATTTATGTATACTTCGTATACCCAAGCAAGTCTTTAAAATATTTCACATATTTCAAATATCTCCCACAATCAACATCTACATATAGTTTAGCTTAGCTTAGTTCACCCAAGTTATCCTAGTTATTGGCTGCATTACTGCTAGCTTCATTGTTATATGTAGCAAATATCAATAATTAATTTGTAGACCTAGCATACCGGCAGGGTATCTGATTTCTAAGTAAACAAAACTCACAATTCATTCGAGCTTCGAAATATTTTAGTTTGAACTCTTCGTCGCTTGACTTAAAGCGCGTTTCACAATTGCTTAATAAAAGTTACCTGCTCCATCTCCTCTTTCATCTGCTCCTTCTCCTACGCTAGCACTTGGCCTTCTCCATTCCATGCGCCCATGCATTAACATTGCTGTAGCTGCTACTCACTCACACTCACACTCATTTCAGTGTTTTTTTTTATACCCTGAATCCATTGAAAATGGAAATTCAGGGTATAATGTTTTTGTGAAAATGTATGTAACAGGCAGAAGGAGACGTCGCAGACCCCATAAAGTATATATATTCTTGATCAGCACAAAAAAATAAGTTGATATAGCCCTGTCCGTCTGTCCGTCCGTCCGTCCGTCCGTCCGTCCGTCCGTCCGTCCGTCCGTCCGTCCGTCCGTCCGTCTGTCCGTCCGTCCGTATGAACGACGAGATTTCGGAAACTACAAAAGCTAGAGAGCTGAAATTTTACATGAACACTCGTATCTTAGTTACGCAGTACAAGTTTATTTTGTTTTTTCGATAACTCATCCCATTCCTTAATTATCGATAAAAAATCGAAAATTCGTTTACGTTTTTTAGGTTTTTTGAGCATAACTTCTACACCGTTTTAGCTAGAGACTTCAAATTTGTATATTTAGATAGATATTATGGATACGCAGATTATGTAATTTTCAGATTTTGGATGCCACGCCCCCTTCGCCCCCAATTTGAAAAAAACGTATTTCAAATACTAGAGACTTGTAATTTTGCAAATGGACAGTTTTGAATGCTATTAATATATTCTGAAAGTTTCATGAAGATAGTCCATCTAGAAATGGAGTTATAAGCGTTCAAAGTACAGCCCATCCCACCCCCAACCGTCGGCAGCAACTGCGCGGTTAGCAGAGGGCGCGTAAAATATACGTGCGGTAAGAAGAAGAATATTTTTTTTTGGCAGGGTTCAGGGTATCTCGTAGTCGAGCCGTCTCGACTAGAGCCTTCTTACTTGTTTTTTCTTGCTTCCTCTACTCCATTTGCTCATTATTCATTTCTGTTGTCTTTGTCGATCGGTTAATGTTTATGTGTGTGCGAGTGTCTGTGTGTGTGTGTGTGTGTGAGTGGCTTTTAAGTCTTAGATTTGAAGCCAGTGCGAACAGCAACAACAACAACAACAGCAGCAGCAGCAGCGAGAGCAGCACGCACGCATTTAAATCAAATTTGTGTATGTGTGCGAGCGAGATGCCTGGCGCTGAGCACGAGCCAGGCAGTCGGCAAGAAGCGTGCGAGCGCGAGCGAGAGAAAGTCATAAAGTGTTGTTTAATGGCATTTTTCATCCATTACTTACCGTTATTATGCTAATGAGGTCGTTACGCGTATTTGTGTGTATATTTTATTTATATTGGATTGTGCGTGAGTCCACACACACACACACACACACACACACACATGAGAGCACACAAGAGTGTGTATATATATGCATAAATATATATAGTATATATAGACATCATCAGCAGCGGCAACAACAGCAACAATTTCTCATACATTTTATTTGTCGTGCCCTGTGGGCGACTGTGCGTGTATGAGCGTGTGTGTGACCCCGCCCCCTGCCACTGCCGCCTACATTTCAGTTGGCATTCATTTATTTTTGTATGGCTAATTGAGTGGGGCTTGCCTTGCTTTCGCTTGCCTGTCATTTGTTTAGCTTGCCATGGCATCATTTCGCTTTAAATGGCAACGCTGTCACATAGCGTTGCCACATTGCATGCCGCATATGCAGTGATATGAGCTATTGCCAATTGTTGTTGTTGTGCTTTTGTAGTTGCTGTTGTTGCCCACGACCCAGCGGCATTAGCAAAATCAGTCCCGTTATGAAATAATACAACAGCCACAGCTCCTGGGAGAGAGAGGCAGGCGAGCCAAACAACTAACGGTAAATGCGAAATGCAAACAGCAGCATATATTGAGTATGAGAGAGAGAGGGGAGTGAGAGGAGGGAGAGTGCAGTGAGCTTAGTGCGTGACTTTGCAATAGCGCGTTAAGCGCATATGTACAATGGAGCAAATTAACATAAATTGTGTGACAAATAGTTATATGGGATATATGGTATATAGAGATATACAACTGTTAAGTAAATGTTAATGGAATATGTTCATATGTCATATACATAGCACAATAAGCCAACAATTTGGAATGGAATTAGTTAACTTACTGCTTAACCTAATCATGATGAAACTATCTATAAGAAATACCTGAATATGTAATATAAGAAATACCTAAAAATGTGATTTCCTTTCATATTTAAGACTCCTTAACAGAAATACAGGCCTGAAGGCCTCTGACGCTCTGGCTTAAAAGAAAATTTGTTTTTAGAATTAATTCTTGGTAACAATAAATAAATAAATAAATAAATACAACATCCGAAAATTGCTTCGCCTTCATAATTGCCTTTACGGTTTTCAATATTCTATAAGACTGAATATTTTCGCTTTCGCTTAGACATTTCCCCACCTTGGACGAGTCTTTTTGGTGGATGATATTTAGGCAATAAAAAATCAGATTTGTATACAATTCGCGCAACTTAAAGTTTTGAAATAGAAGTTTCGCTCATAAAGGCTGATTACTACTATAGTGAGGCAGGCACTCCTCCTCAAACATGTCCGGAAAATAGATACAACACTTTTTCATATTTCTATCATATTTATTTTACTAGAAATAACAGAGTTCTTGGATCTTGAGTTCTCTGAAAGCCTTTGACTTAACAAACCTTTTACTGTGAGACTCGTGTGTAAATTTAAAGTGTTCTCAATTGAAGGGATCAAGTTTTTTGTTAGACAAAGCAAAGAGCGCGGCCACTGGTACAGTGGTAACTGGCGGTAAATGGCGGAGAATCAACGCAGCCAGGCGGTACGGACAGTGGGAAGTACGTCTTTGGCAAAACTTTTGCTGCTGAATACGTAAAATGTTTTGGTAAATGTGTCCCAAATGTCGCTGACGAACGCAGCGCGCAATGGAGCGGGCAACGCGGCAACGATTTGCACGCAGTAAGCGGCTATGGAAGGTTGGGGCTAGATTTTTGTTGGGGCTGGGGCTCTGGCTGCCTTGCGCGACATTTCATTCGATTCGTGGCTAAATAACTTGGTTTGGCCACAAAACGCCAACGGACAAGGGAACTGAAAGTTGGCGCAAGGACAACGACTAGCAGTTGGACTAGGCGCATTGGGGGTAGGGCAGCTAGTGAGGGCAAGGGACTGGAGTCCCTGTTTAGACTGAGTACGCTAAAGCGCGGTCTGTGGTCGCCTGGTCGCTGTGGTTGCTCTCCTTGTCGTTGTTGTTGTTGTTGTCTATTGCAGCTGTTTGGATTGTTGCGCCGTTTTTGGCACAAGCCCCCCCCCCCCCTCTACGAGCACACACACAAACAGTGAGAGAGAGTCCTTGCCTTGGCACTTCTTAAGCGCTTTCTTGTCCTGCGGTGGTCGTTTGTTTGTCGTGCACATAAATCCTAGCGCTAGTTGTCCCAAAGGCACTGCCACTGGCAGCCCACGGTGACAGTTGTGCCATGTTGCCAGACCCCCCCAACACCCCCCAAGCAGCCAGATACTCAAACACCCAAACGCTCAGCCCATCTACGCCGCTGTCTAACCACCTGCCCAGTCAGTGTCACAGCCCAGTGGTTGCTCGTCCTGTGTGCGCGTGTAAACCGCATACTTAATTATGAAGTCGCCAGCCCACCTACCCCAAACCCCTCTCCAGCACCCTCTCTCGTTCGCTAGCGACTTCGTCATAGTCTTCTAGGCAGCAGCACCTGGTCGCAACAGCTGCGCCATCTAACAATCTTAAAGCTACTTTCAATAAACCAAGCAAAAACTCTAAATTGTAAAACTGTCAACTCTAGCAGGAGATAGAGGGAGAGGGAGAGGGAGAGGGAGAGAGACGGAGCGAGAGTGTAGAGTCTAGGAGTCTAGACCAATGCCTGTTGCTCTCGGTCTGGCGTCAGCTGCTGCTTATGCTTAAGCATTTCTTTTATTCCGTTTTCTTAATCGGACATTCTAATGAATGTCATAAATTGATGGGGCGGGGGGGCGCAATGGCAGCATGGACCCCCAGTGATTGGCTTCGTTTTGGCGCCTTGCGATTTCCAATCGTCGCTGACAACACTCAGCTGAAGTGGTCAACTATAAAGTTCAGTTCTCGCTGGAGTTCTTGGCACTTGTAAACCAGAGAAGAAGAGGAAGAAAACAACGAAATGATGTTCAAGTTCGAGTAGCATAGATATAGACAGGAGAATGTCGCTTTGTCGTTTTGTTTTCGTGCGCTCTCTGACATCATCATTTTAATCATTGAACGGACTTCCAGGACACTCCACTTCAACCACTGTCCATGCGTGCGTGTCTGTGCGTGCGTCTGTATCTCTATGTCTCTATCTGTGTGCTTGTGTGTGTGTGTGTGTGTGTGTGTGAGTGCTGTCAATTCTTTTGCTGTTAGTTTGCCGATAAGCCAAGAGCAAAAACAAGCGCCCAACCCCCAACCAATCACATTGGTCTTGAGCACTTGTCAGCTCTCGGACACTAGGACTTTGGGACTCTGGGACTCACTGGGACTCACTAGGACTCTAAGACTTTTGGGTTCGCCTCAAGTCTGGACACATGCGACATGCGCGCTACAAGATAATCACATTAAAAATACTTGACCAGCTCAGCTCTCTCTCTCTCTCTCTCTCGCTCTCTACCCACATCAATATCAATCCAAACCGAACTGATAAGGTACCCCAACTATTGGCAAATTGCAAGATCTGCTTCATAACAATAAGAATAATAATGCCCCCGACTCCAGTTGCAATCACTCCCCCTCAGCACTAAGCACCCTCAACTTCTGTTTCTGCTTCTGCTTCTGCTTCTCTTCTGCTCATTATTTCATTTAGGGCTTTTATTGTTTTTCGCATGCCATTAGTCAGTTTTGATTTACATGAGACACAGGGCGGGGGTCGGAGGCCTTGCTCAGGGGTAACAATAAAAATAATAAAAACAACTGTCGCTCAACTTAATAAGAAACAACAAAAAAAACGTGGAATCTGGGAAAAAAAAAAAAACACGGCGACAAGCAAATGAAATGAACAAACCCCCCGACGCCGCGCTCAAAAGTGAAAAGAAAATCATTCGAAATGACTGTAAAAACAATGAAATTAGGCCGTCGGACTGAGAAATCTAATTATTCATCCCCTTGTTCTGGCCAAACCTGCAAATACGAATTTCAAATTGGAATTTCTTTTTCTATTGCGGCCCACCCAAACTTCGTCTCAGCTCGTACTCGGACTCGGACTCAGTCAGAGACTTGGACTTGGACTTGGACTTGTACTTGGAATTGGAGTCTTGTTTGTTTCTCTCTGCTTCCTTACTTCGTCCTGTTTCCTTAGCTGGCACTGGCCCCATTGCCGGTCCGTGCGCCACTGAACGCCGCATTCCGAAAGCTCCACATTAAGTAGCACCTAGTAGCACAGTCCGTTCAGTTCTGTTTTTTCGGACTAACCCTCGGCGTCTGGCATATGCGACGCATGCGCTGCATTTGCCTCCGCTGCTTTTGGGGCTTAGGCAATGCCAAAGGACTTCCCACATTTATTTTTTTCCATTCGGTTTTTGTTTTTTCCTTTGGTCGGGCTGTGAGCGCCGCCTCCATGGTTTTCCCATTGGGAGGCGATGCGAGCAGCAGCTGCGGCTAGCACCAACGCTTGCGCCTCTCAAGCGCCCTCGCTCGCTCACTCTAACTCCCTCGCTCTCTCTCTCTCTCTCTCACTCTCTCTCACTCTCAGTTGTTCGGCTGACTAGCTTTCTCGCTCGGGTGCTGGCTGGCCTCTCGCTCGCACAGCTAGGCAGTTGAGGCTTTCACTTGCTAAATATATAAGCTGCGACTATATCTCTATATATCTCTCCATATACATATACATATACATATACATATACATATACATATATATATATACATATACATGTTTATATATATATATATAGAGAGAGAGTGCGCTAGGTTCGCATATACATATGTGCGCCTCTCGGGCTGTTGGCTTGCTGGTGCTTTAGGTGCTTTTGGCCCTGGTTACATATTACATAAAATACCTTTTTGCAATCCATCAAAGACAACTGAACGCTGCTTCATTGAACTGCACCAAAAAAATGTTCTTCCCACTTCCAACGACTTCCTTCAGTTGCTCCGTTTCACTCCGATTAATATTTGCGCCGGCTTTCAATGCCCAATTAATTAATCAGCATTGGCTTTAAAGCAGCACTTAAAGACTGTCCAGAAATATATCAACAACAACAACAACAAGAAGCAGGAAGAAAAAGGGAAAAACTTGCCTAAACATTTGCTGGGAAAAACAAATTTTCAATTATGGCGGCTTGGAAAAAAAAAAAAAGTTTTCAACCGGCGAAAGTTCTTCAAAAACTTTTCGCGACTTTTACTTTAATTTCTCTACCTCTCTCTCTCTCTCTCTCTCTCTCTCTCTATCACTGTATCACTCTCTGTCTCTCGCTCTATCACAGCGTGTTGTTCACGTTTTTTAGGTCTTTAAGTTTTGTAGAGTTCATTGTCGTAGGGCAGGTGCAACGGCCTAAGCACTAAGGCAACTCACATAAAAACAAAAACAAGTCAAAGTTCGCCAATCGACAATACCTGACTAATAGATACCCTAACTGGCAATTGATCTACTCTTTTCCTAGCTTACAGCTCAGCTTAGGTAGGGTAGAGCTCCCAAGTTCCTAAGATACATTTTCCCTTCAAGCTCGAAGCTTGGATGACAAGGCTTAATCAAATACTCTATTTGAAAACAAATGAGATTTACGTAATCTAATCTGCAATATTCCCTCGCCTGAACTCTTACTTTTCTACTACCTATACTATATCCCTCTAGTTCTACAATTCCTAAAGTCAAATGTGACTGAGACGGCTAACAATTTAATTACTATTCAATTGAAATTCCGATTCCATTCCATTCCATTCTTATTGAATTCTAAAAAGACTCCATGCACTTCGATGGGCATAATGGGAGCATTTGTCTAGCATTTTTTCTCTTAACTACTGTGTGGCTCAACGGAAATGAAATTCGAATGCAATTTTCAACAGTAAATCGAAATGTTCTAAAGATCGATAAAGTTCTAAAGCGATTTCAGAAAATCTAAATAGTTATCGATACGATTAATGCGAGCTGCAGCTGCTATAGATGCGTTCTTCTTCGTTTTCAATTCATTTTTGAGACGGACGAGATCGCCCGCATCTAGTAGATATAGAAACTCTATGAAGTTGACCACGCCTCCGTCCCCCTGCCTCTGTTACATATTCACAAAAATGAGCCCTAAAATTCCCAATTCCCATTTCAAATGGCTTCAGACTACAAGACAACGAAAACAGTAAAGAAAATGTTAATTTTCTAGAAGGGGTCGAGCAGGCAGAGGGAAGGGCAGAAGGGTAGACATTTTATTAGGCACTGCAGCGCCATAAATTCAATCTATATCGAATTAATCGATTATATATACGCGCGCGCTAGCAACTCTGTCGGCAATGCGTTTCCGTTTCCGCAACAGGAAGGCATTTTAACACACACACACACGCAGCTAGTCAAAGGGTTCACGATTTATTAATAACATGACTATACAAGAGATGGGGTATAGATGGGGGGCAAGGGCAGCTGGGGTAGGGGCAACGCCGAGGATCAACAAACCAAACCCTTGCGCAGCTATTTTTGGGCGGCGCTGCTGGTAACGAGCGAAACAAACGAGCCTCAACTTAATAGAGCATTTTGTTTAGGGGTAAGACAGGGACCGGCTAGGGCTGTGTAGTCAGCTGGGGGTGCCGTGGATCAGTGATTTTTATAACGTGACAACACGCAAAGTCACAAAAAGCGGGCATTCCGTATTTGGCAAGCGTTTCTCCTGCTTGTTTCGATGCCATCGAATTGATTAGGTCGACATCAACATAACCCTTGCTGACAGTCAGGTGAGGGTCGCAAGACTCAACAGAGAAAGAGAGAGAGAGAGAGAGAGAGCGAGAGAGAGCGAAATCAATGTATTACATTAATGGGCAAATGTGTGCCGGGTCTAATAGGCTTTATTGCTCATTGTTATTATTAATATTGGCATGCAACAAGGTCGTCGCATTGCAGAAACCCCAAACACAAGCCCAAAACCTGAAACCCCTAACCCCTTAGACCTCTGTCAAATCCCCAAACAGTTAGGCCGTTTAGTCACGCCAAGTCGATTGAGCTTTAGGCACCAGCGTGGGATTAAACATGTATTAAAAGCAGACGAAAACGTTTTTATGACTTGCCCAAAAAGAAAGGAAATCAGGAAAAGTGCTGAACTAATTCTCCCAATGAACAGAACAAGTTCACTTCCAGCTTGCATCAAATTTTACTTAAAGCAAGCCAATAATTGAAAATATGAGAAACTTTGCATTGACTTTTCGGTTTGTTAACATATTTCATACTAGAGAGACTATCATATACAGGAAGTTGTTCTATAATGGGACTATCCTATGGAGTCGGACTTTAAATGAAAGGCAAATATATTATCATGGTCTAGCCGAAGGGCTGAGTAGCCAGCGCTTTAAATAATTAAGTTATGATTAATTTTAACTAATCCTAACTTTAAGATAGATATTATCATAGTTTAGCTCAGACTCTTATGTTTTATAGGTTTCTTTTTCGCTGAATGATATATGTATATATAGTATATTCCTACTGTGCTAGGGCAAGAATTTACTTAAACTAGAAATATACGTGAAAAGCAGAAGAAGACGTTAACAAATGTAGAGCAGACTTAAACTAGATAAGAAACTGAGTTGATCTAGTCATGTCTGTCTATCTGTCTATCAGTTCTCTTGCTTTCAGCTGAGTTGTAAAAAGATCGAAGAATGAATGAACAGTTAGAGAGATGAAAAGGCAAAGGAATGGGCAGGCAACTGCTAAAGATACATATATGAAAGTATATAATTACTTTATAGTTACTGCCACGCCCACTACATATCCATTTATGCACTCTTAATTAATCGCATCGATTTGGCTTGCTCAGCCTTAGAGTCGAGGCCAAAGTCTAAATAGAATTTGATGAGATTTTAATAATACGAATTCAAAACTAAAATTTTTCAAGCTGAAACCTTTATAAAATAGTAACTGTAGTAAAATTGTAAGCCAAACAAGTTTAAACATAAAAATATGTATTATATATATATATATATATATATATATATATATATATATATATATATATATATATATATATATATATATATATATATATATATGTATATATTTCCATATATTATTCAGACTCTTCTTAATGCCAACATAAAATCGATTAGGAATAAAAATTCGATTAACATTTGCATTTAATGCTGGCACATTGAATATATGAGAACTGCTTTTTGGGCCATTTGATTAACAACAACAACAACAACAACAACAAATTGCTTAGCCATATGCGGGCCTCAGCTTTAGAAGGCGACTCAATGGAGCGTGGAGAGTGAAAGCGGAAGAAGGATGCTAGCGAGCAGGGGGCTTGGGCGTTGGGTCAAGGGGGGCGGGCGGACGGGCAGTTGGGTTTCTGTCCAGCTAGCGCTGAATGTGCGCACTTAACAAACTCGTAAATAACCAGAACAATGCCAATGGCCAGCGCATGCTGGAGCAGGGGGAGGCGTGGCAGCGCAAGTAACACAAGGAAAAAAATTGAATAAAATGCAAATTTTTTATTTTTTATAAAAAAAAAAAAAAATTTGAAGCAAACAAAATAATTCAATGCGTGACAATTTGTGTGTGTGTGTGTATTTGATATATATAAAAAAAAAAAAAAAATATATATATATATACATAGATGTTTTTTTTTGTGGCCCGCTGACACAACGAACGGAAATATTAACGCATGTGCGACGTAGGCCATGCCAAATGAGAGTGTGTGTGTGTGTGTGTGTGGATTTGAATGTTTGTTTGAATACAAATTCAGTTTGCCATTTTGACACACATGAATGACCAGCAAGTGAACGGCCAGAGCCAGCCAGCCAAAGCCAGCCAAAGCCAGCCAGGACGGACAACACTTGGCCAACATGACGCCCGCAGACGCGAAAAAAAAGGAAATAAGAAGAAGAAGATGTAAGGAAAGAATGAAAGCCTCCTCTGAGGCCAGCCACGCCTAGTTGGGCACGAATTCCGTTTCACAATAAATATTTTAATGCTCGTTCGGGCGTAGCATCAAGCAGAGTATATTGGCTTTCTGTGTGCTCCTCAAATGACCCAACGAGTTGCATATCTGCAGAGGCTAACTAAAATGGCATAGCTAGAGCTATCAAATGAGCTCAATAACTATGCTATAGCTAAACATTTGCTTTGTTTTATAATCATTTCTTATGACCTCACTCTTAGTTGGTCAGCCATGTTTTGCTGAGCGAGCGTGTTGCAATTGCTTCAACGCGTTCTGCAATTGCTTTACAAATATTTTTATATTTTTCTAGCTAAAATTTGATTTTAGTTTCGTATGAATAAAAATTCACAAAAAAGCGAATTTGCGAAAGGGGCGCAGTGGCAGGGGAAGCGAGTAGCAGGAGGCGGAGTCGCAACTGCAGCAAGTGAAGCTGTGAAATTCAATCGTTACGTTTTAGCGAACACATTTATTTTCATTTCGTTGCGAAAAAAAAAAGGGCAACTGTGGGTGAGTGAATGCCACTTGATTTCAATATATATTATACAAATATATATATATATGTGTATATAGGGTATGCATATGTATTATTATTTGGCTTGCGTTTGGTCGCCCGGCGGGCGTGTTGCGGACTTTTTGTACCTTTTCCATATTTTGGCAAATTTGAGCATATTTTATCACCATTACAGGAGCGCTGTGACCCGCAGGCACAGCGAGCGCCCCAACCCCCTGCTTGCCACTTCAACTAGCCTTAGCTGGCCTCACACACACACACACACACACACACACACGTGGCTATTGGCACCCAAGTAACCCGCATACGTGTGTGTTTGAGTCGACTTCACATTTGTTTTGGAGGTATTGGGGAGCTGGCAGTGGGAGTGGGAGTAGGAGTGGGAGTGGTTGGGCGGTTGGTGGTGCAGGTATTGCGCTGTTTTGTTTTGCATGGCAACCCTTTTTTACGTCAACGTCGTCAGCCCACCAGGAGCAGCAGCAGCAGCAGCAGGAGCAGCAGCAGGAGCAGCAGCAGGAGCAGCAGCAGCAGCAGCCGGAGACGTCGCTCGAGCAGGCGGCACCCGCATTCCCGTCAAGACTCAACGCACAGCCACATCCAATCAAGCAACGAACTTTGCAACTTGCCACTGAATGCCCACTCAGCCAAGCAGCCAAGCAGCCCCACCCACATCGCACATCGCACATCGCCCGCCCGCCCACTTCGCCACGCAAATAAATAATAACGGACGGAGCATAGGAAAAAAAATATGTTGAAGCAAATTTGTTTAAACAAACTGCAAAATTTATGAATATGTTCAAGTTTTTTGGTAATGTGAAGAGAGTGCACGACTAGCAGATACCCAGCACACACACGCAGACGGGGTAATGGGAGGGAAAGATGAAAATCTTGATATCGATAATAATCGAATGGAAGGACAAATATGGGCGAAAGAGAAAGAGAGAGGGAGAAAGAGAGATAGAGAGAGAGAAAGAGAGAGAGAGGGGGAGAGAGAGAGTGAGAAAGAGACAGAAGGACAATCAGATAACCAGAAGAGATATAGAGAGATTAACAGAAGATCAGATTAGGCACAAAGACATAGCGAGAGACGAACAAACAGAGTTGACTAGATTGGACTTAGCTCCATGGTCAAGATCAAGAGAATGTATATATATATAACTATATATAGCTACAATCAGGCACGCCTTACCAAAGTACAGGGTAAACACGTGCACATGGACAGCTCAAAGACAAAGAGCGAAAAAAAAGCCAAAAAAAAAAAAAAAAGAAAAGCAAATGCCAAATTCAAGCTCATTGATATTTATGACGTGCTGCAAAGTCTGAGAGGCAGCAAGCTAAATGAAAGAGAGACAGACAGAGAGAGAGAGAGAGAGAGAGAGAGAGAGGGTGAGGGAGTAGGAGAGGGAGAGAGAGATGAGGTGTGTGTTGATTGCGTCCAGTTGTGAAATCCTTTGGCTGTGCATGTGAAGAAACTTGATTGATTGCAGAAACTGGCAATCGAGCAAGATAACTGATAGAGAGAGAGAGAGAGAGCGTGAGAGAGAGAGAGAGAGAGAGTGAGAGAGAGAGTGAGAGAGAGAGAGAGAGAGAGATTGAAGGCATATGCCCCCCTTAGCAGCTAACGAGTGCTTTGTGCCAAGAAAATAAAAAGTCAAAAAAAAAAGAGGAGAGAAAAATGGGAAATGGGAAATGGAATAAGGAAAAAAGAAAATGTTATTTCATAAATGCAAATTGCAGCCTTCTCACTCCTCAACTATGCCCACTAGAGCGCTATCTCTCTCCCTCCCACACCCTCCCTCCCTCCCTCTCGCACCCTGGGTATTAATGTCGAATGTCAAGCGAATGAAGAGACGTCCAATTGTCGTTAAAGGCGATTGGAGGCTGTAAGGGAAATAAGAAAAATGCGGTATTTAATGTGAATTACACCACTGTGACCACAAGACGCTGCCACGCCCCCACAGAGCATCCCACTCGATGCGAGCAACAAATGTAAATTTTCAATTTAAATGCAAATATCAATTTGTCAATGCTGGCTGAGGACTGTGACGTGCGACATCATTTGCACTGGGGCCAATGCTCAAATCCTTGCATTTTAACTAGTCAACCGTAGCCGTGGGCCAGTTCCAGCTCCAGCTCCAGTTCCAGTTCCAATCTCAATCTCAATCGCCTTTGCCTTCGCCTTCGCCTTCGCCTTGTCTAGAGAGGTAGCGAGAGTCTACGGCTGTCTTTCTCGCCACTCGATTCCCATGTGGCACTGACAGTCGTGGCATTTAGCCATCATCATCATAATGCCAACAAAAAAAATATATATATATAACTCTGGCTATTTTTTGTTGTCCTTTATTTTTATTTTTTTTCCCTCCTCTCTTTTTTATGGTTTTTGCTACAGTTCTTTTCTTTTAACGCCTAGCTGTAAGAGAAAATAAAAGGGTATATTAGCTATGAGAGAGATGGAGAGAGAGGGAGAGGGAGGGAGAGAGAGGGAGAGAGAGAGGGAGAATGGGAGAGAGAGAGAGGGAGGGAGTGAGAGGAAGAGAGAAGAAAGTATAAACAACTTGACTTTAAATTACTTTCGATTTTCATAGACTTTAACTACATAGAAAGCGGGATATATAAAGATATGTACATAGACATAAAGATCCATTGTTTATACATATATATATACTATACAATACTATACCATACTATACCATAGTATACCATACTATACTATACTATATACTATATAAAGCAATAGAACATTTACTCATTTTAATTTTAAGGCTTTCTTTTCTATCAAAATTACTTCTGGCGTGATTTTTGGAACACCCTGTATATAGGCATATTCCTCTAGCCTTTCAATTTGAAAGAAAATCTCCTTTATTAAATAGAAAAAAAGTAGAATAGAATGAATAAATAAATATATATAAATAAAAAAATATAAATAAATAAATAGCAGATTTTTTCTCATATTGAAGCCTAACTGACTAACTATATATAATTTACCGATAACCCCAATATACAATGCATATATAGATTGGATTCAAGTGCAAAACCTCTTCATATTCATGCTAAAATCATGTTAGATATGGCTTAGCTGCTTTGCCATGCCTACATTATATAATTCAGGTATCTATACATCTATCTATCTATCAGCTCAATCCAAAAAACTTTTTAATGCTCACTTGAAGCTTAACCCAAAACTTTATGCATTAGCCACGCCTTTTTATGGGTATAGCTATAGAAACTATATAGAAACTATAGTCGAGCTCTGGAGAGAATGAACCGTAGTAATTCATTTGAGCGTAGCTAAGGAACTAAAGCAAATACTTAGGAGATTTGGTGATCATGCTTATTAAAAAATCATTTCTTCTTTCTAAAAGAGATTTTTCTAGAGCATATTCTTAAAAGATTCCTCTCTTGGAATATACCTCAATTATAATACTATATGCTTACTGATGTCACTATATAATCGATTTGCCACGCTCTGAGTGCTTCGCAAGAGACATAAGACTAGATCAGCCTAGACTAGACATGATCACAATTTTGCTATATGAGAGTCGTGATCATGTCTAGTCTAGGCTGATATAGTCGTAGGCCTCTTTCGAGAAGTAGCTTTGCCCAAAAAGAAGCAAGAGGAACAAGCAGAAATGCAAATGAATCTGGCCAACCAACTGTTGCTTATTATAGGGTATCAATGCTTCGTTGTTTCTCTGTTTTTTTTTTTTTTTGCCTTGGTAAACACGTTTATCTTATTTGTTTGGCTGAACAAACGGCGCTGATTTTCTCCAGTTGTTGCTGTTGCGCCTAATTAGGAATTCACATCATTTTTTATTTGGGTTAAAATTATTCAAAAGTGGGCAAAAAGCATTTCAAGGACTGCTCCCCAGCTGCGTCTTCACGACGTTTTCTTTTCTTTTTTCATTTCCATTTTTATATATATATTTTTTTGTATATCATTTTATGCTTTAGCTTCAGCTTCTGCTGCATGTTCTTCTGCTTGCCTCTTAATGCTTATTTTCTAGCTTATTTTGAACGATGTTGTGGATGTTTGTTGCATAACTAAATCAGCGTGCGGTTGTCCGCCTTGCATAGGTGGGCGGGGGGCTGGCACATAAGTGGGCGCGGCTAAGAAAATAGGTGGCAAATTAAACATATTAAAAGTTTTTACACCTTTGATGATGAATTTTGCAGCTGTAAACCCTTTTATATACATCTATTTTTGGTGCGTTTTTTTTTTGTTTTTCGAAGTAGCCGCAGCTGCCACGCCCACTAGTATACACTTTGCAGGGTATATTGGTTTCATTTGAGTGCATATAATAGGCAGAGATAGGTTTGGTCGAGCCCTTAAGGTATACAAGTTAATTCTATTGTGTTTTTAATGATCTCTCCAGATAGAGTCAAAATTTTAGACTAAAGCTTGATAAAGTCAGCTAGCTCAAGAAGAAGACAAACTTGATAGTGAGAGCGGCTCAATAGCGACCTGATGCTGCTGCTGCAAAGCTCTAGCATTACCTGAGAATGCTACTGTCCACCTCTCTCTCTCTCTCTCTCTCTCTCTCTCGATCTGGCATCTCTGTGAAAAGATATAAGGCTGCCAGATGGGTCAGTCGAATATATATGTATATGTATTATTGATCAGCAACAAGAGCGGAATCTATCTAGCGCTCTTCAACTATGTCTTCAAATTCGATTGGCTATAGAATTGCAAGTTTACAGAGATAGTTTAAATTTTTGAGTAATTATCGATAACATTTTCTGACTTATCGAACTTCAGTTAATTGAGCATATATCACATGTCTAAAGAGTTAAAGTTTTAAATCTTCATAACGAATTAATAAAATTTTGATTAGCTCTTATAAAGTAAAAACAAAACCAATTATTGTAAATTCAAGTAAAATCGCAAATATAGTCAACATCATGACAAGTTTTTCATTTTTTAGAGACATTAATTATCAGAAATTATTTATTTCAAATTTGAAAACTAGATCTTAAAGATTTCATTCAAATACATTGAGAGATAACCAAAATGAACTCTTATCAAGAATGATGAAAAAATATAGAATTGTTATCGAAAGTCAGATTTAATAAAAATTGCTTTGCTTATCCAGCTCTCTTGCTCTCTTGCATTGTCTAGGGTATCCTGTTAGTCGTGCATTTCCTGCGCTTTTACTCATTTTGTGTAGCACTTAACAAACTGTCGCGGATGGCTGCCAGAAAAGTAATAAAAATGCAATTACACCGACCTCTCCAGTAGCTGTTCAAGAGTTAAGCATGCGGATGTGGTATAACACCCCCCCCCCCTCCCCACTCCCACCGACCACACTGGAGCACTCTTTAGCCCAGCTCCATCCAGTGCTACCGGTCGCAATTTGAGCCACTTCATCAGCAAGTAAACCGACGCATTAAAAAATATTCACGTTCAACTTGCTGCATGCCAAATGAGCCAAGTAATAAAAAAAAAAAAAAAGACAACAACAACAACAGCAGCAGCAGCCGAGTCCTTAAAGTCCTTAGAAAAAAGGTGAACCACGAGCTGGCCCAAAAAAAAAAAAATGATTATATATATATGAATTTGTATATAAAAGAGTTGAGAAGTTGCGTTAATGAAATGCGCTAAAAGGGTTTTAGCTGACCTCAAAGTCAGGCTGCCCAGGCTAGGGCTCCTGCTACGGCTCCTGCTGCGGCTCCTGCTGCGACTCTGTTTACGGCTCTGGCTCTGGGCCGAACATGTGACAGAAGAGCTCAACTAAAGCGACTGTTGCTGTCAACAGGTTAAGCGTTGACTCAATTGCAAGCATTTCATATACAGCGTTGCATGAGGTATGCACGACTAGCCGTTGATGTAGCTCTGCCCAGAAGTAAAGCTGAAGTTCTTTTGCTAAAGCTGCTATGAAAGTATCTATGTTTACAAGCTACTTAGAGACTTATAGACACACATATAAAGAAAGTGAACAGACTGTCATAGAGATAAGCATTGAGACAGTTCAGGCAAAAAGTATTTGGATAGCTACTAAAAGATAGCGCTAGTTCAGCTCGACTGTTTCAACTGATCAATTATGTAAAATATATATAGGTTCTCGAGCGATTAGATTTAAAAACTCTGCATCAATTCATTTTGGCGTCAAGTGACTTGTCAATATTTGGGCCCATTCACCAAACAATGCTTGCTTCAGCCACTCAAGGCTAAAGGTTTGAATCTGAACTCTCTACATCCATATATACTCCTTATCAGTTTATGAGCGAGCATTCAAGTAACACAAGTTCAAGTTTTGTTTGCAATTTTCAACGCGTCGCCAGAGCAGCTGCTAAACAGATGCTAAAAGTTAACCAAAGAGACACTGAGAGACTGAGAGAGTGAGAGAGAGAGAGAGTGAGAGAGGAGCACAGCTCGCTTCGTATCGCGTGTCAATTGCTGCCGAAAAGCAAAGTTGACAAACGGGCGACGATAACAGCGTCGCAGCCAAAAAGTCACTCACTAAAACGAGGAAAATTCAACTGGCAGCTAAATTACAAAAAAAAAAAAAAAGCAAAAGAAAAAACAACAACAACAACAACAATATAGCAAACAACATAAAAATAACATACAGACAAAACGAAACAACAGGAGGACAGAGACAACAGCCAAAGGACAATAGACACCTGTCAAAAACAAAAAAACAAAAAAAATTAAAAAACAGAAAAAAAAAAACAAAGGCTCTAGTCGAAACGGTTCGACTAAGAGATACCCTGAATCCTGAAAAAAAAAACCCCGCACTTGCTTCCGAGACTTGGCGATGGCTTGGGCTGAACTTTGTACGCTTATAACTGCACTTCTAGATAGACAATCTTCATGAAACTTTCAGAATATATTAATAGCATTCAAATGTGCCTATATGCCAAGTTAGTATTAGAAATACGTTTTTTTTTCCAAGTGGCAAATCTGCGTATTCATAATATCTATCTAAATATACAAATTTTAAGTGTCTAGCTAAAACTGTTTAGAAAATATGCTCGACAAACGTAAACAAAAAAAGTTAAAACGAATTTTCGATTTCTTATCGATAATTAAGAAATGGGATGAGTTATCGAAAAAAAAAAACAAAATAAACTTGTAACTAAGATATGAGTATTCATGTAAAATTTCAGCTCTCTAGTTTTTGTAGCTCTCGACGTTCACACGGACGGACGGACGGACGGACGGACGGACGGACGGACGGACGGACAGGACGATATCAACTTATTTATTTATTTATATTTTTTTTGCTGATCAAGAATATATATACGACATCTCCTTCTGCCTGTTATATGCATTTTCATCAAACCATTATACCCTGAATTCCCATTTTTAATGGGAAGAAGTGTGCAATGCACGACGTGCAGTTACCCTTTACCAAGCAACTAGCAAGAAAAAATCAATTAAATAAAAAAGAAACCACAACATTTAGGAATGCGCCAAGTTGCTATATTAAATATTAGCTGAATTCATATTTATTAGATGACAAATGTTTCATTATCATTTTCCCATGCATACCCGGCCATACCCTGTATATATTTTATGATATGCTTGGGCAGCGCTGGAGCGTTGACTGATGGGAAATAAAAATAATTACTCAAATGTTATGCAACAGCTTTCACTTTTCACATTTAACAAATTCACAATTTTCGTATTCACAATTATTATTGACCAGATGTAAGAGCCACGCCCACACTCACACTCACACCAACCCCCCCGCCGTCCCAAGCCTCTGCTGCGATTCAATTGCGTGGGCGCAGACAGGTTCAGTTACAGTTGCTGACATTTTTTCTCTTTTTATTTATTTTTTTTATTTTTCTTTTTTGTATATTTTTTTTATTCAGGTGAGCTCAGGTGGGGGCAGTTGGGGGTTAGCATGTGGCATGTGGCATGTGGCAGTGGGAGTGGCATGGGGTATTCGCGGTCGCATTCAACTTTCGTCCATTCGTCCGTTCGTGTCGCATTACCCCGCGTTGACTTCCGCTTGACATTGTTTGATTGTCGTTTAATTGAATTTAATTAGCATGAGGCGCGGGCAAGGACGAATTTTTCTATTTCAATTTCTTTCTTTTTTTTATATATAATTCTCTTTTTCTATTGTGTGTGTGTGTCTGTGTGTGTGCCTTGGCTAGTTAAGTGGGAGATACAGTCAATCGTGGGATAATGGATGGGGGGGGGGCTGCCATTGGTCAGGGCTACTTAGTTATTAATGGCATTTTAACTTTTATGACTGTGTTTTCTGGTGACAACTGGCGATGTTCGATAAGCGCTACATAGATTTATATATGTAATATAATGTATATATGTATATAATAATGTATATATGTATATATATTTATTAGAAAAAAATCTGTAATTAACAATGTTGAGAAAATAGATCAAACTATAGTTGGTGTAGAGAGAGAGAGAGAGAGAGAGAGATGGGGAGAGAAGAAGCGAGAGAGGCAAACTGTGAGGGAGATAGACAGATAGAGAGAGAGATCAGACCATAGAGAGAGATATATAAAGAGAGAGAGAATGGGAGAGAGAGAGAGACAGGGCAAGGCAAAGCAAAAGATCGAGAGAGGGAGAGAGAGAGAGAGAGATCAGAACATTGAAAGAGATAAAGAGCGAGAGATATAAAGCGAGAGAGAGAGAGAGATATACAGGTTAAGGCAAAGCAAAAGATTGAGAGAGAGCGAGAGAGAGAGAGAGAGATATCAGAACATAGAGAAAGCTAGAAAGAAAAGAAGGAGAGAGAGAGAGAGAAAAGGCGGGAACTAGAATGAGAAAGAGAAACATAGAGACAGGCAGAGTGAGAGAGGTGACTATGAGAGTTAGTTAGACATTTAAAGAGTTAAAAAGTTAGAGAGTTAGAGGGTAACAGAGAAAGAGAGAAAGACAAAGAGAGACAGAGAGAGAAAGTAAGAAAGCTCTCTCTCTCTCTCTCTCTCTGTTTTAGAGACAGAGAGAAAAACTAACAGAAAGAGAGACCACGTGTGAGGGAGAAAGAGAGAGAACAATAATAAGCAACAGAGTGAGAAGGAGGCAGAGAGTAAGAGATAGAGAGGTTGTGAGAAATCTAAGAGATAGTGAGTAGGAGATAGGGAGAGCACCGAAGTGAAAAATCTAATGAGCTTGAAAGCACCTATAAAGAATGCTTTTTACTCTAAGCCGTAAGGTTATTAAATGCTGATCATGAGAATCGCATAGAGCAACACAATAACACAAAGGTCGATTCATCACAACTAAAGTAAACACTTTACACGTTTCAATAGATCAAGATAAAAGATTTTTGTATTCCACTTGGGAACTTTTCTTTAAGTAAGCCAAGAGCGATTCATATCATGTTATTCTATTAAATTACAATTGAGTTACTTTACAGATATATCAATATATATATATAGCTCTCATGTCTGCTTATGTTAAAGAGTTGAATTTATTTTTCAATGATTTTTTTTTTTTTTTGCTATTCCATCAAGGGAATGCACTCCATATGGGTCGGGATATGTTTAGTCTCCATCACTCGCCCAATTAGTTTCAAATGGTTTCGCCCAACGTTCAGTCGCCTCATTTGGCTCACGCGCTCGAGTGCAAGCCCCAAGCCACACAAAGTGCATCCAGAGGCAATGGGTGAAATGTATCTGTATCTGGGAATGTGGATTTGTATCTTGAATGCACTTGCTACGCATTTGCGCTACGCCAACTATTTACGCTTGCCACGCAATTTTCCAGTTAGCCCATAGCCAACTTTGCCTCAATTGTGAATAGTTGTAGCGGCGTTAAGCACTCGGCGGCACCAGGTGGTAGAAGTGGTGCGAGTGGTTTGCCAGTTATGGGAGGGGCAGGGTTTTGGTGGGGGGTTAAGTTAAGCACTTGGCAGCAACCACTTGGCACTTGGCACCTTGGTGACTTAACCGCACGGCGAACGCACTAAATGAAGCTTGGCACGCATCGGCAACAACAACAACAACAGCAAGAGTGTGTGTGTGTGGGTGTGGGTGGGTGTGTGTGTGGGTGTGTGTGGGTGGGTGTGTGTGTGGGTGTGTGTGTGAACAGTGTTTAAGTTTTAATTGCTGGCAATTAAAAGTACATAGATACACGCAGATATGCATATGCCACGCACACACACACACACACACTAGCATAACTGCTGTCTGGCCTTAGCGTGGGTGAGAGCAGGATGGGGGCGTGGCATTTGTGCTTAGCTGCAGCAGCTAAATCAACTTCGCGGCTGCTATCGATGCCAATCACAAGAGTATGTATAAAGAGAAGAGAGAGAGAGAGAGACAGTGGCGACTGTGAATACCAAATACCGTTAATATGCAATTAAGATAATTAAGGCTAAAAGCTGAAAAGTTAAAACTTGAAAATGTTCATGTGGTATGGAAAGGCCTGACAGATTTAGCTGGCAATTAAAATGCATAGATAGGCAAATGGTGTGGCAACGTCGCCTTAAAGTGGCAACACCTTTATTCACTATACGAATTTAATGCAAATACTGAGAGAGAAGCGCGAAATAAACCATATATAAAAGGCTAGAGAGGTAAGTCGAATAAACTAAGTGTGGACACTATTTTTAACGAGATATGGCAACTCTGATTGAGCTGTTGATCTTAAAAGTCAGTTAGAGAGGGCAAAGTAGAATTAATTAAAACCAAATAAATATTTAAAAGAAGAAATTTTTTACAAAAATTTACAAATTTTTTGAAGATATGGCAACTCTGTACAAAAAAAAAAAAGACAAGCTAATTCTGTTAGATTAAGAGATATGACTTGAAATCGATAAGATATAATTGAGCTAGGAAAGAATATTTATGTTTCTCTTTTTATCAAGGATGGCAACTCTGAAGAGTACGAAATCATGCTGATCCATTGATGTCGACTCTAAGGGCCAGCTATGGCAACCCTGATTGCTAATTATGAAGTCGAGCAGATAATTTGACAGCTACAGTCAACAGACTGTAGACATTGCTGCATAACTATTTAAGAAATTTACTCATAGGTGTGGCAACTCTGGTGCTGATTAAAAGCAAAGCGCGACAGCTAAATGTAGGCAAAGAGGTATGGCAGGGGGGACGCATGGGGTGTCATGACTTTGCGGCCAAGGCAGTTGGGTAAAAGTTTCCTTATTTCGCACGTCTGGGAAAGGGGTGTGCCGTGGCGGAGAGGGGCGGGAGAGGGTGGGGTCGTAGTATATTCTAAAAAGCAAAAGGCTTTAACGAAAAGCAGCGAAAAGCCAAACAAAGTTTTCGTCCTTGAAAAAGTGAACAGAGAACGAAGCATCCAAATGGCAGCGACTGACTGAGAAGGCGTTGGAGACCCGAAGTGAAGGGGAGGGGCAGACTGTCTAGAGTCGAGGTATTTATGGATTTGCCACACAGCAAAAAGAAATGCGTTTGCTAATTTCATAAATGTGCGCAGGGGCAACGACGTTGGCGAGGGGGAGGCGTGGCACAAACTAATTGCAAAGAATATGGCAAAGAAATGCAAAATCTGAACACACACACACACACAGAGAGAGAGAGAGAGAGAGAGAGAGAGAGAGAGAGAGAGAGAGAGAGAGAGACATAGACAGACACTCATTAGCTGTGCTTCAGTTAATGCCAAAAGTGACTACCAGCTGCATAGCTGCCCCCCCCCCTTTCCCCATCCAAACCTCCCCTCCCCCCCTCCGCCCATGCCTTTGTCCGTCTGTCTGGGCTGTTGCTACTGTAGCTGCGTGAGCGTTAATCATCATCCTATACGTGTAATTACAGAGTCAGAGGAAAACACTTCCTCTGCCTGGCCTCTACCCCCTTTGTGCAACGCCTCTGCCATAGTCAGACGACAGTTGAAAGTCAGAGACTTTTGGCCAGGAATATTAAAAAGACTTGAGCTAGCCCCACACAAGGACACAGCAGCAGTTAGAAGGAGTTGAGCTACAAAAGACGCTACGACTTCACGTAACTGGAAATGAGTTACACGATTCTCAAAAGTATGGCAGGGGGTCGTCTTTACAGCAGGGTTACCCCAGAGAGAGAGAAGGAGAGAAGGAGAGAGGTTTGAAGTAAACCACAAAACGAAAGCGTTGCGGCTGCCATTGAATTAATTCAAAAGTCAACATTGAAGCTGGCGGCTGAAGCCTGACCACGCATCACATTATTATTATTATTATTATTATCATTATTATCATCATTATTATTTGTAGTATTTGTAAAGCAAATGCACACAATGAAATCCTAGGTAATAGATAGATAGATAGATAGATTCTGCTTAGTAAAGAAACATACCTTATATAAGCTAATTTATATATTTTAAAGGCAACAGAAAATGTAAGCGAAGCCATAAAGTATTATACATACTTGATTAGTAGCAACAGCCAAGTCTCCATTATTTCGTTTACCCTCATATATGAAAACTTTAAATTTGCATTATTAACGCTACAATCTGATATATAATCCATAACATTATCGAGCTTCTTTTAATTGAGCATATTTTGCATATTTTCAAACCATTGCTACTAAGTTTTCCATTTAGTTTCTTATTTAATTCATCTTTTCTTTAATATTGAATACCAATTGGCAATTAAATTCCCTTTCCATAGCATACTCAGATTAACTGTTGAAATTTTCATTTAAATCGGTTAAGCAACACAGCAGTTATAAAAGAAAACATTTGGTCAATTGACAAAATTTTTGGTGTCAATTAGCGCCAATCGCAGGCCAAGCGCTCTCTATACATGTGCACGCATACACACATACACACGCACACATCTACACGCATACAGTCAAATGCATGCTTGCCCATTGGCATGCTAAAAATAGAACAGCAATTGCGATTATTCATTTGACTGCGAGCTTGCTCATTCATTGGCGTGCTATAAATAGAATCGCCATGGCCATTGCATTGAGTTTGAATTGTGATCTGTTGCCTCTGTCTAACATTCGTCGTTTTGCCAGGGGGGAGTGGGAAGAGAGGAGGTAAAGCAATGTTGCTTTGCTGTGTGTGAAGACCCAAGTTCGAATCCAGGCAGAGACAAATTTTATTCTTTTTTTTTTTCATGTATCAAATATTTGTTTTTTTTTTTTTTTTAATTTCGATCATATATTATTTCGCTATGTATATATATGTATAATAACAAAAATAATCAAACTATGCCAACTATGCCACTCTTAATTGTTAACGCTTTATCACTTAAGATATGCAAATTTCAACGTTTGTTCAACTGAATATTTAAGACTTTAATGTAGCATACTTTTAAGCTGAGAGTGAATTAGCTTCATCTAATAGCTAAAATAACTATAGTTTAATATATACATATAGTTATATAGACAGGCAGTAATAGCTCAACTTGTGAATACCCTGTACAAGGTAAGTTCATAGGGTATATAAAGAACTTTGACAAATCCAATTGTTGCCAGGAACTGCCAAAACAATGTCAGCTGAACTAAATTCACAATCGAAAAGCTTCCACAACAAGGCGACAAGGCGACACAGCTTACAGCCTTAAAAGAGCGATTGGGGTTGGGGGATGGGGGGTTTGGGGGTTTGGGAGCTGGAGGCTGCTTCATAGCTGAATGAGAAAAGCACTTAACTCTTAAAGGCGAAATGCTTGTAAAATTTAAGCCCTACTTAATTTGCGATACACTCGTAAACAATTGCCCGCGGCTGTCGCTTGAGTAAGAGCGCTTTGCCTGTATTGCGATGGTGGGTGGGGGCAAAAAGGGGGTAGAGAGCTGGTGGGGGTGGCTATGTAGGTTGGTGGCAGCTGTAGCTGTAGCTGTAGCTCGCCTGCTTTTACAATTTTTACTAATTTTAATAAAGCGTCGCGGCAAAGACAATGCTTCAGCTGCTGCTGCTGCTGCTGCTGGCTGCCTTTGTGGGCAACTCGATATCGTGGCTAAGACAAAGGCTCACATCAACAGGAAACCGCAAGGCGCTCACACAACTACCCAATCCGCCAATCCCCCCTCTCCCTTGAGGCAAGTCAAAAAATGTTGTGTGACGCGCGGGCGACATTTGCGTTGCCAAAGGGTTCCAGGAGGCGGGGCTGACGTTGGGGTATGGGCGTATTTTTTGGTTTTCTTATTTCTCATTATGCAGCCAGCAACAACAACAACAACAACAACAACAACAACAACAATAACGACAAGGATGAAGACAACAACTGGCTTGTCTTGGCTTGGCTATGCGTAGTCCTTGAGCTCCTGCAGCTTCTTGCCTAGCTTCAGCCTCAACCTCTGCCCCTGCTCCTGCTCCTGCTCCTGCTCCTGGTCTGATGGGCAAATGAAGCAACCGCGTTGTGGCACGCATCAGCGGCACAATTTCTGTCTGTCTCTCGTTGTATGTCTCAGCATCCTAGAGTACCCCAGCGTTCCAGCACTACCCCAACCCCAAGCCCCTCCCACTCCTGCTCTACGCTCTCTTTGGTTGCCCGTGGATTACTCAATTAATTTAATTATGCGCTGTCAATCATTTCGTTGCCTGCCTGCCAGCCAGCCAGCCAGCCAGCCAGTCAGCCTCAGCGACCTCTTCTAGCCCTGCCCCCAGCGTCGCCTACCCCTTTCTCTGTTGCCAAAAAATAAAGAAAGAAAGTGAGTGATTCCCTCTTGTTGCCACTTAATTTCTGCTGTGCCCGGCCAGACAGCGCGACGACGCCTTAGCCTGACTCCCGGCCACAGCCACAGCCACAGCCACAGCCACAGCCGCAGCTTTGTCTTTTTCCATACACTGTAAACTGCTGGGCAAAGTGGGTATATTTGTTGTGCATATGACAGCAGTAGCTAAAGATGAAAGTGCATTAAATCTAAAGGGCGTCTTGGTTTACAGTTTGACAGTCACAGTATCGATTAAAAACACAGTTGAGTCCCAAAGGAACACAGCTGGAGATTTGCAGTTGAGGAGTCACACTTTATGAATGATAGTTAGAAAAGCTTAAATTAAGAGTCACAGTTGAAGAATCACAGTTGACTCATAGTTGTAGATTGAGAATTCAGTTGGGAAATGAAGAGTCACAGTTAAAGAGTCACAGATTAGAATAGTTATACTTAAGCAATCATTGAAATTCCAAGCTCCTAGCTGGGAGAGTTTAAGAGTGACTGTGATTTGATTCAGCTATAAGTATGATTACTAATGAAGAGGGACTTCATCTGTAGTTTTATTACACAGCTCAAGGATAGCAAGAAAGTCTCTTGATTATAAATGATAAAAAAAAGTTAATAAATAAAATATATCCCAGTTCATAGATTACTGTTTCACACTCTTTGAAATATAGCCAAAGTAACTGCTTACAATGAGAAAAGTCACAGCGAGAGTCACTGCATATAATTGAAATGTAAGAATGAATAAATCACAGTGAAATGACAATTCTTAAAGAGATACAGTCAGAGGGTTTTAATCACAGTGTAAACGTTACAGTTAATGAATGAAATTGTCAATGTGAATAAATCACAGTGAAAACATCACTATAATAAAGTTCGCAAGTAACTGTGAAAACAGCAAAAAAAAACCTGTGTCACAGCGAAGCAGCCAGTGTGAGTGAGTCACTGTAATAGAGTCATGGCTCTACAATTATAATTCTCCCAGTCTCATTTATTGACATACATCTTATGTAACATAGTCACAGTTCACGTTCACAGTCACGAGAATAGTTTATGCAGTTGCATTTATTTCATATTCTCAATCAAAAGAAATAATGAGATTCAAGTATTTGAATCAAAGTTCTTCAGTCACTGCTTAGGTATATACGTTATATATACATACATAAACACATACATATATATGTACATATGTTAAGGTATGTAATATCATGCTATCTATGCCTGCCCATCTCTGCCATTCAATTAGCTAATTAGCTTAGAGAATAGAGCATCTAGCAGCTGCTAAGATTTCCTCAACTGTCTTAGCCATCGCAGCCTGTCTGTGTCTGTGCCACGCCTTCCCTGCTCGTGTATTACCCCCCCATTTTTCTGGTTATTTGGGTGCTATCCATCATAGAGTTGGACCATTCGCAATTCAAGAAATCATTTGCGTGTTCAGCTTTCACCTTCCACAGAGCCGCCAAGACCCCGGCGTATTCCCCCGTCCGGCCGCCTTCTACGGCAGAAACCCCTTTCTGACATCTGTCGCTGATGCGTTTCGCATGCTGATCCTGGCGACGTCGTCATGTTGACTTTTCCATTTGCCTTGGCAATTTTCTTGCACTGAGCTTTTTTCTTTGAACACGACGCGTCGCGGCTTGTCTACGCGCTCGCCGCGTATCCTGCGGGCTTTGTTTATCCATCTATTTGTATAAGCTGCATATGTGTGTGTGCGTGTGTGTGTCTGTATATGAGTGTGTGTGCGCGTGTGTGTGTGTGTGTATTCGTGGTGTTTGCTTACATGTGTAAATTACTTTTCAATCTTGTGATTACTTTCTTTTCTTTCTTTTTTGGCATTTAATTATTTTAATTACGGCCCAGCGCACAGGCAGCTACTAATTCGGCTCAGCTCCAAGGAACCAGTTCATCTTTAATTGCAACTATAGCTGAAGTACAACAAATAAATGTGTTCTCTATGCTTAAGAAATGCAAAACGAAATGAGACGAGACGGGACCTGACATTACGGTTAAGGTCTTCCATAGATATGTAGTAGATATAGTAAATATATAATATTAAGTTAGTCATCATAATAACTATGTAAACTTAACTCTTAAAGACGAAGAACTATGCGCTTTAAAAGCTCAACTAAAAATATTTTCGATTATCTTAAACTAAATTTATTCTATTGTAGAAGTTCTTTAAAGTTAGATCCAAATTTCAGACTAGACCATCTCTGGAGTGTATGAACATTGTATGAACAGTGAACTAGCTCACTTTTTGGCTCAATGACATTTGAAACAATATAAATATATTTGATTAATGAACTAGTTCACACCTCTAAAGCCATTTGAAGCCATTCCCATGTATTTTCAATACGAATAAAACGATATATGAGCAATGAACTAGTTCAATTTATGGCTTGTCAACACTTGTAGTCATATAAATATACTATTTGATTAATGAACTAGTTCACTTCACATCACTAAAACCATTTGAAGCCATTCCAATGTAATTTCAAAACGAATAGAATGCTGAATGAGCAATGAACTAGTTCAATTTATGGCTCGTCAACACTTGTAGCCATTCAAATATCTGTGAACTAGTTCACTTTATACCTCTAAAACCATTGCTGCTATTCCAATTTGTATTTAAATATGGCTAAAGTACTGTATGAACAATGAACTAGTTCAATTTATGGCTCGACGACACTTGGCGACATTCCAATTCTATCTATTCAATAAACTAGTTCACTTTATACCTCTACCAAATTTGCAGCAATTCCAATTAGTATTCAATGCGGCAAAAGTGCCGTACCAACAATGAACTAGTTCACTTTATGCCTCGAATTGAAGCAATTATGTCAACTCATTCCCTTTGCACTTTCAAAGCACTTGAGTCAATTCCAATATCTATTCAATACGATATTCGGTCAATGAACTAGTTCCGTTTATGCCTATGCAATACTTGAAGTAATCCTCATATGCTCCATGATCTACGAACCAGTTCAGCTCTTACAATTCCAATGTTGTCTTAATCGCAGTAATTGAAATAGTTATATATAATATATACTACATATATATATATATATATATATATATATATATATATATATATATATATATATATACTACATATATTTCCGCAAATTCGATGAATTTAAGTCAAACTTCAATCTAGCATACATATATAGAAACATATATTTAAAGTCAGCTCAGAAATTGGTTCGGAAAAGTAGTTAAAAATTTAATGCGATTTAAATTCCGTAAAGTTTTCACGCCAAACTTTTGTGAACTGTGAGAAAGTTCAGAACAAAATCGATAGACTACGCACATAACCTGACAAAAAAAAAAGGCCTTTAAATATAATATATATGTATATACATATATATATATATATATATATATATATATATATATATATATATATATATATATATATATATATATATATATATATATATTTATATATATGTAAGATATATATAAACATATATATACATACATATATTTGATTGTTGTGGTCTATACGAAAATGTCTAGAAAGTTTGTTTGAAACACTTGCAAATATGCCGCGAACTATGCAAAAACTTTCCGTGAACTTTACCAAAAAAAAAAAAAAAAAAGTAAAAAAAAAGCGGAACTAGTTAATTGGAACTTAATGCCAGGCAGCACAATGAAAGAACTACTTTGCTTGAATTGTATGAAAAGCACCAAAGCAATAATCAAAAAGAACTGGTTCATTTGAACTGACTCCAAAGGCACATACAAAAACTAGCTAGTTTTCAAAGTTTAGCTAGTTCAATGAGTTCAAATTGAACTTAAACTAAAAAAAAAAAAGGCACCAACATAGCGAACTAGTTCTATTGAACCAAATGCAGCTGATCGTGGCCAATTTGATGTAGTTTGCACTTTACGCCGCCGCCGCCGCCGCCGTTGCCGTTGCCGTTGCCGTTGTCGTCTGCTGCTGCTATCGCTGCTGCCGCTGATTCAGTCGACGGCTGCCAAATCACAAAGCTGCGTCACTAATGAGACGACAACAACAGCAGCAGCAACGGCAGCAGCAGACGGCGTCGGCGGCAGCTGATAAGCCATGCCTATATCAGAATCACAAACGGAATTTGAATTTTGCTGAGTGACTGATCGAGAAATCTAAAAACAACAACAGCAACAACAAAATTTGCCTGCCAATCCAGCTGCGGACGGCGCGTCGCACGCGTCTGCGGACTGCGCCCGACAACGGGATAAACTCATTTGTGAATCGCAGCAGCAGCAGCAGCAGCAGCAGAGGCAGCAGCAGAGGCAGCGACAGCAACAGTCGCTGACGTCGCTGCTGGAATTTACAATTAGCGTGCAAGAGATAAAAGGCAAATCAGCGCTGAGGGCGGCTGGCTGCAGGAATGCGCTGCGTCTTTTTCGGACAACACACACACACACACACATACACATACATACACACATATGTGAGCAGCGCTGCCGCTTAGTGCGCCGACGCTGTGGCTGGCATACGCGCGCGTATAACAGTTGCCAAACAACTGTGCTAACAACGACTGGGGAAACGAAGCACAAAAAGCCGACGACGTTTAACGGACTCGTGTTTACTCCGAAAACATCACAGAGCTCTGTGTGTGCGCGTGTGTGTGTGTGTGTCGGCTGCGACGCTGACGCTGGCAGCGGCAGCAAAAATTTGGCTGCAATTTTCATTGCGTTCGAAAGTTCGACAACTTTGGAAAACTGTCAGTTAGCAGCGAACTTAGAACAGGTAGAGACGCACGTTTTCTGGCTTCCTCCTGAGCCAGCAAGTAGTCGAAGAAGAAGAAGAAGCAGCAGGCAGGCAGGCAGGCAGGCAGAGCAAGAGGACAACGAAGCAGCAACACAAGTTACGCGAACTTTACGAAGTTTCGTCGCGTCGTCGTCGTCGTCGTCGTCGTCGTCGTCGTGTGCCGAGTGACGATTGCATACGCCTCTTAGTGTGCCGCACCCCATCCTCCCATTTGCGCTCCCTTTCCGCCGTTTCCCCTTGCGCATCCACACTACCCCACTGCCAATCCCGACGCAGCCGATGCGTTCGCTGCTGACGCTGCGGCGACGCCGACTGCGGCGCTAACGTGTTTGTGTGACGGCCAGCCAGCCGCTGCCGATGTAAAATTTTATTACCCCAAACGCAACGCAGCAGTCGGTTTTTGGACGTCCGGACTTCACGCCGCCAAAAGAAAGCGCCGCTCAACGGTTTATTGCAATTCAGCCGCGCAACAACAACAACAACAAAACAACAGCAACAAAAACGACAACAGTAATCAAAAAATAACAAAAACAAACAAGAAACAACAAACAAAAAACAAAAAATCAAAAGTTAAAAACAAACTTTTGCCAAACTACGCGACGCGCGCTCAACTTAACAAAAGTTTCGCCTTGCCCAAAGGAAGCGAACAGCAACAACAAACAACAAACAAATAAAAAACAAAACAAAAATAAATAAACGCAAAAATCAAACAAATTTTAAAGTGACGTCGTCGCCGTCACCGTCGCCGTCGCCGCTGCTGTCGCTGACGTCGGCGTCGGCCTAAAACTAAACTCAAAGTCGAGCAAAGTGCGCGCGTTAATTGATATTGCGTATACGCCACGGCAGCCCCAAAGGCAAAACAATCAAATTCCACTTTCTTCTTCTTCTTCTTCTTTTTTTTTGTGGCCCTAACAAAATATAGAGATATATACCTAAAACAAAATCCAAGTGCAGTGCAACACACATATATATATATATATATATATAAACATCTCAATATATATATACATATATATATATATCAATATTTTTTGTTCTTTTTCTGCGTGTGTGCGTGCGTGTGTGTGTGTGTGTGTTAAGTGCAAAATGCAGCACGGCAAGACTGCAACAACTACAACAACCGCCGCCAAATCTCTAAGGTGCAACACACAATAAAACAAACAACGAAAGACAACGAAAGAGAATACCAACAACAAAAAAGAGCCCACAAAACAAATACCAAAAAACAAAGCACAATTGTCAAATAGGTAAAGTTCAAATTTTATCAATCTAAATGTTAAAAATAAAAATAAAAAAAAAAAAGAATACAAATAAAAATAAACAGAAAAACAAAAAGCAAAAATTATAAACTCTAAAGCTCGTACTCCCATCCAGGAACTCTATTTATTTATTGCATTAGCTAACTAAGTAAAAGCCCATTCAAAAGAGTAAATATATTTATATAAATTAAAAAAACATATATAGAAATTCAATGCAACAAGAAAAATCACATTGAAATTTTTTGCAAGCTAAAAAGAAAATACACAAGAAAAATAAAATTAAATGAATATCAAATTTGCCCCAAAAATTCATCTTATGCCATCTAATCTACATCATATATCATAACATTTCTAAGCCAGTGTTGTAAAAGTCTATAATTTATACTAAAAAAAAAAAAAAAAATACACACAAACCAAAAATAAAACAAATTTTTTATTATCCACTTCAAGTTCAAATTGAGTCTTAAAAAAATCTGTTGCCTAGCTTAAGGCGCCAGCTAGCTGATGTGAAAATGTATGTGAAGAATTAAGTTCTTGATAAAGCAGTTATATAAGCATAGATATATGTATATGGAAACTATAGGAAAACAATATGTAAATATAGACTTAGCTTAAGCCAAGCGAGAAATTGTAGAAAATTGTGTGGAAAAAGTTATAGCTTGACTTCAATTCACACTTTGAAGTCTATATCTATCTATATTGAAGTATTTCGAATCAAGCTGGTCTCGATGAGTTTTAATTAATGCTTTGCATGTATAATATGATAAACATAAGATCACCTTGAGTTGCATTAAGTGAGAAATATGTAGATAAACATATAAATCACTTGAAAAGAGTTGACTAAAAGGCCTCTATATGATAAATTATTCAGTATTATATACAGCATACGATTTACCTGACCATCCCATAAATATGCAGTATAGTACTCTAACGAGTTCATTTCTATAAGAAATACTTCTATCTCATTGCCTCGTATGTAGATACTACAACTTAGTAGTATTATACAAGTATATATATCATATAAGCTTAAAATATACAAATTTACAAGAATGCTCATTCAGTGTTACATTGGTAGAAATATAGCTGAAATTAATTAGAACTTGTGCCTTAGGCTGACCAAGTAAGAGCTGTAGTTAAACAAATGATCATTAAATAACATTAGATCAAGATTTAACAATAATTCTAATTATATATCTATATCCATTATAGGATATATAAATCATACAAAATCATAAATGATCGCTTCTATGGTTAAATCTTACTCTCAACTATTATAATACTATATTTACTAGATTTATCTATAACGATATATACTTTATATAATATATATGTTTAGTTTCATTTTCATGTTGTTTCAACTTCAACTCAAACTCAACTTCTGTTGAAGCCTGGCTAAAGAACAAACTTTGTCAATGAGTATTCACATTACAGCTCAAGTCATTTGGTATTTTATTTAAAGTATTTTATTGAAATACTCAAATACAATCGACAATCGTAAAAGTTTTTCAATTTAAATGGCAAGCCTTACAAAATATATAAAAAATAATTTGTTGTCGATAACAAAAACAGCTGCTGCGATATTTCTATCGAAAATTGTAACACACTTGTCGAGTCAGCATTGAAATTTTAATTTCAAAATAGCTTACAAATTTGATTGGATTTTCCTCAAAATTATTTAAATTTATTTACCATTTTCAAATATTGCCAGCAAAAATGGCTAAGCTTATAGAATTTTTAAAAATTAATCAGTTGTCAATTACTTAAACAATAGCTGAGATAATGTTATCGAAAATAGTAACACGCTTAATTGGTCAGCACATATAACATATTATTCACTCAATACTGTATAATAGAGCTTTGATAGTTCTTACACAAAGCTCATATAGAGTAAAATGAGGAGTTATAAATGAAGTTGATTAAGAATAAAATGAAGAGAATATTTTGGGGACGAAGAAGAAGTGGAGAATCTTAAATATTTTCTGTCCTGTTGTGCCCATTGATGAGGTCTGAGAACTTTCTTCTACTAGACTCTAATGAATTTTTCGTCTTATGAAATCAACTAATAACTATTTTTGCTCAAAGTATAAAATACATTTTTTACTTTTAGTTTTTTTTTTTTTTTTTTTGTTAATTAATTTTTTTTTTTTTCAAAATTATTTGTAAATTATAAGCAACAGCAATTGTTGCTGCTGCGGCTGCTGCATGATGAAAAAGAACTCAACCTGCTTGATCCCAAATCCCACTCAAATAAAACTCTCTTGTCCTCATTTTGTTTATTTTTGTTTTCGTTTTTAAATGTAAAATGCTACTAACATTTAGCCGTAAGTAAAAACAACTAACAACAAAAACACAAATACAAACCAAAAAAAATAAATAAATAAATACCACAAAAAAATACCAAAACCAATTTTGAGCTCACATGAAAAAAATTTGTTGTTAAGGCATTTTGGCAACTGGCAAACTGGCAAAAATGGCGCTGTCCAAGCGGCCCTTAAGCAAGGAGACGCCCTTGGTCGAGAGCAGCAGCAACAGCAACAACAGCAACAACAGCAACAACAACAGCAACAGCAGCAACAGTAACAACAGCAATGAGCATGAGACGTCCATAAAGCGACGCAAGCGCTGCAGTCGCGATGATGAATTGGCTGTCAACAACAACAACAACAACAACAATAACAACAACAACAACACAACCAGCAACAACAACAACAACAACACATTGCCACAGAAGAAACGACAATTGGCCAAAACAACAAGCGGCGACAACAACAATCCAACAGCAACGGCGGCAACAGCAGCCGCAACAGCAACACCCAAAGCAGCAACAGCAACTGTTGCCGCCGTGCAAGATGCTGCCGATCAGGATGATGAGACATTGATACGCGAAACTCAAGCAGCGCTCAAGAGTCTCTCGGGCAGCTGGCCAGATGCGCGCACCAATCTATATCGCCTGCAAGAGCAGGAGGATGAGAATCCGCCGCCGTTTCAGAATCTGTTCGAGGAGAAGCAAAAGTATGCGAACAGCAACAGCAACAGCAGCAGCAACAGCAACAATAGCAGCAGCAACAGCAATTCGCATACATTGCTGCTGCGCTTTCACAGGCAAAAGGAGAACGATCAGGCGCGTCTCAATGCCAGCAACAATAACATGAGCAACATCAACAACAACAACAACAACAATATTAGCAGCAGCAACAACAACAATTGCAACAGCAATAACAGCAGCAGCAACAAAAAGGATGACAACACATCCGACTACACACAAGCAACATCCGCCTTCAAGCCGCCCATCGACATCATCAAGCGCAACGGCCAATTGGCCGCCGCAGCCGCTGCCCACGCCCACGCTCAGGCCCAGGCACACGCCCACGCCCAGGCGCAGGCCTACGCCCATGCACAGTATACGAGCAGCGCCTACAATGCTGCCGAGGCCTACTATGGCTATGCAGCAGCAGCAGCTGCTAGCCAACAGCAGCAACAACAGCAACAACAGCAACAGCAGCAACATCAACAGCAGCAACACGGCCTCTGCCTCGATCAGAGTCGCAGCTATGACATGGCTCCGCAGCTGGGTTCGCCCAATGAGCCGCGACTGGCCAAGGCTGTGGGCAAGGAGCCGCTGATGGATGCCAAACAGTATACGATATTGCAGCCGGCGGGCGTTGGCAGTCGAGCGGCCTCGGTGATGCAGGATATTGCACGTGAGGGAGTTATTGGTGTTGCGCCAACGACGACGGCGGCAACAGCAGCAGCAGCAGTGGCAGCGGCAGCGGCAGCAGCGGCGGCAGCAGCTACAGCAACGGCAGCAGCAACAGCAACAACAGCAGCATCAACTGCAACAGCTACACCCACTGCAACAGCCACGCCCCTAGCAGCACTTACGCCCACAGCAACAGCAACAGCAGCAGCAGCATCTACGCCAGCGCCCAGCTACTCGCCGGGCAGCCAAAATCGCGGTAAGTTGTTGTCGTTGTTGTTACTAGACACACACCAAAAAAAAAAAAAAGAAGTCATAAATAAAAGGCTAAAAAAAGAACAGCTTTAAAAAGGCTAAAAACTAAGCTTTCAACAACTCCATTGAACTGGCAAGGCTGCGTTGCCACTTTCAGCAATAGTTCCAGTTCCACTTATGAACCAAACCCTCAAACACCCCTAAATCAACATCGATCAGCCCCTCCAACCCCCCTTCCACAAGAAACCACCCAACCATCCACACATTGAATTTAATGAAAGAAAAAAATAAATATAAATTCGGCGAAACTTCTTGTTGCATTGAGTTCTAAGACAAATTGGCTAAGAAACTAACTAGACATAGTAAGCGTGAAAGAGCGAGAGAGAGAGAAAGAGAGACAAAGAAAGAGAGAAAGAGAGAGAGAGAGAGAGAGAGTGAGTGTGTGTGTGTGTGTATATGTGTTTTACGATCACATATATTACTCTAGAAATATTTTCCATCATTTCTTCGGTTCACTTCAGTTGCTGCTGCTGTTGTTGTTGTTGTTGTTGTTGTTGTTATCATTATTATCATCATTATTGTTGTTGCTGTTATTGTTGTCATTTGCTATTATTATTACTATTATTATTATTTGCACATTTAGGCAGCAATGGGCTGTCAACCTCAAAGCAACTCCCACTCAGCTAGCTCAAAGCACGTTAAGCGCTTTTGTCGTTCGCCTTTGAGGCGCTGAGAGATGTGGAGGGGCGGTAGGTGGAGGTCGGTTGACGGTTGTCGGTTGTCAGTGGGCGTGGCACCATACGTACGTGGTCTACGGCTAAGGCACGGCAGCTAATGGCTTGTAAAACCTCTATACACACACACACACACACACACACACACACACATGCAGACAGCCTAGAGATGACATAAGCAAGCGAAATTATTAAACTAAAAAAAGTGAACTAATAAAAATTTATAGGAAAAAAAAAAAAATATACAAAGTTAACAAAAAATAATCAAATTAAAAATATTTGTGTATACTTATATAAAAAATATAAAAATAAAAATATATACAAAAGAAAATTTAAAAAATAGAAAAATTAAACACAAATAAATAAATAAATTAATTAAAATATAAATAAATATTTAAAAATTAAAAATAAAATGAATACATGAACTATACTAACAGCTATAAAAAAGTATTTTTTAAAATCCTAGAAATGCATTAGAGAAGTTAGATGAAAATTGCAATAGATTACAAATTCTATTAAATAAAAGCATTAATTATATAAAAAGTTAATTAACAATATAAAAATTTATATGAACTGAAAATAAAAAAACAAAGTTCAGAAGCTTGCAACAAATACAAAAAAAAATTTAATTTCTTTATTTTATTTTATTTACTTTTTTATTATTATTTTTATTTTATTTTTTAATATTTTTATTTTTATTGATTAATTTTTTAAATGATTTTATTTATATGCTTATTTATTTTTATATATTTAAATATATTAATTTAATTTAATTTTAAATTGAATATATAATTTCATTTAATTTTTTATTAATTTTATTTAGCTTAGAAGCTTGCAAAACATCAAATAAATTTATTAATTTATTTTATTTTATTTTATATATTTCAATATTAAAAAAAAAATGTTTACTATTTTTATTTATTTTTATTATATTATTGATTTATTATTTTTTATTATATTATTTTTTTTTGTTAATTTTTTTATACTTTAATATATTAATTTAATTTTAAAGGCGAACATTTATTTCTATAAAACGAGATAGTAATGAATAATAATAAAAAGAAAAAATCATTTTTTTTAATTTATCACTAAATATATAATAATAATATATATATAATAATAAATATATAATATTAAAATATCACAAATGACTCGAATTTCGCTTGTATTTGTGAAAGCTAATTATAAATATTAAATATATTATATATTCACTGATGCACTTGCCCTAATGCATCTATAGGAAATACTCCAAATGCTTATCGTTTATCGATAGTCTAAAATGATATATATAAGAAATATACAAAATACTTATCGTTTATCGATCATCTTAAATGATAGCTGAGAAGCGCCTTGATTAATGCTACTATAGCCATTAAACGATTATTTATTCACGTACTCATCTCTAGGCACACACACACACACACACACACACACACACACACACAGTAGTTGAGTAGCTGCTCCTGTTGGCTTGTTGAGCCTTTTTCACTAATTTCAGCGCACATTATACAAATTTTATAAAATTGAACTCTTGTTGTCTAAAAGCGAACAGACAAAGCATGTCTACACACACACACACATATATATATATACACTCATTGATGTGAAAGGGTAAATATGAGGCACGTTTTTGGCAACTGCTTTTGCATATTTATTTTGTCATTATGTGCTGGCATTAATATGCTCAGAGCTCTAAAACCTAAAGCCAAGGGCACAAAAGATTCAAGTGCTCTTAAGCCAGGCACAAACACACACACACACACACACACACACACACACACACACAAACACACACATAGAACATATTTTCACTCTGGTATTCATATAATTTGAATGACTTTTTAAATAGTTGCAAGAGAGAGAGAGAGAGAGAGAGAGAGAGGGAGCGAGAGCTTAGGGGTGTGGAAGTGAAAGAGATACAAAACTAGTTGGCAAAAGGCACGTAATAAGTCATTAGCGTGTTGCCGTTAGCCTTTTTAGCCAGGCTTATTAGGCTTTAGCCTGGCTGATACCCTGTATTTGAGCATTGCCGGCGCGTCTTGCTTTATTTTAATTAAATTCTAATTACGGCCAAATGAGTTGAATCGAGACGAATCGCGTCGAGCTCAGTTGCAGTTTGACATTTTGAACGGCCACGTAATAGACACACACACACACACACACACACGCACACGCACACGCACACCTATATATATGCATAAATATTTCGAAAAATATTTCATTAAGCCTTCGCCTCTAACTGCTGCTGTTGCTGCTGCTGTCTGTTACAGCAGCAACATGCGCGCTGTGTGTATGTGTGTGTGTGTGTGTGTGTGTGCTGTGCTGTGACGTTATCTTTGAGAATTTGTGCTTAGAAGGCCAAGTTTAGACGTGGTCTGGTTGATTTTTGGCTGAGAAGTTTTTGCTTTTTATGCGCCCAAAACAGCAGCAACAGCAACAGCAGCAGCAGCAGCAACTGCTGTCATGTGTGTGTGCGTGTGTGTTCTTTTTAAAGTAAATAATGCAAAGCTGTTTTCCATCAAATTTTAATTAATTATTTAGGCAAAAGAATGCCGCTGCCTGTCTTTTTTAACATTTAGTTGTTGCTCCTGCTGCTGCTCCTGCTGCTGCTGCTGCTGCTGCTCGTTGCTCGTTGCTGCTGTCGGCGTGTGCGCCTTGTCAGCTGTACATTTTGTTTGAATATTTTTCTTGCCATGAACATGTCACAGCCCCTGATACTGCCTCAGCAACTGCCACTGCCACTGCCACTGCCTCTGCCTCTGCCTCTGCTGCTGCCGTTTGACGCATTCACATAATTAATTAGAAAACCTGTTTGCCTCCGCACTCGCTCGCTGTCACATTGTTGGCTAGGCATGTGTGAGAGTGTTTGTGCGTGTGCGTGTGTGTGTGTGTGTGTGTGTGTGTGTGTGTCTAGTTGCCTTGATTTGATTTCATTTTTGTTACTTGGTTACTTGTAGATGGCGCCAAATGCCCAACTCCTCATTGCACTGGCCAAGGACATGTCACAGGATTATATTCGCATCATCGAAGGTACAACACACACACACACACACACACACACACACACATACACACAACTCAAGTTCAATTGTAAGCCTTTGTTTCTTTTTCCACATATATATATATATATATATTTCCATGCTTCTCTTGGCTTGGCCAGTTTGTCGGGTTGTCCGAAGCGCGATAAAGTCACAACGGAATGTAAGTGCCCCAAAAAATGTTTCGTAATTTGTTTTTTTTTTTTTTGTTATTTTTTAGTGCCTATGTAGCTCGATATCACTATCACTCTATCAGTCTCTTTCACTCTCTCTCTCTCTCTCTCTCTCTCTCTCTCTCTCTTTATATATCTTAACATATGCTCAACTGTCTCTTGCTTTGTGAGCCATTAAGCTCTGTTAATGTTTCTAGTGCTCTTGCTTTCTCTTCTATCTCTCTCTCTCTCTAACTCTAACTCTCTCTATCTCTTTCTCTTTCGTCATAGCATGTTGTCTTCTTAGTATGTTTGTAGTTGTGTGTGTGTGTGTGTGTGTGTGTGTTAATGTGTGTGAATTTGCTTAGGGAACGCACCTTTTCTTGCTTCTTCGCCTCTCTTTCATTCTCGCTGAACAACTTTCTCTTTGCTCTTTTTCTCATAGGATCTCTCATTAATTCTTCCCATCTCTTTGCATTAAACTCATTGTCTCACTGTCTTTGTATCTCTCTCTCTCTCTCTATCTCTCGCTCACAATATCCCCCTTTCTCTCTCTCTCGCACTGAGCTCTGTCAGAGTCCTTCTGTAATTCTTTCTGAATCTCATTCGATACCTCCGTCTCTATCTATATAGGTAGATATATGATAGATATCAAGCTGTGAATCTCACTCTTTATTACTATTTCTTTCATTGTATCTCCCTCTCTCTCTCTCTCTCTCTTTATCTAAGTATTCTATAAGAAAAAGCTTTCCTTAGTTCTTCCTTCGCTTCTAAGCTGCTCTAGATATTATATCAATTTCTGAAAATTGCATTACTTCTATCGAGCTATCAATCTCTCTCTCTCTCTCTCTCTCTCTCTCTCTAACTCTCTCTATCTATCTTTTATTAGTTTTATTTTATGTGCGTATGTTTGTACTAGTTGTGTGCTCCGTAGTGTGTGTATTGGCTGCCTGTGCTAGAGCCTTAGCGGCTTAGAGTCCTAGAGCCACAATTACTGACAATTAACTAATGACACTCACCCCTCACTCGCTCCCCGTCATACCCCTCAAAACCCGGTTGGATCGTCCTACTCTCCTACAATCAATGTTAAACGTACAACAGTGCTGGCGTTGCACGAACAGATATTGAAATGCCCCACGCCTGGCTGCAACGGACGGGGACACGTTCAGCCGCATCGGAGCGTGCATCGCAGCCTGTCCGGCTGTCCGCGAGCTGTACGGCGCTTGGCAGCCCGTCGATCGGTGGTTGGGCGTTATCAGTCGATGTGCGTGAGTGTGAGCGATAGCCCAATATCGATAGCGTTGCCAGTGCCAGTGCCAGTGCCGATGCCACTGGCGATAGGCGGAGTCGATAGCGATAGTGATAGCGATCACGAGAACGATAACGATAACCATAACGATAACAATAATACGGCAGGTGCGTTCGATCGCCTGTCTGACAATCAAGCAATCAAAACTCTAACAAATATTCATAAAAAAGAAAAAACTTAATTAAATCAAAATCTTAAAAAACTTTAACAAAAAGTTTTAACAATTTATTTTGCGCTCTCTCCAACTCTCTCTCTCTCTCTCTCTCTCATACACTGCCTCTCTCTTTTTCTTGATATAAAATTATCAATCTATCGCTGGCTCTCTATCTCTCTCCCTAACTCTATCTCTCTCATATATTCTCAAATAATTCTGATTGTCTCATTATCTCATCTCATTCCCACTCTCTCTCTCTCTCTTTCTCTATATGTTTCTCTCTCTCTCTCTCTCTCTCTATGTCTCATGCACATACTATTTCTCTCTTTCCTCCTCTCTCTCTCTCTATCTCTCTCTCTCTCTCTCTCGCGCTATTTCTGTCTATCTGCTTGGCATTGTGCGCAGCTGGCGAACTGGAGAAACATGAGAAGGAGTTGCATGCGCTGGACAAGCTCAAGATCAGCTCTAGCCATTATTTGAACAACAACAACAATAGCTGCATTAACAACAACAATACCAACAATAACAACAACAACAACAACAACAACAATAAAACGATGCCCATTATCAAAACGGAATACAGTCCGGTGGCCAGCATCAAGTCGGAATATAACAAAAGTCCCATGCATTCGTATTTGGCCAATGATGCCGCTGCAGCGGCCAGCAGCGCGATACCCGCTGGCAGTGCGCGCAGCAGCAACAGCAACAACAACAGCAACAACAACAACAACAATAACAGCAGCAACAATAACAACAACAACAACAACAACAATAGCAACAGCGAAGCACATTTAAGTCGCTTTGTCAGCATGCAAAGTCCACACGCTCAACATCATCAGCAACAGCAACAGCAGCAACAGCAACAGCAGCAGCAACAACAGCAGCAACACACGCTGCATCAGCAACGTGGACCCTTTATCGAAGGCAATGCCACACAGATGATGCCCGCGGGCAATGCCAGCTCTGGCGATGCCAACGATCCAGCCAGCTATCACTCAGATCACCAGCAACAGCAGCAGCAGCAGCAACAGCAGCAGGCTGACGAGCGCCAGCAGCAATATGAACAGATGCGCTATGCACAGAGCCATGGCCACGATCCGAGCGCGGAGCAGCAACAGTTGCTCGCGAGCAATCCCAGCAGCAGCGAGCTGTCGCCGGTGACGGCGCGCAGTGCCTATGAGCATACGCATCCACATCCGCATTCGCATCCACATCCGCATCCGCATCCGCACTCGCATACACATACACATCCGCCCGGCACAGTGGCGCCCGTCTTTGTTGGCCTCGGCGTCGGTGATTCGGTGAGCAGCGGCGGCGGCAGCGGCGTCGGCGTCGGCGTCGGCAGCACAGCGGGCTTTGAGCGCTACGATCCAAACTGCTGTCCCAGCGGCGGGCAGCGACTGCAGCCGGGCGCCACAGCGGCCACGGCACCGGCCAACATGTATCACTATCTGCCACAGACGGCGGACGACTTGCAGGCGCAGCAGCAGAAGTACTTGCAGGAGCAACAGCTGCTGATGGCCAAGGCCGAGCACGAGGAGCTGGCCAATGGCGGTGGACCCATCTATCCGCGGCCCATGTATCACTATGATCCCACAATGGGGCCGCTGCCGCCGGGCTTCTCGGCGATTAATCTGTCGGTGAAAATGGCAGCGGCACAGGCGGCAGCAGCAGCAGCTGCCTATCAAAATCAACAGCAGCAACAGCAACAGCAGCAACAGCAGCAGCAACAACAGCAGCAGCAGCAACAACAACAGCAGCAGCAGCAGCAGCAACAACAGCAGCAACAGCAGCAGCAACATCTCCAGCAGCAGCACAGCAAACAGAGCAGTTCGCCAACGCCAAATGTGGGCGTGGCAGCGCCAGCTGTTGACCTATCGGGCGCCACATCGGTAACATCGTCCAGCCCGCACGGTTTCAACTCGCCAGCCTCGCATAACCAATACAACCAGCGCATGGGCAACGGGAGCCCACAGCCGGGCGCCAGCCCCAACATTGCCAGCCCCCAAGTGCCGAGTCCGCAGGGCCAGACGCTCGATCTGAGCGTTACGCGTTTGCCGCACAGGTAAGAATGATAACCAAACAAATCCCGACTCCTGCCCTAGCCCTGCATCCAGCATCTAAAGTCCACTCGGCTAGGCGTTTGGCCTGGATTTATGAATACTTTTGTTTAATTACTTCTTAATTACTCCTTGATTACTTGTTAATTACTATTTAATTACTTTTTATATTGATTTCATATTGATTTATACACTCTCTCGAGCATAGCACAGAACATCATATACATACAGATTTCATTAAACACGGCTTTTGACCTCTAGTAACTCGGGCACTATTTGAGCTAGCGTTACCAAACCTGGTACACAGACTCTTATATAACTTATAAGCATAATTTTATAATTGGATTTCACACATCTTAAGTCTTGCATATTATAAGGTACATTTAAGACGCGATATAAGGCTTATTTATATCTAGAGTACATATCAAATAATAATATAAATTATTTATATGATAACAAATTATATAAAATAGCAAATATAATATAGTATTAAGTCAAAGCTTGGTAATACCAAAGAGCTCAAAGACTAGATAGGTAAAACTTGAAGGTTAATGGTGAAAAGTGTTTGATGGACAAACTTTTTATAAATCTTCTGATCAAAAATGTATTTAAAAGAAACAAAATATATTCCTAACTCATACTGTTCTCAAGGAACTTGGCGACTAACAAAGCTAACACTACAAAATTTGATTTAATACGCTGGAATATAACCATTATACACATGTGTATACGTATGTCTTCAATCCATAACTGATAAGCTTTAACTGTCCTCAAGTAACTCAGATTATTTTAGAGTTACAATGCCTAAATTTAATATCTAGACTCTACTATATATTCCAATCATTTAAATTGAGAGAAAGTCTACAACAAAATTCTTTTAAACAAGTTTAACTTGATGTAAGCTCAACGGTTCTCAAGGAATTCAAAGACTTGAGCTATGCTACGTATTCATATCTTGAGATAAACCATTTTAGGCTCGTTCTAGCTAAGTTAGTTAACTTTACATGTGTTTAAGCTGACATGACAAACCCAATTAACTGGTTTCTCATCTCTCTTTCTGAATAGCATCATCACGAGCCCGCAGTACGGCGCCGACGGCCTTGTTGTGGGCCACGGTCAGGGCTTTGGCAGCGCTGCGCCCGGCTCAATTGGACCGAACGGACCGCCGCGTTCACCACAAATGGAGCCAGTGGACTTTAGTGGACCGCCACGTCCGCTGGGCTTTGGCCTGGTGGGTCACATCAGCGGACCGCGTCCATATAGCCGCGAATCGACGCCCGACAGCGGCGGTTCACACTACATCGAAACGTATCGAGATCCTAGCGGTAAGTTCCCAATGAAGCAGCATAGCATATACCATGTATATATATATAGAATGATATATCTTGTATTTCTCTATCTCTCTCTCTCTCTCTCTCTCTCTCACTTTGTCTCCATTGCAGGCTATTCACCACATCCTGGCTATGGCATGGTAGTGCAATCAGACTATCCACCAGCTGGCTATCACGGCTACGGCCCCGCCGCCTATCAGTGTAGCAATCCGTATGCGACGGCCGTTGGACCCGGCGGCTATCCGACACCCGTTTCCGGCGGCTATTCACCCAGTCCGGCCACCTGCTACTCGATGCCACCGCCGCAGCACATACCGCAGCATGACAAGACCAAAGATGGGTAAGTCCAATCTCCCTAATCTAATATGCAATTAGTGAAAAGTCCTTGATAAGTGCTCCAGCTGGACAGTATGTGTGCTATCCATCTCACAGTATCATTCACTCTGGCTCATCACTCACAGTCGCTGTCAGTGACGGGCAACTGTGTCGCACAGTGGTTGCAACCCTCGAAGCTTTGGGATATATTAGTGAAAAATCGAAATGCAATTCACTTTCATATTTTTGCTTTTAATGCCTTGATAATGGGAATTCATGTGAAGCATAGACTTTATATGGTTAATTGGAACTACAAACTGAGTTGTTCTAGTCATATCAGTCTATCTCGTCTATCCTTTCCCGCTCTCCATACCACATCTATTACATTTGCCTATCCGTCATCTCTTCTACTCGTCCTCTATCTCTATCTACCTCGATCTGTCTGACCTTCCGTCTATCTGTTCTATTCACATCTTCCTCTGCTTCATTCTTCCCTCTATCTCTCTGCCTGCTTGTCTAGAGTTCAGAGTATCTCGTAGTCGGGCACTCCCTACTATAAACTCTACTTTATATTCGTTAATTATTTCGTTGCCACTGTGCACTCAAGTAGCTCTGTGTGTGTCAACAGCTCTGCTTAGCTAGCTTATTAATGATTGCGAGCATACGGACGCAAAGCGCTCATAAAAGCTGCCCAAGCTGGACAACCGCAAACCCCAAACTGTGCCACAAGCCAACTTTGAGTTTTCCCTTAAGAATTTGCCCTTTCCAAGCATTTTCGAAATTTCAAATTTAATGAAACTTTAAGTTCTTCGAGGTGTAGCTGCGTCTTGCACTTGTCTGCGCCAATTTCTAATATGAACTTTTCCTTCTATTCTCTCGCTCTCTCCCACTTAGCTTGACGGGCTGCTCGCGTTCGGATCGTAATCATTTGCAATCGCATTCACAGGAGCTAAAGTGCCCGACGCCTGGCTGCGATGGCTCTGGCCATGTCACTGGCAACTATTCATCGCATCGCAGTCTGTCCGGCTGTCCGCGCGCCAACAAACCGAAGAGCAAGCCACGCGATGGCCAAGACTCGGAGCCGTTGCGCTGTCCCATACCTGGCTGCGATGGCTCTGGCCATTCCACTGGCAAATTCCTTTCACATCGAAGGTAAGTAAAAAAAAAAGAAAAAAGAATAAACCCCAATTGGAACTCACTTATTCTACTGGCTCCATTGTCTTTCCTCTACTTCACACAGCGCATCGGGCTGTCCCATTGCCAATCGCAACAAGATGCGCGTCCTGGAAGCCGGCGGCACAGTGGAACAGCATAAAGCCGCAGTTGCAGCTGCCACAGCCATGAAATTTGATGGTAAGTCAGCTAGTAAGAAAAAATGTCTCATTAGCTTTTGGGCTAAGAAGTAGTTAAGCTCTTCAATATCTTTGAGTATGTAGCTCAACTCTTGGGCTATATAGAGAGAGCATTTAAGTTAACGAAAACCGAATGAAATGTAGAATAAACTCTCTCAATTCACATATTCTCATGGGATTAGTGGAAAAAGTTTCTATATAAATCAACGTTTTCTTCTAGATAATACCCAATTCTTAGTCTCATCAAAATCTCTTTTGAGTGCACACGAAAACCAACTTCAACTATTTAAAATAAGCTTCAATGAAATCTATTTAAAAGCTAATTGTCTTTTGAGAAGCTTTACTTTACTTTCTGATAGAAATTTTGGGAGAAAAAAATTTGTAGACTAAAGTGAAGGAAATTTAAAAATTTTTTTAGTTCTAGTTGAAATCCCCATGAATATAACTAAAGCACCAAAACACATTTAGCAATGATTAATGAGCAATGATCAATGATCAATAAACATGAATGAAATGACCAATGATCCAGTGATGAGCAATAAATGATCGACGATCAATTAGCCAAAGCAAATGAGCAGTGAGCAATGACCAATGATCAGTAAACAAATAATTGATGATCAATGATCTATGATCAACAAGCAATGATCAATAATTAATAATCAACAGTTAATGATCAATGATCAATGCTCCATGAACTATTAGCAATGATCAATAATCAATGACCAATGATCAACCATCATTGATGATGCTGATCAATGATTAATGAACAATGATCAAAGTTCCATACATTTTCTTATTCATTATCTAACATTAATTTAACTCTTCTAACTATTTCTCTCTTTCTCTTTCTTTTCCTTTCTCTCTCTTTACATTGCCAACTCTTTCTTGTGTCTCTCTTGCTCTCTCTTTCTCTCTCTTTCTCTCTCTTTTTTTTTCTTTTATTCCACTTCTATTTTATAGCCTGCACCACAGTTGGCAGCCAGGGCATCAAGAAACCCAAGTTCGATGAGGTTACCATGGTATATCCCAAAGGCTATACAGGTAAGTGTGAGCGCCAATGCTCACTAGCAAACTTCTTCTTCCTCTTTTCTCTCTCTCTCTCTCTCTCTCTCTCGATCTATCCTACTCTCTCACACACTCTCTCTCTCTCTCTCTCTCTCTCTCTATCTATCTATCTAATCTAACTCTGTTTTGCCAACTCTCATGGCCTTTATATTAACTGTGTCACACATAGTTCAAGTCTATTGATATTTCTTCAAATGCTGGGGGATCAGAATATTCGCATTCAGTTGACAACACAAACAGAGCAAAGCAGCGCAAATTCTATGCAAAGAACATGCTATTCAGATTGTTGTAAATTATCTAGTCAGAAGTGACTGGAAATGAGTCAAATATGATTCGAAATTAATTCAAATCATTTTAAATGAGATTCAAATATGTTGCAAAAGTAATGCGATTTAATTACAAATTTAAATCATAATTCAAAAATAAATTTTTATATTAATGATATATTTTTTAAATATTCTTTAAAAAAATATTATGCAAACGATTTGAATCAAAATTCTAATAATATTAAAATTCAGCATTTAAATAATAATAATTCGAATATTAATAATAATTCAGTTATGAATTGAAAAGTAACAAATACTTTGAAATATGATTTATATATGATTCATTTATGATTTGAAATGATTCAATCATGATTCAAATTTAATTTAAACTAGGATTCATACGATACGATTCATTTATGATTCAAAAATATGATTCAAGAATAATTGAAAAACAAAATAACTTAAATCATGATTCATTCCATAATACAAATGTGATTTCTTTAAATCAAAGTAATTGATTTATTTATTGGTATATTTTAAATACCATTTTTAAATACCATTCAAGCCATATGTAGACTGTGTTCGGCATATTTGTCTTTTGCTCTTTCGCATCTGCATTTTGTTGTTGCTCGCCTCTTTCTCTCTTACTCGCTCTTCCTTTCTCTCTCTCTCTCTATCTCTCTATCTCTCTCTCTCTCTCTGTGTCTCTCTCACTCACACTCTTTGTAATACACTGTGTGTCTTTGCGCTCTCTCGTATTGTACATTTTCGGTTGGAATTTTGTGTGCGTGTGTGCTAACGTCTAACAGAACAACAAACAAAGAAAGAAAAAGAAAAAATACTTTCGTTTTGGCTTTGGTTATGGTTTCGGTTTTTCGGAATGTGCCAGGCGAAATAAAAAATTTAAAATTTAAAATTTAAAATTAAAAAAAAAAAAAAAATGAAATTAATATTTTAAATGCGTGCATTTGTTTTATTCTGCAAACAAGCTCAAGCGTACCAAAATATACCAAAATTGACAGACGACAGGGCCAAAAGAAATGAAAAGCAAAGCAAAGTAAAGTAAAGTAAAGTAAAGTAAAGTAAAGAAAAGAAAGTAAAAGAAAAGCGGTGCATAACATTAATTCAATGCCCGATACAATGCAATACAATATACTAAATACTAAAATACTAAAATACTCAATTACTAAAATACTAACTAACGTTTATACTATACGAAAAACTCTATATATATTCACAAATATATGTATGCAAATCGTTCACAAATTGTTATTTAAATCCGTTTATCTTCTTCTTTTTCGTTTCGTTTCATGGTTTTTGCTTGTTTGGCAAATGATTTCTTTTAGATTACGCGACGTTTTGTATCGGTGCCGAGTATCTACTGTAAATAGAAAACAAGAAAGTAAAACACTAAATGAATATATAAGAAAAAACAAAGTATAGAGAACAGAGACAAGCAGAAGGCAGAACAAATATGTAAAAAAAAAAAAAAGAAAATCGAAATAAAAAAATAAAAAAAAAGACAAGAAAAACAACAACAAGAACAACAACAACAACAACAATAAGTTCACACAAATGAATTTAACTAACAAACAAATTGCACAAGAATCGAACCCAAGGTAAGCCGTGATATTTGCTATCTCACTCACACACACACAGACACACATATACACGCTCACGCTCACTCGCTCTCTCACACACACACACACACACACACACACATGAAAGCTCCAATTGAGTTGCTAGCACACGCGCACATAGACAACCGTGGAGAGCTTTTGTAAAACAAGAAAAAAAATATATATTAATGAAAAAAAAAAAACTATTTCAATATCGATCGAGTTCCATATCAAAGAGTAAAAAAAAACTATTGCAGCGAGTGTTCATCACTAACGACAAGTCTCTCTCTCTTTCTCACTCTCTCTCTCTCTCTCTCGGTCTCACTCCCTCTCGCTGTCAAACTCTCTCTATCTGCTCTTTGCTTTACACCACGCCTTCTGCTCTCTTCCTGCTTTAGGCGGCAGCGGCTTGGATATTGTTATGAGCGGCGTTGGCGTCGGTGTCGGTGTTGGTGTCGGTGTCGGTGTTGGCGTTCCCTTGCCACCTGGCATCAATAGCAACAACAGCAACAGCAGCAACAACAACAACAACAACAACAACAACAGCAGCAGCAACAGCAACAGCGGCGTGGGCGATAAGACGTCCGTCAATGTGGCCGGCGGCAGTGATGATCTGAACACTTTGGAAGCGGAAATATCGGAGTTGCAGCGCGAAAATGCACGCGTCGAATCTCAAATGATGCGCCTCAAGTCGGATATCAATGCAATGGAGTCGCAGCTGAGCACCAGCGATCGGGTACGTAGGCTCAGGTTCGTTGATCGCAACAAATTTTGAGTATTTTATATAGTAAAAAAAAAAAAGCTTAAAGGAAGTTTAACATTAACATGAACACATTAACATGAACACATTAACATTGACACTAACAATACAGTAACAGCTACAGTAACAGTTACAGTAACAGCTGCAGCAGAAGTTACATTAGCAGTTACAGTAACAGTAACTGTCAGTACATCATATAATGTTAACATAACTTAGCAGAGTTGTTTGAAAAGCCATAGCAAATGGCATAACAACAATATTAACAGTAACAGCCACTGTTACTGCAACAGGCAAATTCATGATGTAATAGAATGAAACTTCTATATACTATAGAATTGCTATCAGTAAACTAACATTATGTTAAAATCAACAGCAGCGATAACAGTGAAATATACTGTAACAGTAACAGTACTAGACACTACGCTGCATAGAAAGAAATTTAAAAAAAATTCTGATAACAGAAGAGAGTGCGTTCAAACGGAAGTTCTGACTGGGCTATATCTATTGTCGCATTTAAATTTTAAAATCATTTGGCAGAAAATTCTTCAAGCTTTATAATAAATCTAAACATAGGGTGCTTCACAGTTTTATGTCCAAAAATACATGGTTTTTATGAAAAAAAAAAAAAAATTATTTTTGTTGTAAATGAGTTTTTATTATTTTTTATAAAAAATATGTCTACTGAAAAAAAATTTTTTTGTTCTAAAAACAAAAAAAAAATTCTTAAAAATTTTTTTCGGCTTTTTCTTAGAAATACACACATTAATAATTACAGTAACAGTAATAATAACAATCACAGCTCTCAGCTCAACTCCAAAATTCAAATGCTGCCATAGAAATCAATATTTTGTTACAACATTGAGTTGTTTACATAGCTTTAACAGCAAACTAACATTAACAGTCAGTGTAATAAATAGTAGCTGCAACAGCTATAACCTCAATTAAGTGGGCCAATTACCTAAGTTATCTTGCCGCTGTTGGTCATGCGCGATTGCGCAGCGAAAGTTGTGACTTTGCAAGTTTTCCGCTTCTTCTTCTTCTTCTTCTTCTTTTGTTTTTGTTGTTGTTGTGTTTTTTTTTTTTTTGGCACCTGAGCCGCTGCTTTTCTAAGTTGCGGCCACTTTTCAAGGACGTCTCTAAACTCCAAAAAAAAAAACCAAAAGCAATAATAAGGCGTGTGTTAACAACAACAGCACACTGAAGAAGAAGAAGTAGAAGCAGAAGAAAAAGTATAAAAGAAAGCTTAAACAAGAACAACAATATTGTGGAAAAGTCGGCGCAAAAGTCGCCAAACAAAAGTTTTAGCAGCCGCCGCCGCCGCCGCCGTCGTCGTCGTCGTCGTCGTCGCTGCTTGGCTTGGCAAATGTACTTTTTAACCCAAAACATGGCCAAAGAAAGTTGGGCGACGTCTGCTGGCAAGCAAAACTTTTATTATATTTAAATTATCGCGCCCTGGCTGTTGCACAAATAGCAAAGTTATGTTTTCGCCTCGCTTTGCTTCGTTCCTTCAACTTCCGTTTTCACTTGGAAATTAAGCGCATTTTTCTGATTTTCTTTTTGTGATATATTTTTTTGTTTTTTGTTTTTTTTTTCTGTCATGTTTGCATTCGGCATTTGGCATTTGGCATTCTGGCTGCTTTGGCTGGCCAATGATCGAGTGCAGCGACCTCTGGCGTTTGTCATTGCAAGGCCGTTATTCAAAATGGCGGCACGGCGGCAACAGCCAATCGGCGTTCGCTTGCAGGCAGCTGCTGCAGCCGCTTGCCGACTGCATTGAGCGACGAATCAGCGCACAGCAGCTAAAGCAGCGCCACCCCTAAAACATACATTTCACCTCCCACTCTACGCATGCCAGGTCCCTAAATATACACACACACACACATACACACACACGTGAATGTGGTCATGCGCAGGCAGCTGCAGCCATGGGTGTGGGCCTCTCCATCTACCCAGTCAATAGAGTCGGTCTCTGGATATCCATCCGTCTGGCCGCTGTCAGTCGTAGTCGGCACCAAAAACGATGCCGAGGCAGCAAATCGCAGAGCGCCATTCGATTTGCTGTTGCTGCTCCTAAAACGCCAGCTAACAAGCTACCCCGCTGCAAACTGTACTACAACGTCGACGCCAGCGGCAGCGGCAGCGTCAGCGTCAGCAGCGACGCTTGCTGCGTAACCTCTGTGGCCTCGTCACGAGCTCCTAAGAGAGCGCACAAAAAAAAAAAAACAAAAACAAAAAAACGTTTCATGTGTAAGAAAAAAAAATGCTCCAACGGCGACGGCGACAGAGGCAGCGGCTGCGACTGCGACTGCGACAGCGACAGCTTAAACAGCAGTTGGCTGCCTCGCCTGGCTCCCGCGCTCTTTCTCTTGCTCTCTCTCGCACTCGTGCTTGCTCTCGCTCAGACCTGCCAGCACACTCACACGAGGTGTTTTCGTGTGCATTCGGCATGCGTTCGTGCGTTTGTGTGTGTGTTTGTGTGTTTATGTTTGTGTGTGCTTGCTTGAGTAACGTTTTTTTTTTTTCTTTCTTTCCTTTGTGCTGTTATTTTTTCGGATTTCATTTTTTTTTCGAATGCTACTGGCCGTGCGTTCTTATTGGAATTTCAATTTGGGTGCGCGCACACATACGCAGACCTGCAGGCACATACGTGTATCTCTCTCTCCCTGTGTGTGTGTTTGTGTGTGTGCAGCACCTCAGCAAATTGAATTTGAGCAATTGGCAATGGCAGAACGTATCATTGAATCAATGAATCACAATTGACGCACACAAACACACACACACACACACAAACATACATACACATACATACGCACATATTTATATATATGAAATGCGACAACCAATGACCAAGCAATAATATTAATGCATTGCATCGCTCTCTCTCTCTCTCTCTCTCTCTCTCTCTCTCTCTTTCTCTGCTTCTCTTTCACTCTTGCAGGAGGCTTCTCCATTGAGCGCACATCAGCAACATCAACAACAGCAGCAACAGCAACAGCAACAGCACCAACAGCAACAACAACAACAACAGCGAGCCACTGCTTCATCGCTGGCCTCACCCAGCGGCCAGTCACCGTTCGCCGGCGTCTCATCCACCACCAGCGGCAGCGGCATCGATCTACTGCCCAGCGGCATGTCGCACGTCTCCGCCGATGGCGGCGGTGTCGGCGGCCCACCCAATGCCAATCTGAACAATTACTACGAAAGTTTGCGCAACAATGTCATCACACTGTTGGAGCATGTGCGTCTGCCACCACCGCCGCCGCCGCCGTCGTCGTCGTCGCTGCCGCCGGGCGCTGCGCCCGGCTCCGGCATGGACAATGGCTGCGCTGCCGCCATTGGCGTGCAGCTGGGCACCGAGCATCATCATACGTCAGCTGCGGCGGCCGCTGCATATTCGACTCTGTTGCCGCCACCGCCGCCGCCGCCGCCACTGCCGCTGCCGCCAACATCGGCGTCGTCGGCGACAGCGGGCAGCGCTGCAACGGGCACGCCCATGTATGGGCATCAGGGCGGCGGCACTGCTGTTGCACCGCCCCCTCCGCCGCCACCGCCGCATCATGCCTATACGGTGCACCATCCGGGCGGCTATCCGCACGCGCATCCGCATCCGCATCCGCATCCGCACGAGCATTTCGACTCGTACATCTCGAAACTGCAGTCGCTGTGCGTACCGCCCGACGTCTACGCTCTGCCCGACGATAGCGGGCGGCCCGTCTACAACTCGGTCAAGCCGAGCATGCACCAGGACTACGGCAAGCTGATGCCCACGCCCATTTAAGGCGTGTAGGGGTTGCATGCGCGTGTACATAATATCATAAGCAAATTGAGCTGATCATGAATCATTGTGATTCATCATGATTCAATCGGTGTCTTCTACGTAGCAAATGAGTTGTTTTTTTTTTTTGCTCGATATGAATGCATTGCAAATGAATCAACAGCAATGTGGTTTGATTCATAGGAGGTGAGTCAATGAATCATTTGAATCAATCATAAGTTAGGAATCAATTATGTTCTTTAAAATACTTCCTGGTTGAGTTTTGTTGAGTGAATGCAATATTTAATCTATATTGAATCGAATGAGTTATGCATTATAAACATGATTTTCACATTGTGAATCATCAGCTTCAGAAGCTATCAGTCTTGAATGATGTACTTTGAATCATAGCTTCCAAACCATTGTAAATTGTTAATCAAAATTAATATAATGCGACTTGAGTGCAATGAATCATAAGTTATGAATCATGGAAAGAAAATCAATGATCATGAAACATGAATTACAAGTTATCAGATATGAATTATGAGCTAAGAATTATATGCTATGAGTTATGAGTCATGAGTTATGAGTGATGAGCTTTGAATCATAAAGTGTAAAAAATACATAATGATTCATGAATCATAATTTGTAACCCTTGACGTACAAGAGGAATTAAACAAAAATCTTGCGACGCATCTGCAATTTTCGAAAGGTGAATCATGAATCGTAGGCTATGAATCATTGAATTCAATACTGCCTCCTGAAAATGGATCTTTTTTTTTTAATTCATGATGGAATCGTTCATTTTAAGCATTACCAAGATACACAAAGCATGAATAAACTCAATCGAATCCAATGATTTCTGATTGAATCTGTGTGAACCGCTAAGATAAGATACATTATAGATATAGAGATAACGTTGAGAGACGGACAGGTGACGTTGAGTGTAGCGTAGATTGAGCTGTTCCACGTATATGTCCTAGGCGCTTCGTCGTGTTGATAAATTGTATAAAATATGCTAGCAAAACTAAAATATAAACTAAAAGTAAATCTAAATATAAATGTGTTGTATTTTTTTTTATTAGTAAACGTATCTGTATTTGTATCTAATACTAACTAGAAGTTAAAAATAGTAGAAGGACAGTCTTTTTTTTTTTTTTTTTTTTGGTGTTTGATGTCTGGTCAATTTTGTATTACATGAAATGCATGGAGAAGAAAATGAAATATAAAAAAAAAAGAAATAAAAAATAATAAAAATATTACATTTAGTTAGTTGTACGAAAAAGGTCTAACACCAAAAAAAAAAAAAAAGAACAAATATATATATACATAAATGTATATATATATATATGCAAATATAATCAACAGTAAACTAAACGTTTTTTTTTTATAATCTTAAATTCTAGAACTTATATATATAATATATAATCAACTATAAATACTAAGTACTCACAGAAATATGCACAGAAAAAGACACTCACACACACGCATATACACACACACACACAAACACTTCCACAATTACTCGATATAGATAACTATATATATACCTAGTTACATAAGTTTTAATGTTTAAAAAAAAATAAATCATAAAAAAAACTGTATTCGATATCAAGGCAAGCAAAATTTATGACCGAATAAAAATTAGTTAAAACAACAACAAAAAATAATTAAAAATAAATAAAGTTCAGTGCAATAAATTTAAAAAAGAAAATGAAAATGTTTAAAATTAAGTAAAAGTAGTTGACTTTTTTTTTTGTATTGTATTACGTACTTATAAATATATATATATAACTAAATATAACAAATAATAATTATTTAAAAATAATACCAAAAAAATACCAACAACAAGAACAAAAAAGCGTAAGGAAATTTAGACGAATTTTAAAACAAAAAAAAACAAAAAAAAACAAAAAATATAATAAATAAATAGCAGGCTTAAAAATCATTGTATTTAAATTAAAAATACCGAAAATACAACAAAAAAAAAAAACAACAACATAAAAAGTAACTACAAAAAAAACTATAAATATACGATTAAAAATAAATATATTATATATATGATATATATGTGTATACCATATATATACACATGCATATAATAATTATACATATATGTAATATGTATTGTATAACAAGAATTCTGTAATTTATAAAATATTTTATGTGATCATTGTCTTTTTTTTTTTAAATATAATATTACAAGAAATAAATAATTCAAATACAAATAAAGGATATATAAATATCTGTGTGTTTTTACTTCAATCAGATATTGTAATATCGCAGCTGATCCTTAGATCTTAATCTTAGCTTAGCATTGTCCTTTCATGGGCGTCTTCAGTATAGGCATAAGAAAAAGTCTAGGGAATACAAATTCTTTTCGCCGTGAATAATAATATTATCAAAGCTCGCTAATATCTGTTGACCGTTTCTCAATGTCTGCAAAAAAAGTTTCCCTTAGAGACACACACACACAGACTGCCGATTTGTGTTGTTAATTCTTTAACGAGTTCACTATCAAACAAAATTCTTTTTTTTTTTTGAGTGATCTCTTCAAGCTGCTCCCATTTACGGAGCAGCCCTCAGCCTCAGCCTCATTTGTTGTTGTGCGGCGAGGCGAGCTTCAATCGTATCGCTTTCGTTACGAACACACGAAAAACATGAAAGCTCAACAAAACACAACTCAGCTGATCTCGTGAACAGAGCCATACGGATTATTCTCAAACGATTAAAACAGTTATCTGCGGCGAACTATATTTCATTAAATAAATATACAAAAACGTCGCAACGTCACAAGTCAACAACAAAACACAGTCCAAGCTCAGAGCTCGAACCCAGAACCCCACAACAAAAAGCTCCAACAACCATTTCAAACCGCGTCTCAAACCATGACGCCATTGCGTCACTCGCTTACGAATCGACAAATGCAAGCCTTACGATGCAGCACACAAAGCAAACTCAATGCAATGGCCATGTTGATTCTATTTATAGCACGCCAATCAGCATGCACTTAGCTGAATGTGTGATCGCAATTGCTGTTCTATTTATAGAAGGCGAATGGGCAAGCATGCAATTGATTCTCAATAGAGGGCGCTTTGGCGATTTTATTGATTGGGCAAACGTTTTCTTAATTAACTTGAATGTTTAACTCAACGGATTTAAATGAAATTCTCAATAGTAAATAATAATAATAATAAATATAAATAAATTCTAAAAAAATGTAAAGAAAGTAAAACAATTGCAATTACAACTAATACCTGAAGATATAAAGTATTTTTAAGGCAAAGCCGTCGTTCATCTGATACAAATTTAAGATGGCGCTTGATATGGGAAAAGCTACGTACACATATCGATCTTAAGCTTTTATAGATCACGCGACTTAAGCATTCATATGAAGGGATTACACCGATTCTGCTCGCTATGCTTCCTCTTTCTGTCTGTAGTATACATTTTCCATAAGCTAATATACCCTGTTTACACATTTACAGAGATTTCAGGGCATCAGCGATTGGGAGCAGAGAGTTGGCATGGTATTTAAAAGCAATTTTCATTGCATTAGCGCAAATCACATAAATCACAAGTAGAAGAAGAAGCACCAGCTAAAGCAATGGGTGCAGCAATCAAAAATGAAAACTGAGCCAGTTTTTGAGAAAATATTTTCATTTTCATTTGTATTTTTTTGTTTTTTTTTTTGGCAACGTTTTTAATTTCAATTAGCACGGCGACAATAAGCCGGAAGCTGCAAGGGAAGATTGGTCAAGCTCACAAGGACGGAGAAGGCAATGGGGGCAGGGGGTTAGCTGGAGGTAACAAAAAAAAAGGGGAAAATGGTTTTTGCCTTTGCTTGGAAGCCACTTGATTTATGTGGCTTCATTAGGCATTCCGCACATAGCCAAAACTAGATAGAGAGAGGCAGAGGAAGGGGCAGGAAGAAAGAGAACACAAAAGTGAGCTAAGTGATTGGCAAAAAAAAAAAATTAGAAAAAAAAAACTAAAACTAAATGCGTACAATTAGAACGGCTAACAGACGAACGCATTACTTTGTGATGCCTGGCGGCAAGGGCAAAGGCATGCCAATTGTGTGCCGTGGTAGTTTTGATACCCAGTTTTTAGAATAAATAGGGTATATAGGTTTGGTACACTTTATATTGCAATAGTCATGTTAGAGGCCATAAATAAGTATGTAAAGAAATGTTCTTGATCAAGACAAGAAAAAATGATATCTAGTATATATTCGTCTATTCATCCGATAATCTGTCTATCTGTACCTCCATTTGTCTATCAACTCATGCTTTGACCTCTCTGTCTCTCTCTCTCTCTCTCTCTCTCTCTCTCTCTCTCTCTTTCTCTGTCTCTTCTTTTCTTCATCGTTTTTTCTCCGTCCAGACTTCCGTTTCTACTTCTATTCATGCTATCTTCTATTCTTCCATCATCCATTCGCCTTTTATCTCAATTTCCTTCTCTCTGTCCCTCCGTCCATCCTTCTATCTCTCTCTCTCCTTCTACCCAACCATCCGTTCGTCTTTCGTTACGTGTGTTTTTCCTTCTGTTCACCCGTCTTTTCTTATCTTCTTCATTCTCTCCGTCCCTCTTTCTAGCCTTCTGTTTTCCCATTCATCTGTTCGCCTGTTTAGTCCCAGCGATCTCCTTAACTACAACTGCTATAGATCTCAAATTTTATATATTCTCATAAATTATACGCAACATGAGTTTTTTCTTCTCTCTTGTTCGATAATTTAGCCTATTACCTCCATATAGCATAGCTTAAAGATCATCAGATTGAACAATTCAAAACTTTCTCATTTCATTTGCTTCCCTCTTTTAAGAATCTTTCGCAGTTCAAACCAAAAAATGGAATCGAAACACACATTTGAAATAATTGTCCAGTATTATGCATGGTATCTAATAGTCGGGCATACTCAACTTGAGCACTTTTACTAGCTGTTAGTTTGAATATTGACCAGCATGGAATATTTTTGGTTGCCATCAAAACATGCTGGAAAAAAGGACCACAAACAACTGCCAATGTGTGTGCATGTGCATGTGTGTGTGTGTGTGTGTGTGTGTGTGTATGTGTGTGGTCTATAAAAAGGTTCGCTGTTTGTTCGTGTGAGCCGCAAAAATATTTGCATAGTTACCTTTAATGTGGTTCGACAACGTTTTAGACTTTCAATTTGTGGGCGGATGGGTGCCAAAGTGGGCCGCTGCATGGTGGGCGGGGCACGATAGAAGTGTGGTGGGGGGGGGGGGGCGTGTCATGGGGCAACGGGGCAAAGGGGCAAGCCGACTGTCAATAGACGCCAGGCAAAAGTTCTTCAACAATATAAACGGAACAAAAGTTTTCTTTGCACACGCACACCCACACACCCACACACACACATACGCACACACTTGCTGCATGTAATTTAAAATGAAAAATTCTATTCTTTTGACACACACACACACACTCACACACTGAGCACAACAAGCATTGATTTCATTTGCATAAATGAGGGAAAAATAAAAGAAGTAAAAGACTTTTCATTAGCTACCGAGTGCCGAAGTAAATCCACGCCAGACAAATGCCAATTGCAGCTATATAGACATATATATATGAGCTTGAATTATGCATTCGCCTAAAATACATTCATGCTAAAAGTAAATCTTAATAAATATAGCCTGTCACAGCAAGCGCGTTACTATTATACATAGCTATACTTTCAATGTTCTTAAAGTTATTGTTAATAATATATATTCAAAATATTCTACAAGCTGTGCCATTTGCTTAAAATATAAATTTATCTATGCTTAGCATGCAAAAAATAATAAGAAAATATTATTATAAAATTTCAGCTAAATTTATTTCGTCAAGTAGATTTCAGTCAGTCATTAGACACATGATAATGCGAGAGTTTGCTGGAAATGACTTGCTTATAAGACATATTTGTACAACGATTTATCACGTGTGTATATATAGCACATGAACTGTATAGCAGCAGCAGCAGCAAAGCATCTTAAGGGTTCAAGCGCTATCGATATACCTAATTGATATACCTAATCCTAACTGTTCAACATCTAAAATGGCATGAATCTAGCTTCAAAATCAGCTAAAAAAAACTAGACAATAACTCAAGTTGTATATTATTTTTTTGTAAATTCTTTTGCTAACGCACTTAATTGGTCAGCTCATAGAGGGTTAAAGTACTTCAAAACTTGACTTGGAATAATTTTAAAGCACGACAAATTACTGTTAACTTTCTCTATTAATTGCCTTAAATTGATATTCGAGAATGAAAAATCTATAATATCATTTGTTTTATACCATAAAATGTTATTCTACAATAAAAAATCTTTAAATTGTTTTGGTTCTGGAAACGTTCTGAATTCTAATGAGTTTTTTCTTTTTTTTATATATTAATAATATTTAGGGGTTGAAATCTTATAATGCAACTATAGTAGCTTAACAACACATTAATAGACTAAAATATCAACTTAACCTTCTGTTGTACGCAGTAGGACTTATAACTAATTAATTTATCAATACTTAAAATCTAATTTATGTTTTTAGCAAATCCCAAGCGTCTAATGTGTATTCTGCAGTCGGTAGCCCAAGACTTGAATGTTTCTATGAGCTGCAGCTAGTTCAGACTGCTCAAATTGTTATTTGTTGCATTTATTTGTTTTTTTCTTTTTAATATATGGATATACAACTTTTTTGACAATACATAAAAAAAAGCACAAGTTCAAACTTAAAGCTAATATACCCGCTGTGCTACGCTTGAGCTAGAGGATATGCCAAGACTTATATAAGTCTATGCATTGCAAATGCTTTAAGCAAGACAGGTGCAGGCATTTAGATGTGTGGCACACACACACACACACTCACACACACACACATATGCCTTTGATAAGCGCTTGTTTCAAAAAAAAAAAAAAAAACTATTGCCTACTTTTGTGCGCAAGACAATCGAATGCCAAGCAGCAGGCAGCAGGCAGCTCCCATCGCTTCATTTCCGCCCACCTTAGGCATTTTACACGCACGCAGTCAAAAATCGCATAAATTAAAAAACTGCACACACACACACACACACACTTGCTGCCTAATGAAAGACAGTCTGGCAACCCCTTTTTTTTTGTCTTCTTTTTTTTTTGGGGCCTTTTGCAGAGATCGAGAGAGTGTGAGAGTGAGCAAGAGAGAGCAAGCTTTCAGCCCTCACTCCCACACACACACACACACACACACACATGCAGTGACAAACGCACAAACCCAACCACCGCCGTCCCTCGCCCCCCTCTGCTTCCACTACTTGTGTCGTGCTGCCACCAAGGAAGTAATAAAGTATCTCAAAAGTAACTTATTAACCATGCTGACAACGCAGCCAGTTCCTGTATCTCTCTCATTGCATATGCATGTGTGTAAGTGTGTGTGTGTGTGTGTGTGTGTGTGTATGGCTGTGTGTGTGTTTGTGTGTGTGTGTTTGCTGCCCGCCCACTCAAACCACGCGACATGTTTCATGTTTGCTAATTGCGAGTCGATTTTTCATTTCACATTTTTCTCTTATGAATGTTGAGTTTCCCCTTACCCACCACCCCTCGGCCCCTTTGGCTACACCTCTGCTGCGCGCTTTTGTACCTTTTCTTTGGGCATGGACCTTGGCTTTGGCTCTTTGGTCCCAGAGCCACTTAGCAAACTTGATTGAGCCCTTTTTTTTTTTTTTTTGTTGGACAATGTGCCATATTAGGCCTGGCAGTGGTGGGAATACTTTTATATATGTATATATATGTACATACATATATATCGTAGGTATATATATATATATATATATATATAGCGCTTTACATTCTGCTCCACATCACAAAATGACGCAAATGCTTAATTTAATTACAAATTCTTTGCTTTCTTTTAGCATTCATATTAAATTTTCATGTGCCTCACACACACACACACATGTTCGTCTGTGTGTGTGTATGTGTGTGTGTGTGTGTGTGTGTGTGTGTGTGTGTGTGTGCACCTGCTGTCATTGCTTTACTTGCTGCTCGTGCTTCTGGACGTTTAAATACCCTAGAGACTGTCACAGCCTCAACCCAAAGCAACACCCCCACCGCCCCACGCACACACACACACACGCACACACACACGCACACACACACTTACATTCACTGATTGTGACTTGAGTGAAAAATAGCGCTCATTAATGCTGCTCATTAGCAGCCGCAACGGTTGCGTCCTGTGCCTTGGTCCTTTGCTCCTTTGTGCAGCCAAAGCTCCCTCTATATATATATATATATATATCGAACATAGATATATATATATCTACACCCATATCTGCACGCCATTCAACGAGTGTCAACTGGCAAATGATTCGCCATTATTTACTAATAAAACTCATCGAGTTTCACCACACGCTAATCGAATGTGGCCCCGCCTAACCTCTAGAACTCCACACACACACACACACACACACACACACACACACACACCCCCCATTCCACCCACTCCCTAGACCATCTGTAACTCCCTTAATATAGCTTCCATCTGTGACAAGTTGTCGGCGCTCTGGCAGAACTCTTAATACGTTCTGACTGCACGTCTTTACCCCACAGCCAAATGAGACCAATCAACTTGACTCTGTGAAGAGCCCAAAGACCAACCCAAACCAGCCCAACCCGAACCCAATTCCCGTAGCATTTAGCTCGTGGCTGACCTCTGCAATTAGTTTGTTAAATATCTAAAGAAACTAGATAAACTATCTATTTATAAATAGTATCTCATCTTGTAACTAGCCATAATATAACTATATATATCTATCTGCATATCATTAACGGTAATTTAACGATATTTATTACATGCTCTAACTATCATCATTGATTCTATATCATTCAGCTATAGTGCTCTATTTGTTTATATTGATACATTTGGATATATATATATATAAATTAATCTGACCCTGTCTCTCTCTCTCTCTCTCTCTTTCTCTGTCTATGTGTCTCTCTTGCTCTTTCTCTTTCGCTCTTTTTATTACCTGTTACTCTCTTGAAAATATTTACCTTGTTTTTTTTCTCTCTCTGATTTTGTTTTGTCTCTCCTCTACTCCAAATTTTATTTCAGATTTTTTACAAATTTTTCCGCCTCGCTCTCTCTCTCTCTCTCTTTCTCTTTCACTACTCAACTTTCTATTTCTATTCCAATTTATATTTCTACCCCCCTCTTTCTATAATTTGTCTTGTTCTCCCTATTACTGATTTTTCCCTCTCTCTCTCTTTCTCTCACTCTCTCTCTCTCTCTCTCTCTCTCTCTCTCTCTCTCTGTCTCATTCTAGCTACCTATCTGTATATCTTTTTGCTAAGTCTCTTATTCTCTCCATAATCTGGCAATGCACTCACTCACTGCCTTTACCATTCTTTCTCTCCCACTGCCTCACTTTCTCATTCTCGCTCTCTCCCCCTCTCTCTCTCTCTCTCACATTCTTTCTCTTTTTCACTTTCCCTCACTGCCTCTCTCATCATATCTCTCTTAGTCTATAACTCTCTTTCTCTCTATATCTCTATATATATCTCTCACTATCTCTCTCTCTGTCTGTATGTCTCTATCTCTCTGTCTCTCTCTTTCTCTTTCTCTCACTCCGTCTTTCTGTCTCTTTCATTTTCTCCCTCTGTCTCTCTCTCTCTCCCCTTCTTATCTCTTTATTCAATTTGTTTTCCCCATCTCTATTTTCACTTATCTAGCGATCTCCTTTAGATCTATTTTGAAAAAGAAACAAAAAACCTTTTGCACTTCTCAGCTAATAACCATAACTCCATCAATTATTTTGTGGTCAGCTCTATTGTTGGGAAATTTGTGATTTTTGGCTGAGACCCCAATAAGATCTCAATGGCTGCAATCAGCTCCAAGTTCACCTCAGTTACAAAACTCAATTAGGAATTGGGCAAAAATAGAACAATGTTCATAGTTAGAATTTGCACAGATATAAATAATATACATATATATATACATAATCAGATATATATATATATATATATATATATATATATATATATATTTGACACTAAGATGAGGGTTGTTCCGTTGCGCATTCATAAGATTTTGATTAATGGCTCGAGCCGTGGCTCGATTCAAATTCGATTCAATTTTCAAACGTTGCTTTCTTTGCTTCCTTGTCCATTGACGTGAGGTCTTGATGCCTGCTCCCCAGTGGGCGGGCACCCACAGGGTGCTGGAGGTGTGGGCGTGGGCGTGGGCGTGGCAGTCGAGGGCTAGTTGTGCTGCCATTCAAACTCTTTTTCGTTGACTTTCTTCTTTTTTTTTTTCTCTCTCTCTCTCTCTCTCTCTCTCTCTCTTTGGGTCATTCTCGGCGTTTAATTTCGTTTATTCATACGAATGGCCACAAAATGACATTTGCATTTGGCCATGGACAGCGGTCAGTGAACCAAAGCCCCAAGCCGTACACCAAATACCCCGAAATACCCGCCACAATCCTAACCCCTAGCCTCCACCTCCGCTTTTGAGTAGTCCAGAGAGCCAGCAGCAACAGCAGCAGCTGCGACTGCATCCCGAGGGAGCAGCTGAAGCTGCCTGAAGATGTGAATAAGGATATGAATGAGCATGTGAATATCTAAATATCTGAATATGTGAATGTGTGTGTGTGTGTGGGGGGGGGTCTATTGCTAAGACTGGGGCCCTAATCTCATAACGAATGAATGGCACATTTGGCAAATTTGTTTTGACAATTGAGAAGTGAGTGCTAAATTTATGGCAAGCCAAAGTGCGAAAAACTATCCATTCAAATTGTAGCACACTCCGTCCAGTAAGAGCTCTACCTATATATATATATATATATATATCTATATATATATATATATGTATATATATCTTTGCATTTGTCTGCGTAATTAATTTCATGCTGAGTCGACGATTTGTAGGCCGAGGCACAAAAAGGCGCAGCTACAACAAAGATAAATGAGCCGAAATCGGAGTTAGGCTGAAGCTAACACGACCTATAAATACCCTATAGATCACTTTTCTATAGAGAATTAGCTCAATTAGCTCAAGTCATATTTGATGAAATGCAATTACATACGAATTTATATGCAAATTTACAGGGTATCATCTAGTAAGTTAATTATTTACAGAATAATCGAATGTAAAACGGAATTGAAACACAACACACTTTACAGGGTATTGCCTAGTACATAGCCTTAAGCCTTAGCTGAAATGAGCTAAAAATAGCAAATTTCAAATAAACTAAAAACTCGTCTCATAGTGAGTCATGCAAACAATATGCCCACTATGCACATGTTGTTTACAGGGTATCATAGTGCAATAGCTCCTTGGCCCGTTGGCCAAACATGGATGCTTGCAAATGGCATTTGGATGCTGCTGCTGCTGCTGCTGCTGCTGCCATAACTGTATTGCCCCTTTGCTGGCCGCGTCGCTGCTGCCGGCTGTCGTTGGCAGCGCCTTGGCCAATGTGGCCAAAAAGCAATTAGCAAAGTTTTCAGCTGCCGTGCCCAATGCCGACCGACTGCCAAGCCCGGCTGGCCTGCAGACACTCAATGGCAGCAACAACTATTCGCCCATCATCAATCTGCCTCCGCTGCTGCTGCTGCTGCTGCTGCTGCTGCATTTGGCTCCACTCGCTACGCCGGATAGTGCATGGCCAGTCCGGCGAACGTGTCCGTTTCCGTGCCCATGGACGTGGACGTGGGGCTAGTCGAAGAGCAGGCGCGACCACCGTCATTTCCAATTATTCATGGATAATCTAACCCAAAATGGGACGTTAATTACGGACGCATGTCATTGCCATGCCTCTGCCTTACTCACCTCTCTCTGTCTTTGTCTCTCTCACTCTCTCCCTCTCTCTCACTCTCACTCTCTCTCTCTCACTCTCTGCTTTCTCCTTCTGCCCTGCTCTGTTTGCAACGCGTTGTTTGCCTTTTGGCCGAATGACAATGCAAAAACGTCGCTAACATAACGATAAAGCGAGGGTGGCTCGATAGAAATTATCGATAAATGCTCAATAACTATAAAAAATATAATTAAAAGTGTATGTTAATTAGGTGCAACGGCATAAGAATTGCATAAGTTTGCTTCATTTGACATTCAATAAGTTTGTATAGCTCTATGTAGGAGATCGATAACGATAACGATATCATCTGTCCTTTCTTTCCGTTTGTCTAGCGCTATATGTGTAAGAGCTCTATAACAATACCTGTCTCTAGGGCAACGAGTTCGATAACAATATCGATATATGTATTTCATAGATTCATATAATGCTAATATAAGTGTTCGATAACAATATCGATATCAACATCATTTGTTTTTCTTTTACGTCTGCTTATCTTTATCTAAGAACTGGATATCGATATTGGTAACATCTGTGCTCCCTTTACGTCTGCCTTGCTCTGTAAGAGCTCGATTATTATATCGATAACGATATAAATCTGCATGGCAATAATACGTATGGAAAATAACTTTATATGTATTAAAATCATCGATAAATCCCCGAAAATCGATAACGATAACAATTTCGGGACATAATGAGCAAGGCCTTTGATTGTTATCCTTATTTCTTTCAGCAAGTCAGTCGATAACATCTGCACAACGGTGCATATTTCCGTAATGCGCGTAGCATATGGGAATACTAAATAAGCGTCCCTCGGGCATTTTCCCATTCACATTTCTCCTTCGTGTGATTAATTGAGCTGCAAATCGTTGCAAAAACCAAAGAGAAAATAAAAATTGCAATTCGCTGTTTTTGACAACTCACAATATGAAAAATATGAATAGATAGATAAACCTATAGACATACATGTGACCGCAAGCATGACATGCTTAAAAAATCTATTAAATCTAACTAATATAATCAATAAACAAAATTTCACAATAAAAAAAATAATAAAAAAAATAGTATTTTTTAAAGAATTTATTCAAGTTATTATTTTTAAATTGACAAATAATTGTATTTGCTTTTAATTAATTAGATTCACTTAAAATTGTTGGCGGGAAATTCAAATATGAATAGTGCCTACTAGGCAGCCCACAGATTAGATTTGGCAACAGATGTGGGCTTCCTAAAAGGCAACTGTTCACAATTAATACTCTTAGTTCAATTGGTTGGCAGGTACAATTCATGTTTGCATTTTCATTTTTGTGTACCTTTGGAACTCCTGAAAGTAAAGTGTACTTTATTTCTTGGTAATTTATTGCACTTACAGCTGTTCCCAGGTAATTCACCTATGAGCAAATAGGCAGCCCATAGTTTTTGGTCTCAGCAACAATGTTGCAACGGCTGTTCACAATAGACATGCGCCAATTTGAATATTATTTGTAATTAGGCAGCCCACAATCTTTAGCACATGCGGACACCCTAATTACCGCTTCGTCAGCTGTTCACAATAGATACGCAGCAACACAGCTGTGCAGTTTGTGTTCTCCAACGAAATTTTGCCTAGCCGACCGCCACAATTGAGCTGCATACACGCCTTACAATATATATAAACAGAATTTGCCGGCAAAGTGAATTGTTTGAAGAATTTTCCCTGTAATGGCCAACATAGTGCAATATATCGTGGTGCGCAGCGATTTGCGCAGCACCCTTAACTGGCCACTGGGTGCGGTGATTGCACAATGTTGCCATGCAACGGCTGCGGTGATGAGTGTCCACGTCGATGATGAGGAGACGCAAACATACCTGAAGGACCTGGACAACATGCACAAAGTGGTGCTGGAAGCCAAGGATGAGTCAGCGCTGCTGAAACTAAGTGAAAAGTTAAAAGAAAACGAGATCAAGCACAAACTCTGGATCGAGCAGCCAGAGAATATACCAACCTGCATCGCACTCAAACCCTACGTCAAGGATGTGGTACACAAATATGTGAAGCATCTGAAGCTATTAAAGTAAACAACTGTAACTTAGATACCAGTCCTTAGCATTTCAATATAACAATAAATGTGTCAAGTTTGTATAAATATGTTTGTTTTGTGATTGCAATTGATTTTCATTCATGCTTACAGATTAAATAGGCAAAAGCCAGAGAACACCCAGCTGTGAGAGAGAGAGAGAGAGTGAGGGATCTTGTCTACCTCTGTTTAACTCTTGTATAAATTATGTTACCCAGTTCAGATGTTGTAGAGTTGTTCTTTTCCACTGTTGCCTGCCTAACGTCTGATATAAAAGTGATTTGTATGACAGCATAAATATCGATCTATAGGTGAATACAGGAAATTGTAAACAATGGGAAGCTACTCGGATTTGCGAAGGTCTTAAACCACCGGCTCATCATTTTTTTATGATCATGATGAGCAGAGCGCTCGTGATATAAATAGACGCTTGGCTCCCCCTGATCATGCCGACAACTCAACATAACGAATCTGTAAATGTATAAAAAATGCTTGAAAATGACTGTATTCATATCAGTTATATATCGGGCATATACTTCAGCAATTAATAGCTGAAGTTATTTCCTATAGATCATTTAAATAGCATTTATGAGTATCGATAGGAGCCTCCTTTTATCGCTCTCTCCCTCTTTCACTTTCGTGAAGCCAATTAACCAATCTTAACGAGCTAACTGCTGTGCATGAACTCAATCGATAGCTGAGTTATCGATATGCCCAGCTGAAGAAGCAGCTATGCAAATTGTCAGCTCGCCTAGAAAACGGGAAATTCCCAGGCAAAGCTGCCAAACTTAGCGCGAAATGAAATAGAAGACGACGCAGACTAAAACTGTGAATGGCAACGCCTCTAAATATACTTATATATATTACATATATTTATATACATATACCTATATATATATGTAGCGTATGCTCCGATTTCTGAAATAAAACACAAGATTTCTCCTCTTATTATGTTGTCAATAATTTATATTTTTATATTGATTTTTGCTATGTCTGTTTCGGTGTGTGCTTAATTTTCAGATTCTTCGTCTGCTTCGTCTTCTTCTTAAGATGGGTCCAGCCACTGGATTATTACAAATATACAAATTTGTTGAACATAATTGTTTGTTAAAACGTTTAACAATTCATAGATATATATATATATATATATATATATATATATATATATATATATATATATATATATATATATATATATATATATATATATATATATATATATATTAGCCAAAGAAGTAATTAATAATATTTAGTTAGAGAACGAATTTTGGTTAAAACTTATGCAAATTGTCTAGATCCAATATAGTTCTATATATGTATGTATGCATATATACAGATTTACTATATATACATACATATATACCACTGTCAAGTATATACATATATATATATATACATATGTTGTATATGAACAGACAAACAATCTTCTTTAGTTGTTTTAAAAGTTAAAAAAAAAAAGTCCATTAAAATCGAATTCTATCCAGAATCGAGCTTAGCTTCTTAGTTGAGTGTGAATCAGATTCTGATTGGGATTTTGGTTGGTGTTGGTATTTGGATTGGTATTGGTGTTGGTGTGGGTGTTGGTGTGGGTGTTGTTGTTGGTGTTGGAGCTAGTGTTGGAGCTGGGATAGAGCACCAGCTTCGCGCGGATGAACTGCTCGAAATGGCTGCGATATAGAATCTTTGGATGCTCCTCGGTGGCCCGTGCGTCCACCTGCAACGTGCTGGTCCACTTCCACAGCTTGCGGCGCGAGTAGCAGTGGCGGAACGACGAGAAGATCTCATTGAACCGCTGCGGAATGATCTGCTCCTTGAACAACGACTCCTTCGTGTTGGTATTAAAGTAGTAGACCTGGTGATGAGATCGCGAATAGGCGGTCACATAGTTGTGCGTCAGCTCGCAGAAGAGAATGATGCCGCCGGGCACGAAGAACTTGTGATCGTCGAACATGAAGCCCAGACGCTGCGAGTTATCCTTGAGCGTGTACATACGCATCTGGGCAAAGAACTGGCCCATGTCCTGGAGCCGAAAGAGCGGCTTGCAGCGAATGGTGCCGCAGGTGCGCTCCTTCTTGTGCGGCTTGTTCAGGCTGCGCGCATACTTCTCGCACATGCTAACGCGCTCTTGGAACGGGCGACGCCGTATATCGATGCCGCCCAGGCAGATGGCGTCCATGATGTGGAGCGCCGAGACGCTCTGCGAAGTGCGCGCCTCGCCGGTGTACTCGAACGCGATCTCGCCAAAGAATATGGAGCGCGGCTGGACGTTGAAGGTGTGCTCCACCTGCTCCCACTTGCGATGGTCCGTGTAGCGCCAGAGATTGCCGCGCGACTTGCATAGGAAGAGAGTGCAGCCGTTGATGTTGTTCTCGCCGCGGCCGATGGGCATGAAGTGCCAGTCGTTCACGTTCAGAATCTCGTTCTGCAACTGTCCCACAGACTTTTGCTCCTTGGCCGATACATTCATCCACTTGCGATCGTGGGCCCAGTCGCAGAGCAGCTCCTCGAGCAGCCGCTCCGTTGGCTTCACCTCCGGCGCCTGGCGCAGCTTGTCGGGCAGTGCCCAGCACTTGAGGCATTCCTGGCGCACTTCCGACTGGCGCACCTCCTTCAGGTCCAGGTTCTGGGCAAAGGCCGCTATCTTGCGCAATCCGACGATCTGCTTCCGGCCAATGGCGTTGTTCGAGTCGATGATGTACTGTATGAAGTGCTCGTCGCGCATCATCTCGTCCACATTGTACAGCGCGATCACGTCCAGAACGTCCTCCTTGTCCTTCTGCTCGTTCGCTTCGTTCAGCACCTTGTTCGCCTTGTCCAGGTAGCAGATGATGGCCGCCGTATCCGGCAGTTTGTACTTACAGACGATGTAGCGCTCCGAGTTGGCCGGACGGCTGCTGTTTGGCTTAATGATGGTCATCTGCTGGAAGCACTTGTACATCAGGTAGACGAGGGTGACGCTGAACGGGGTGAACAGGTCGAACAGCTTGCAGACAAAGTTGCCGCCGACACGGACGATCTTCAGCGCCGTGTTGAACTGGCACAGATATAGCTGCTTGGAGAGGATCTCCTGGATATTTTTCTGCCCCTCCACCGAGAAGCCGCCGTCGGCCATGGCAAAGTGGACGCCCTGCGGTGTGTGCTTGCGTATGTAGGCATTCAGCGAGTCCTGGTTGCCCGTATCGAATATGTTGCCGTCGTCCTTGTCGCCATAGAACGTATCGAACGACTCTGGCGAGGCGGCAAAAAACTTGTCCAGCTTGAAGTCATTCGAGCCACGCAGCGTGAAGCCAAATCCGCGCGCCTCCCACGATTTACGATACAGCACGTACTCGGAGAATCCTCCAGGTCCTGCACAGTGATAGAAACAGAGATTGGGGTACATAGATTATAGATTGGGATGATGATCCTTACCAGCGCATATGTCCGCAAAATAGAGCAGCTCGTTGGGGCCGATCAACGACTGGCCGTTCGCGTCGCGCGGATCGGTGAACATGTATTCGCACATGGAGTCCATGTTGGCCATTTTGACGGCAGCACGATTCAGAAAGATGGAGCTGCGAATTGTCTCGAACGGATTGCAACGGGAGCGTCCCTGACGCTTCTCTGTGTCATTCAAGCTGTCAAAGACGGTCTTGGCACTGAGAATGTGCTCCAGGATCTCGGGATCACAGAATTGGGTCTCGTCGTCCAGGCTGAGCTTGCGCGGCCCGGTCACCATGTTCATCAATAGCTGCTCCAGCAAGTAGACGCCACAATTGTCACCCTCCTGCTTCAGCCAAATCACCGATTCTGGTATTTCCAGTTCCTCTAGACTCGGATCCCATTTGCCCGCCGACCAATGGACGGTATTCAACTTCAAACCAAAGCCACGGCGCCCATCCTGCTGCACCGCAATCACTGGCTCGAGACGACCCTGATTACTCTTGCCCAGGCCTTTGTCATCCTCGTAGCCCATCTTCTTCATCATGCCCATGGCCTTGTTGGAATAGCAATAGCTATTCAGCCAATCGCGCTTGATCTTCTTCGTCTTTGACTCAAAATTCTCATCGTCCGATTGCTCCTCCATTTTTCGAAATAAACTTGTCCTTCCCTGCACACCAAACTTTTTGTTTATGTTTTTTTGCTGTATTGGCTGTTTGTGCTGCTTCGGCTTCTGCTTCTGCTGCTGCTGTTGCTGCTGTTGCTGCTTCTGCTGCAGTAGCTGTTGTTGTTTTTGTTCTTCCTCTTGTTGATTTTGCTGGTGCTGCGGGCACTGCTGTTTCTGCTGCTGCTGCTGCTGCTGCTGCTGCTGCTGCAGCCTTATGCGCTTGGCGTTTTTAATAGCGATGGCAGCTGGCGATAACATTTCGCTGTTGGCTTGCTGATACTTACCGTGAATGGCAAACAAGAAAATACCACCAATTCGACGGTTTATCGATAGTTGCAAGAATTTAAATTCAGAAATTTAAGTTGAAAACACTTTCTTTAATTAATTATTGATTTTAGGAAAATTTAATTTTGTGAGAGATTGATTTTGTAAGAGATTGACTTTATGACAAATTGATTTTATGACAGACCGATTCAATGACAGACCAATTCCATGACGGATTGATTTTTGACAGAGATTTCAAGGAGTGCTCGCTCTCTCTCTCACATTTTTTCAAATGTCTCAGTGTAGGGGCATGTCAAGCAGGAGTGTGTGTAATTGTCATCAGCCTCGTTGTACGTCTCTGGACCAAACTCGTGGACGTGCACGCCCTTGGTCTTCTTGGTGTAGATGCTGCTCCTGACCTCCATGCGCAGCTGCTTCATTTGCTTGTTGTATTTGCGAGTCTTGCCCAGGACGCGTTTGTCCTCGCGCAGCTCGTGCTGCCGCGTCAGCTCCTCCTCGCTGCCCCACACCTCCATTGCGCGCTGCAGCACCTGCAGATGCAGATACAGCTTCATTTCGCCCCAGCGCACATTGTGCGGATTCTTGCGGCTGATGTAGCGCAGAACCGGCTCCCGCTTGTCGAAATCGCAGTCCTTCAACAGGTACTCGGCCTTCGCCTCGGTACGCGTGATCAATGAGTGCCGCTCTTCGTTGTCCCGGCACTTGTCACATACGGAATACCCGAAATTGTTGAATAAATATGAATCTGCATACTGATCGCCGCAATCCAGGCACTCTTCGTAGACCACAGGAATGGCAATGGCATCCTCGATGACGGCCGCCTCTGCGGGCTCCTCGCCCGTGGATTTGTTTGCCGCGCCCAAGACTGGCTGCTCCAAGAGGAAGCCGCCGCCAGTGTCGATGTATTTGGTGCCCTGCACCTTGATGACAGCGTTGTCCTGACCACCTACTGGCAACTCCTCTTTGTCATTCCTGCAATGCATGTAATTAGCTGGCTCTATCCAATATATCTTAGCTTTACTTACTTTTGTGCATTCTTATACGGATGCGAGACGAGCTTGGCCTCCCTTAGCTTTTGTGCCTTGGCTTGATTGCGCTCGATGCGTGCGCGCTGTGCTGTTGTTAGGGTCGAGCTGGTTGACTTAGGTTTTGTTGTTTCAGTTACTGTTTGCTCAGACATTTTGAATCTTTTAGCGCAATATCCATTTCATACGTTGTTGTAAATTCAATACACGATCTTCTTCTTTGACTTGGACAATCGCCTCCACGCACTAGTATTTTATTTGGTATTTTAAAGTGATTTTTTTGCAGCTCACGGATACTGGCCAAAACTGCGACTACGGCTAAAATTGTGCTTAGTCCGTCTGCTATTCTTCAAATAAATTATTTTAATAATATTACAACGTATATAAAATCATATACTAAATCAAATTGAAATTCAAATCTTGTTTGCTTAGACGCCATCGATTCATTCTATCGATATGCAATCTCTTGTTTTATACGATATATGGTTTTGTTGTTGCCATCGCTAGTTACCATCGCGCAATGTTAAAAAAACATTACAAATTACTGCTAAAATGTTCACTTGCCGTGCCTCTTATCTTTCTGGTGGACTTCTGTGGCATTCTGACTCACCTGTACGAGTTGGACTTCGAGACGCACTACTACTATCCGCTGCACAATGACACCGCCCCACCGCCGCTGGACTACAAATTTCTCCAAATGCCCGCATTCATGAAAAATCACGACCCAGCGGATCCGCCCAGATTGACCATCTTGGTGAAGAGCGCCATTGGCAATGCGGATCGACGCGAGGCCATACGCAAGACATGGGGCTACGAGTCTCGCTTCTCCGACGTTCACATCAAGTGCGCCTTTGTACTGGGCACGCCCGCTGAGGGCGCAGGCGCCAAGGATGCAGTACTGGAGGAGGCGAAGCAGCATGGAGACATTATCCGCGCTGACTTTGTGGACGCGTACTTCAACAACACCATCAAAACCATGATGGGCATACGCTGGGCCAGCGAACACTTCAACTCCAGCGACTTCTACCTGTTCGTGGATGACGATTACTATGTGTCGATTAAGAATGTGCTCCGCTTCCTGGGCAAGGGCCGCCAGACGCATCACCAGAGCCTGCTATTCGCCGGCTATGTATTCCAGAGCGCTCCACTGAGGCACAAGTTCAGCAAGTGGTATGTCTCGCTCGAAGAATACCCTTTCGACAAGTGGCCGGCGTATGTGACAGCGGGCGCATTCATCCTCTCGAGGGATGCTTTGCTCAAGATGTATGCGGTGGGGCGTTCCATTCCGTTATTCCGGTTCGACGATGTCTTCTTGGGCATGGTGGCACTGCGGGCGCACATACCTGTGCATGGATGCGATGACTTCCACTTCCACAGACCCAAGTACTATGGGCCGGATAGCTACAGTAATGTGATAGCCTCGCATGGTTTTGGTGATCCCGCCGAGATGGAACGCATCTGGAACGAATGCCGATCGGCAAACTATGCGTAGCAATATTTTAGCAATTGGGACAATTAGGGCGTACTCCTAAGTATACAATGTGTGTATATACCTGCAAACCGAGCCTTATTAAAGTAATATTACTATCTACCTGATAGATATAAAGATTCATTTAAATTGTAACGTCTTTTGGCATTCACAGTAAATGGGCATTGCGAAATTTATGCAAAATATCGCAAAGAAAAATAATCATTACTCGATAGCATACCGTACGGTAATTATCGTTGTGTAGGTCAGCGATACGATAACAGCGAATGCAGTGTCGATGACGCTATCGATAACAACTGTGCGTTTGTTCAAACAGCCCCAACATCAATTCGTACGCCTTCATCTTTTGGATTTGAACAATTGTCGCACAGTATTAAGTTGTGTGTCGTTCTGTTTGCTTGCAAGCTTTCGCGATATAACAGTAATAAACCAGCAAGTGTCCAATTTGCCAAGTGCCAACACTTAACACATCAAATATAGACATATATATATATAAATACATTAGTATATATATATATATTAAGTCCACCCAACCAGTCAACTCACCCACCCGCATATATTTTTTTGTAAAGTGCGCAATTCTTTTGCCATTTAAAACCAAACCCCAATAAAAAAAAAAAAATTAAATTAAAGGTGAGTTGAAGCTTTTTTTTTATGTGCTACTTTTTTGCACCGGCAATTTTTTTAATACATTTTTTTGTTCCCCCATTTTCAATACTTTGCTACGTTTCGTATTTTTTTTTTTTTCATTATTGCAGAAAGTAGGGGGCAAAAAAAAAAAGTATGCGAATAAAAAATCCAAAGCTGCTGCTGCTGCTGCAAAAGCCAGCCAACGCCAACTGGTTTTTGTTTGCGGCGCTATTCTTGCGTTCCTCTTGTCTCGTCTTGTTGTTGTCGTTGTTGCTGTTGTATTTGTTGTGGCTGCGCTTCCAGCATTCCCATTTCCATTCATTGCAAATGTTCGTCGAGTGTAAGAGAGAAGGGAAGAGCGTGAGGCGCGACGAGGCAAAGAGGAGAGCAGAGCTCCTCTTTAACATTTGTTATAAATTATTTATTGCGGCGATCGCCACTCCGTTAGTTCTTTTTTTCTCAACATTTTTACCAATTTATTTGAGCAGCTGTTAAGTCGACGGCCTTAAGCTTCTTTGTTATTTTTTCGCTAGTTTTTTTCTTCATCACTCTTTTTTTTTTTTTTTGTTAGAGCTTTGCCGGCCGGCTTTTTTCGTTTTTTGGCGTCTGTTTTACGTGTGCCTGTATCTGTGAGCGTGTGAGTCTCCGTCTGTGTGTGTGTGTGTGTGTGTGTGTCTGCGACGGCTGCTGCTGCTTGGGCGGGGCGTTTGACGCTGTTAAATATCCTCCCCACAATGTGTGCTTGCGGCTTGCGCGTGCTCACATACACTTACAATGGTACACACATACATATGCATATAATTCCATACACATTGCTTGTATGTATATGTGTGAGTGTGCAGCTGTGCATTAAGCTGCATTCCCTGCTCAATATTTGTATGCGCGCCTGTATGTATGTATATGTGTGTGCGTGTGTGTGTCGCAAATTTATCTTAAGCGAGGGCGTGGCGCATGTACGATGTTATCGATAATACTCAATTGGAGTTTAATTTATCGCCTCAGCAAAAGAAAAAAAAATGCAAAACATATTTAAAATGAAATAACAAACGGCGACACATGTACACAACCATGCACACACACACACACACAAACACACACAGCAATATTTTTGAATGAGTGTGCGTCTGCGAATGACTAAACTGCGCTGCTGCTATGCATATTTAAAATTCACTTAATGTCGCGGGCGCATACATATGTGCACACACACACATACGCACACATTTTAATTTATGTACCAACTGACAGACGTGCACTGCATGTGTGTGCGTGTGTATGTGTGGGCATAACAGGAGCCAGCCAGCGCAGGCTGACTGCGCTGACTAAGGCGAGGGTGTAAAACGGACGTGTCTGTCATTTGCCTTCCTTCTTTTGTTCTCTTACACTTTCTGCTTTCGTCCCACCGAATGTATATATATATATACATATGTACATACATATGAATGTGTGTCTGTATGTATGTATGTATATAACACCACCTCCGCCGCCACGCATCAGCAACATCAACGCCGTCGGCTTTAATACTTGAGCGGCGTTTTTCTTTTTTTTTTTTTTTGACGACGCTTTCAAATGTCAAAATTGGCCTAACGGCGAATTGGCGGTCTGCTGGCGCCGGCCAAATGACCCCCACACTTCCAAAAGACATCTACTCATCCGCTCCAATCAGCGCACACACCGACATAAACCCCAAAAACAAGATATAAAATTAACAAAACAAAAGACAGTTCCAACTGAAGCAAAGTTTGAATAGCTCTCACCAATCGCCGCAAGAGAGTGACGAGTGCAGAGTGAAAGAGGGAAAAAAAAGAGAGAGCGCTCGTCAAGTGTGGGCTGAGACAAAAGCAACAAAGGCAAAGTCAACGGCGAGGGGGGGACAAAGGCGACGGCGAGGGCAACTTCGACGACGAATAAAATGATTCATCGCGAACCATTATTCGCTTCAAGTTGGAAGTTGATTCATGGCAAACAAGGCGAGAACATGCAAACTTACTCCCCCCAAAAACCCAAAAAAAAAAAAAAAAATATATATATATATATATATATAAAGCGCAACACAAACAACATAATTCGCCGTATATGTACATAAATGTACGTGTGCGCGCATACATGCATATGTATGCATGCATGTGTGTGTGTGTGTGTGTGTGTATGTCAGTTGCAATATTCGCTTTGTTTTTGCTTTAAAAAGGAGTTGCTGCTGGGAATGACTAAACACTGCAACGTTGGCCGAGCAGTTAGTCAATCAGAGTCTATCGGCCAGGGGCGAATTACGTTTAGGCGCGCCTTAATGTGTCCATATATGGTCAATAAAAATACAGACGACTATTAAGCGTAGATTTATTTCTATATATACTTTTGTTTTTTATTTGGCGCGGTTGCCGCCCTTGTAACGCTTGCTCGTGCAATTCAGATATATACATATATGCACACACATCCATATATACATGCACATGCAGTGCAATGCATATGTGTGTGCACTTGTTATCGATATTAATGAAGCGCTTTCTTTATATGTGCGCAAACAAAATTGGTTGCAGAGCGAGCGAGAGGGAAGATTGGCAGATTATTTGCTTTGTGGGGTGTTGAAATTAAATATAACCGACTTTGGCAACGTTGCGATCGATCTATTTCTTATGAAGCATGAGCACTTTTTTTTGCTACACACACTCATACATACATACATACATATGTATATAGATATGTGAGTACATATGTATATGTATAATTTTGTTGATTAACTAGAATACGGGCATATGAACAATGGCCAGTGTTTAGTTGGTCACATTTTGGTTGATTTGCAACTAAAAATAAACGTGATAAAATGCAGTTCAGTTATTTTGCTAGCAGCTGAGCGAGCGCGGCGACTAACAAAACAAGCACTGATAACGGTACACTCGCCTCCAGTTGCTTGTCCAATTGGAATGTAATCTGCTGCTTCTGTTGCTTCTGCGGTAGGTTCGCTGAACTTCTTGCTCACGCTCACTCGCTTGGTCTCTCTTTCTCCCTCTCTCCATATCTCTCGTATTTCTGCTGCTGCTGCTGCTGCTGCTTCGATACCGAGCGCGCGCACGCACACAGATGTGTAATAGTATATTATAGCGGTATGAGTTCGTGTCCTTGCTGTACAACATGACTCATTAGAAGGCATGACAAATTCGTATGAGTATGTGTTGCTCTCTGGCTTTGTTTGTTAATCAATAAATAGCTATTCAGCGTAATCGCTATGAGAAATCGTATAATAAACCCAACGGTAAACAACGAAATGTTTCTCAAAGCAAAGTCAAAGACACACGCATACCGATATGTACATTCATTGTGTGCGTGTGTGTGCGCTGCAGGCTTTGTTATCGATGTGCATTTCCGCTTTATCGAACCTTTAGCGGTGGGTCACTCACACCCACTTGGGCAGCTATCGATATGCGGGCCTTTCTTTTATTAGTGACATTTGCTTTTGCGAAATTAGGTTTATGTTTATTTTTTTAATGAATAAATGATATTGATAATTTTAATGTTTTTTTTTTTTCAATTTGGTTTATTACAGATGGCTGCCCCAGCACCAGCACTCAAGGACTTGCCAAAGGTGGCCGAGAATCTGAAGAGCCAATTGGAGGGCTTCAATACGGAGAAACTGAAGAATGCCAGCACTCAGGAGAAAATCATTTTGCCAACTGCCGAAGGTCAGGTTGTCATTAATAATAAGAAATAAACAAAATTAAATATATTTGTGCTGCAGATGTGGCAGCCGAGAAGACTCAAAAGTCCATATTCGAGGGCATCACCGCTTTCGATCAAAACAATTTGAAGCATACAGAGACCAATGAGAAGAATCCATTGCCCGATAAGGAAGGTGCGTATAGTAAGAGAGACAGAGAGATAGAGAGAGAGACAACTAGCAAAACCAGCTGTTGGCCATTTAAGGCAATTGCAACTAAAATGTGAACAATTTAACTAACTTATATTTCTTTCTCTATCTCTATCTCGATATCTAGCAATTGAACAGGAGAAGGAGAAGAATCAATTTATCGCCGGCATTGAGAATTTCGATGCGAAAAAATTGAAGCACACCGAAACTAACGAGAAGAACGTGCTGCCAACCAAGGAGGTCATCGAGGCCGAGAAGAAGGCCTAAATTCACCAGCAGAGAAAAAAAGCAATTTTTTTTCTGCATCAAGCAAACAGACACATTCTCTCTCGCTCTCACACTCAGATACAAAATTGTTTGTTTTTTTTTTTTTTTTTTATTTCATATTTTAGTATTTTGTATGTTTGTCTAAAGTGAAGCAACAACGACTGCAAACAGCCGCCATCCAAGCAACAACATCAAAAGTTGTTTTTAATTGTTGTTTTTTTTTTAAATAGTTTTTTTTTTAAATATATATTTTTTAATTTAATTTTTCTTTTAATTTCTTGTCAAATACATTGCAAATAAATAAGCTCATTCCTATTATTATAATAATACAAATTTCACTCTCAATCAATAATGAAAAAAAAAACGAAAAAAAAAAACAAGCAATACACTGATATATGCCACGCCCCCTCAACCCTTTTTTTTATATATATTCTATGTACTTTTTAAAAGACAGAGAAAAAACACGTTTAAGGAAAACAACAAACGAAATTTACTAAAGCAAAAAATGAGATAAAATTTGTAAGCGCAAAAAAAAAGAAGAAAAAAAAACACCAACAACAACAACAACATAAAGAGTATGTGTAATTTTTTAATGAACTTTTTTTTATATACTTTATATACGATATATTTATACTGGGAAAAACTAAATAATAATAATAAAAACGAAAAACAAAATATAAATGTAACATTTTATAACAAAAAAAAAAAAAATTCAACTGTTTTCTTATTTCAATTATTTACTGTATTTACTCGAGATTGTCGAACAGCTTGGAGTCAGTCGACGTCGAGAACTAACTATTGAATTTCATAAAAAAAAAAAAAATATATATATATATATATATATATATATTTATATATAGCTACTATTTAATTCTGCTTTTATATTAATTAAAAAATAAAAAAAAACTTAAGCTGGAGCTTTAAGGAGCTCTTAAATATGATTTAAACTGTTATATCCATAAGTTTACTTTATATGGTATATATCTTAAATATATATAAAGCTATCAACGAGCTATAGAGATCTCTGCTGAACTATTCTCATTCTGTTAGCAGCTTAAGTGGAGTATGCTCAGAGCACTTCGTGCTGCTCGATTATAGATTTATCAGTATAAGGCTATATGAGAACAAATTTAGTTGGGATCTTTTGTCTGCTCTTATTATGGTGGCAATGGACTTGAAGCAATAGAGGAAAATTCGTTGCTTCTTTAATAATGGATTTGAATATGCTGTATAGAAGCGTGAAATGATTGATCAATCAGATGACTGGCTACAAAGGCACTGCCTGATACAGATATATCTTAAATTATATAGTATTTATTACAATAGTTATTCGAATCAACTTCAAATGTCAACTATAACTAGAGCAATTGAATCTATCGATGTAGTAGTATATGTCAACGGCTATCAATCATAATAAAATGTATATTATTGCTTTCTCGACAACTTAAATTTTGTTCGAATTAAAAATAAAACAATAAATCAAGGCAGTCCATGAGAATCTAAAAGGACTTTAACAGGCTGCTCAGAAGTTAATGCTTCAAGGCATACGAATCAGACGTAAAGAATTTGTGAAAACTGAAAAGAAGAAACGAAAACAAGAATTAATAAAACATGAAATAAAAAATCCATCAAATTGAACGCCGAAAAGAAAATATATGTATAAGTATAGAGATTAGAATGGACGAAGAATTCTCTTTCGAAGCTTCTAGTAAAGAATATGGAGAAAACAAGATCGAGCATGACAGCAGAATGCAAACGCAGAGATTGCGGAATAAGTTTAACAATTATCTGAATAAAAACGTGAGTATGGTTAAAATGCGCTGTTTATGGCACGATTTATACTTTGTTACGCAGGATCCCAAGAATCAAATTGACACCGGTGAACAGTTAGCGCTGATAGAAACCGAATTAAAATCAAACAAGAAAACAATGTCCAGGGGCGAGGAGGTACTACGTAGGACGGGCAACCAGCACATACTTGAAGTGCTCGAGGGATATGAAAACGCTGCAGCAGAGTGTCCATTGCATTTGATTCCCCAAGGCTGTGATCCGAACCGAAAGAAGCGACGTGGACGCGGTTCAGGCAAAGCCAATAAGGCCAAAAAACAACCGGAACATGTTCTATGCTCAATTAACAATCTGCCATCGGCCTTTGCCGGCGATCAAGTCGTTCCTCTGGGCAATCGAAATGCTCGCACTACAAAGGCAAAGTTGCAAGCAGAAACGGTCATCAATGACATGATAAGGGATCAGGATTTGGGCGAAGAGGCCTTAACCATCGTGAGCACGATCCAGAATGAGATGCCGAGTCCAAAGATACCTTCGCCAAGGGTGGCCAACCCAAGGGTGACCAAGCCAAGGGTGCCCAAGCCAAAAGTGGTAAAGCCAAAGGAAACCAATCCACCTGCGGTCGGGAAGCCTTGGGCCAAGACACCAGCAAATCCTATCAATACTTTGGATGAGAATATGTTTGGTATTAAATCGAAACCAACGGCTCCTCGCAGGCCGGTTGTGCCGCGAAAGCATCCACCAATAAGCATACCTACATTTAACGGTTTCCAGAGCCTTCAGAGCCTGGAGCTACCTAGCACCCAAACTAACAACAGTTCAGTGCCTTCTGACGTGTCTTCTCGCTTGCCTGTTACGGAAAAGAAGTCGATTGGACCTCAGAATCCAACACTGTCAACTACAATGCCGCGAAAGTATCAACGGATAAGCTATCCTCAGAGCCTGGAGCTACCTAGCACCCAAATGTTCAACAGTTCAGTGCCTTCTGACGTGTCTTCTCGCTTGCCTGAGTCGATTGGACCTCAAAATCCAACGCTGTCAACTACAATGCGTACTCAAGGAATTGCATCGAAGCGCGCGAATCCAAGCCAACCTGCTTCGCCACCCAAGAAACAACAAAAGACAACTTCAACAGCTGCACCTCTAACTGTAAGTGAAGAGGATCCATTGAATCCAACGAAGGCCAAGAAGGAGCCAGCCTCGAAAAAGGCAAGAAAACCTAGAGCTTACCTGTCAAAGCATTTGGCGCCTAGCGAATTATTTATTCCAATGCCGTCAATCAATCCAATGACAACCTGTATAGATCAACAAACAAGAATTTATCTAAAGCAATCATTCAGTGCAGCTAATCTGCAGCGTGAGAAGCAACAGGACGAAGCCAGCCCAACAGTGGAAGAAACGCAGAAGCCAATACCCCATTTAATCTCCAAACTCTTTGTGCCTAAAAAAAAACAACAATCAGTTATGACAGGGAGACCCAATGCATTGACTTCTCTTCTCGGTCGAAAATTTAATTCACCAACAGCTGAAGTCAAGGAACTAAATGCAACAACTTCATTCTCAGTTGCAACGGAACAGCCTTTACAATCACAGGGTGTTAAGGGATTTAAAGCAACAACTTCATTCTCAGTTGCAATGGGACAACCTTTACAATCACAGGGTGTCAAGGGACTAAATGCAATAGCTCCATCCCCAGTTGCAACAAGACAGCCTTTGCAATCACAGGGTGTTAAGGAATTTAATGCAACAACTTCATTCTCAGTTGCAATGGGACAACCTTTACAATCACAGGGTGTCAAGGGACTAAATGCAATAGCTCCATCCCCAGTTGCAACAAGACAGCCTTTGCAATCACAGGGTGTTAAGGAATTTAATGCAACAACTTCATTCTCAGTTGCAACGGAACAGCCTTTACAATCACAGGGTGTTAAGGGATTTAAAGCAACAACTTCATTCTCAGTTGCAATGGGACAACCTTTACGATCACAGGGTGTCAAGGGACTAAATGCAATAGCTCCATCCCCAGTTGCAACAGGACAGCCTTTGCAATCACAGGGTGTCAAGGAATTTAATGCAACAACTCGATTCTCAGTTGCAACAGGACAGCCTTTGCAATCACAGGGTGTTAAGGAATTTAATGCAACAACTTCAGTCCCAGTTGCAACGGAACAGCCTTTACAATCACAGGGCGTTAAGGACTTTAATGCAACAACTTCAGTCCCAGTTGCAACGGAACAGCCTTTGCAATCACAGGGTGTCAAGAAACTAAATGCAACAACTCCATTCCCAGTTGCAACGGGGCAGCCTGTACAATCACAGGGTGTTAAGGAATTTAATGCAACAACTTCAGTCCCAGTTGCAACGGAACAGCCTTTACAATCACAGGGCGTTAAGGACTTTAATGCAACAACTTCATTCTCAGTTGCAATGGGACAACCTTTACAATCACAGGGTGTCAAGGGACTAAATTCAATAGCTCCATCCCCAGTTGCAACAGGACAGCCTTTACAATCACAGGGTGTTAAGGAATTTAATGCAACAACTTCAGTCCCAGTTGCAACGGAACAGCCTTTGCAATCACAGGGTGTCAAGGAACTAAATGCAACAACTCCATTCCCAGTTGCAACGGGGCAGCCTGTACAATCACAGGGTGTTAAGGAATTTAATGCAACAACTTCAGTCCCAGTTGCAACGGGACAACCTTTACAATCACAGGGTGTTAAGGGATTTAAAGCAACAACTTCATTCTCAGTTGCAACGGGACAACCTTTACAATCACAGGGTGTTAAGGAATTTAATGCAACAACTTCAGTCCCAGTTGCAACGGGACAACCTTTACAATCACAGGGTGTTAAGGGATTTAAAGCACCAACTTCATTCTCAGTTGCAACGGGACAACCTTTACAATCACAGGGTGTCAAGGGACTAAATGCAATAGCTCCATCCCCAGTTGCAACGGGACAGCCTTTACAATCACAGGGTGTTAAGGAATTTAATGCAACAACTTCATTCTCAGTTGCAACAGGACAACCTTTACAATCACAGGGTGTCAATGAATTTAATGCAACAACTCAATTCCCAGTTGCAACGGGACAACCTTTACAATCACAGGGTGTCAAGCAACTAAATGTAATAGCTCCATTCCCAGTTGCAACGGGACAGCCTTTACAATCACAGGGTGTCAAGGAACTAAATGCAACAGCTCCATCCACAGTTTCAAAGAGACATCGTTTACAATCAAAGAAAGCCAAGAAACCAAATGCAACAGCTCCATCTCCAGTTCCAATGGGACAGACCCTACAATCACAGAAAATCAAGGAACTAAATGCAACAACTTTATCTGCAATTCCAAGTGGACAGCCTTTAGAATCACATCAAAAACTAAAGGAAGCAAATGAATCAACTGAACAATTGAAGCCATCAACAGTTCTGAATCCAGTACAGCCTGAACAGCCTTTTGTCCCCGAGCCGGAACAATCATCAATGACTCAAGCTATGGCAGGGAAGCCAATTGAACCTGATCAAACGCACCCATCAAGAGTTTCGTCGCCACCTCTACCGCGAGAGCCTTTTGTACCCCAGAGGCGACGCAAATCATTAACCCAATCTTTGACAAGAAAACAAAGTGAATCTAATGCACCACTTGACCAATCGGACTCATCAAGAGCTTCATCGCCACCTCTACCTCGAGAGCCTTTCCTACCCCAGCAGCGACGAAAATCACTGAGTCAATTGATGACAAGAAGAGAGCAATTTGTATCCCAAAACAGGCAAGCATCAATAAGTCAATCTTTGACAAGAACCCAAAATGAATCTAATGCAACAGTTGAGCAATCAAAAATTTCATCGCCACCTCTACCTCGAGGGCCTTTTGTACCCCAGAAGCGACGCAAATCCTTCAGCCAATCGTTGTCAAGAAGACAAAGTGAATCCTATGCACAAGTTGACCCATCGAACCGATCAAGAACTTCATCGCCAACTCTACATCGAGAGCCTTTTGTACCCAAGAAGCGACGTAAATCATTCACCCAATCTTTGACAAGGAGACAAAGTGAAATTGATCCACCTCTGTTGCCTAGAGAGCCGTTTCTAGTCCAGCAGCGACGAAAATCATTCAGTCACTCGATGACAAGAAGAGAGCCATTAGTATCCCAAAACAGACGAGCATCAATGAGTCAATCTTTGACAAGAAACCAAAGTGAATCTAATGCAACAGTTGAACAATGGTACCCACCGTCGCCACCTCTACCTCGAGAGCCCTTTGTACCCCAGAAGCGACGCAAATCAATAAGCAAAACTGATGCAAAGAAACAAAATGGACGGAATACTAAGTCATCACCAGCTTCATTGGCAAATCAATCTCGATGCCTTCGGAAGAGACAGGCATTAATGAGCCAAGCTATGGCAGGGCAATCAAATGCACCAATAGCTGAGCAATCGAAATCTGTACAGCCGCAGTCCAAGAAGAGACGAAAAAGACCTAATGCAGCAGCTGAGCAATCTCAACCTCTGCCATCACTCTATATTCCATCTTCAAATTGGATACAAAAGTTAAGGAAACCTTTAGTGCCGGTGCAGGTGCAGTCAGCTTCAACGATGCCTGTTAACGCATCGGCCAATACTACGGAGCAACCTAATCAATCTGGTGTACCACCGCCAAATTCGAAGGGTCGTTGTAGATCACATAAAAAAAAACCTAACAACAAAATGAATGCGAACAAACCTTTAGTGCCGGTGCAGGTGCAATCAGCTTCAACGATGCCTGTTAACGCATCGGCCAATACTACGGAGCAAGCTAATCAATCTGGTGTGCCACCACCAAATTCGAAGGGTCGTTGTAGATCACACAAAAAAAAACTTAACAACAAAATGAATGCGAACAATCAACCAGTCGGACCAAGTAAACAAAGTGTACCGCCCCAAAACCCGATACACTCAAGTTCAACCAATAATGTACAATCGCCAAAACCACCAACACTCGGTAGAAAAGTTGTCCCAAAAAAAACATCCACTTCAGCCACAGCTGATGGACTTTTTGGCATGATATCAAAACCAACCAACCCGAGGAGACCAGTTGTTCCGCCGCGTAATCATTCGAAAGGCATCATTGAGTTACCGGAAAAGAAATCTAAGAAGATCTAACTCTTCAAATCAAAGGAAATCTATCTCCAATTTAAATTGGCCTAAATAACTCAAGTCAATCAATGCATTATAACATATCAATAGCTTGCTTTAATGTTTAGATGTATCTTAAAACAGTTTCAAATTAAATAATTGAAAGCATTCAAAAAGAAAATTGTTGCTTCCCGAAAATAAAATAACGGTTTTCATTATATATCGCTAACAATTTGAGTCGATATTTCGATAATCAATCTCTTCTCTTTTGAACGTATCAATGTTTACTTTGCGTTTAAACGATATTTTTTCGATAGACGATTTCCATGGTTGTTGCTTATCGAAAAATAAAAATCAAACTACGTGCGGGGCGAATGACAAAACATTCCAAATATCGTTAAAAATAACAAAAGCTAGTTTTAGAGTATATTACATGCAATATTCTTAGCATTAAAAGTAATATAAACAATAACTAATATAATAATCATTATTAATTATAATAATTGGTGCAATTGCAACAATTAGTAACCAATAGCAATAGCAGTGCCACTTTTAAGAAATAGTGCAGCAATATTAACGTTTTTTTTTTAATATTAATAATTAATAATTAATTTTAGCAAATGCCTTTATATGAATGTAACTACTTATATATATTTTATTATTTTTATTATTTATGTCTATTTTAATATTTACCGTTGCCTTGTATCCATGTGTGTGTGTGGATATGGAAATGTTAGCCGTTGATTAGTGTATTTCATTATTACTATTTACCCATTGCGCACTTAAGAAAAACTACTATATATATATATATATATATATATATATATATATATATATATATATATATATATATATATATATATATATATTCATAAGCCGTTTATTTGCCAAGCGGCACATAGCATATTTAGCGCATTTTAAGAAAAAATGTGACCATGCGATATCAAGTTTGAATTCCCTAAATTAACAAACGAATATGTTAAGCAATATAATAAACTTGCATCATTATCAACGATATATAGTAATACAAAATATTAATCAAATTAATAATATTATTAATTAATCGTTATACATTTACAACTCCTTTGTCAATTGCATTTCATCAGCCACCCCAGTTCGTCGTTGAATTAGCTCGCCTACAAGCTCACAGTGTGACCATGCATTAATGGCCACAAATTAGCATCATTTCGATGCATATAAAACGATATTTGAATTGGGTAATCAATGGAGTTTCGTTATTCAATACAAAATTGTCAGATTATGTTATATTTAATTGCTATACTTCATTGGCGCTACTCCTTTTCTGAGCTCTCCATCACTTCCTCCTCGTCCTCCTCCGCCTTCACCATCTCTTTGGGAGCATCGCCCGCAGCTGCAGCAGCAGCCGCCGCCGCCGCAGCGGCCGCCTCCTTAGCCTTCTCGTATTTGTTGACCTCAAATTTGCTCAGATCGGCACCCAGCAGACGCAGTATGTGAATCGTTTCATCGCGATCAACGTAGGCGCGCAGGCTGGAGGTGCCGCGCCAGCCCACAATGAACAGCGTGAACGCCTCGTCCACGTACTTAAGAATGCAGCTGCCGACGCCTGGAAGGGAAGAAGTATGAGAGGAATGAACCAACATGGTACATGGATGCAGTTCACTTACCCATATTCTTGCAGCGCTGCTGCGTCTCTGGCTTCAGTTCAAGCGTCGACGGCGGCTTCGTGGGATCCGTGCAGTTGAGCAGCAGGATTAGATCTTCGCGCTCCACCTGGATTCGCCGGCTGCCGCCTATGAAAGCATTCGACGTCTGCAGCCCCTCCTGGGCCAGGCGATATGGATGCACCGTGTGTCTATTTTCGCAGCGAACAAACATCTTTACGCCCGTATTAATGATCTTGATGCTCTGCTCGTTATTGACCACTAGATCCCGTATGGGGTCGGAGCAGTAGTAGATGTTCTTCTTGCGCTCTGTCTGGCAGCGGGTGAGCAGGCAGCGCTTGTTGAGCGTCTCATTCAGCTGGTAGAACTGCCTTATGCTCTCGTAGTCGGCGTCATTCTCACCAAAGAATACGTACGGATCCTCCTTGTAGCCGTGCAGACGGCGGCGCTTCCGTTGCGGTCCCCACGGCACGGATTTCTCCTCCTCCGTCGGCTTTCCCGACTCGTCGAGCTGAGCTTCCGGCTGCGCTGGCTTCGCTTCAGTCTGCTTCAGCAGATCGTCCAGGTCATTCTTTTCGAAAGCGAGCGGACGTCGCTTCTCAATGACGGCCACGAAGAAGCCGCCGCTGTCCTGCAAATGGGGCAGCACGCGCATGCACTTCTCTATGCCGACGTGGGACATCTCCTCCGCGGGCAGCGGGAACATCGTCGGCCGTATGATCGTGTGCAGATTCTCGGGGACCTCCTCAAAGGAACTGTAGATGGCATCCACTTCCTTGGTGGCCAGCTTCCAGTCGGTCATGCCTGGCTTGTACTTTAGCCCCGGTACCAGGTGCGAGGCATCCACTAGCTCCAAAGCGCCGTCCGCATCCTTGATGATGCGCTGCAGCACCGCCTCGTTCTCAATAGGATTCAGCGAACAAGTGGAGTACACCAGGCGTCCTCCCACGGCCAGCATCTCGGCACCGCGGCGCACTATCCGATATTGTACTCCATGGAGGTTATAGGCCTGAGCCAGGTTCCACTTCATCCAGATGTCGGGATTCTTGCGGAGAGTGCCATCACCGGAGCAGGGCACGTCGCACAGGATCTTATCGAACTTTAGAATCGACTTGCTGTTGGTGGCCTCATCCGTTTGCACCAGGTTGGGAAAGAAGCTGCTGTCATGGTTGGTGACCAGCAGACAGGGCGAGTTCAGGCGCTTCGCCTGGTGTACCAGCATATAGCAACGGTTGTTGTCCACATCGTTGGCCAGCACGAATCCGGGAGGAATGTTGTGCTGATCGGGTGACGCGTGCAGAGCTTCGATTAGCTGCGCTGTTTTCGAGCCAGGCGCGGCACACATGTCTAGCACCTTGTCCGTGGGCTGTACATCGAGCACTAGGGGCGGAATCATGGACACCGCTTCCTGGCGGCTTATGCTGCCTGCCGTCGTCTCCACAATGAGGAAGTTGTGCAGCCTGAACAGTGGCTCCGAGCGACGAATATCCTTCCGCGTCAGATGCAGCTGATAGGCCATTCCGTTCGGATACCAGGGCAGGCACAGGGGACGCTCCACTTGGTCGGCGGGCAGCTCGTGCAGCTCAGCCACAGCGCGCACATATTCGGTAAAGAGCTGCGTCTTAATTATGTTCAACAGCGCCCGGGCCTCATCCTTGAACCCGGTTACCCTAAATGTGGTGGGCAGATTATCCCGAATGCTGGCCAAGAATTGTGTCCACTCCTCTTCGGTGGCGCAGATCTTCTGCAGGTGATAGTATTTGATAAATGCCGCGTTATCTCGCTCGATTTCCTTGTAGGGCTCGGCACGACGATCTGGTCGCTCCGGAGCACCCTGCGAGAGAGCAGAAAACAGAAAGAAAGAAAATGTATTCAACAAGTTTGACTTGCAACTGTGTTTACTTTAAGAGCTTTTTACATTGGCACGCTTTTGTCGTTTTCTCGCTGCAAATGGATTCTGTTTCTTGCCACGCGCCATTGTGTTACTATTTGATATTATTCACTTTAATCCCTTTTGAATATTTAAGCAAACTCTTGGAATGCCGTGCTTTGTGTTTATTCAATGAGCCGGCAACACGTGTTAGGCTGTCATCTGGCAGCCCTCGCTAACTATCGATAAGATAATACAGTGATAGATTAGCTATCGATATGGTTCTGAAATCACGGTTGGAGCTTGAAAAATTAATCAGAAACATATGGAATAATATGATATGATAAGTTTAACGATATTAAATTATTAATAGTGGCATTTTTGATTTACATTAAAATCAGTACATATGCATATGTAATTTGTCAGTCAATCACTCACTATAATTAAAAGTAAGTTACAATTTGATTAACTTAATTACTTAATATTGTATATTCAAGTAAAATAAAATTTTCAGTGCAATACGATACCTAACTGCCTATCGATAACTTCGGGCATTTGTCATTAGCAAGCAAATTGTGCTTTTTCAAATAACACAAGCACAAAAGTCAACATCAAGTTTAACTTTGTCTTTCAACACAAATTATATATACAATGGCAACAGAAAGTAGCAACAACAATGGGCTCGAAGACATACAGTATCTGCTGCATCTGGAATCTCTCAAGCGCTACACAGAACAGGCCAAGAACATGCACCGCCAAACAGAGGAGCATGCGCGCCATTTTGTCGATGCCAAACGGGAATATCAGCGGGAATATACAAGCCTAGTCAGTCTAAGCAAACATGTAGATCTGCGTGAGTTATTGGAAGCGAAGAGCACCGAGATAGCCGCTGCACGTGTGGAGAACCTGCCCGTCCAGCTGGATGAAATAAGCACCAATCTTTCCAGTGACAGGCGACCCACGGAATTGGACATTCAAATTCTGGAAGAGTGCAAGCAGCAGCTACAAAAAAATCATCGACCGCGTACAAAGCTCTCAAATCAGCACAAATTTACCAAAAACCGAGAAGCGTTTAAGACACTGCACACAATGATCCAGAATGTGGAAAATGGTTTTCAGCTGTCTACTTTGGCGGCAATGGACCAAATGATCGCCGATCCACAGTGGTCGAATCAATAATTTCCTATAAATTACAATCTTTTTTTTTTTTTGTGATTACATGAAATTAGTAGTAAAAAGAAAATACCTACAGGGAACATAAATATATTTAATAATATATATTACTTGTACATACGCATAAAATTAAAAAAAATATATACCAGTCCCTCTACGAATGATCGTCTGACAATTCGATAACTTTTTGCCTATCGATGTTTCAATATTCAAATCTAATTTTAATAACAGAAAAACACAGAGCTAGTGCTAGCGAAGATGCCAGTTGTATCTATTGTATCTGGATGCCCTCAAACAAAGCAGAAGAGTATGCGCGTCATTTTGTCGCGGCTAAACGGGAATATGAGCACGAGTATTCCAGACGACATGAGCAAACATGTCATGCGTGCTACACTAAAAATGAAGAGCACAACAATAGCTGTTGCATCCGCTCAATTGAGTGGAATAAGCGCCGCTCTTCGCAATAAGCAAAGTGTGGAAAAAAGAAGACAGCAACTGTGGAGTAATCGATTATCATTCACATATTGCTGATCTATCGAACCATCAACATATCGAGAAGTATTGCCCGCCATGATCAAGAATAAGAATGTGAAGAATAAACCAACTCAATAATTTCATGTGTACTGTTTGTATAACAGATTTGTTTTATTCATATTCTAATAATACAAATAAAATATAAGGAACATAAGGATGTGTTAATTCTATTATAAATGCTGTGAGTGCAAGCCACAAACGCATCAATTGTACTTTCGGTGGGGTTAAATGATTAGTGTAGCGGGCAGGCGCAGGCAGGCGGCTGAGCTTATTCTAAGAGAGAGAGAGAGAGAGAAAGATATAGAGAGTTGAGAGGGATTAGCGCATTAGCTTGGCGGAGCAGCAGCGAGCCTTTAGTTACCACTTGGAGCGTTTGGACCAATCCTTGGGGGTCCAGTGCAGGCACTTGGAGTCGATGCGAATCTTACGCTTCTGCATGGCGCGCTGATGCTGCTCGATAGTGTCGCGGCCAATACAGACGATGTACTGACCCTTGTAGTAGTTGATCAGATTCAGATTCTGCAAAGTAGATATCACATCCTCCTTCTTGATGGAGGTGCACTCACAGATGTCGCTGAAAGCATTTCAAATAAATATTACAAAATTCATATAAATAAATATATAATATGTATATGTGAAATACTTGATGGTTATGGCGGGTTTCTCGCCATCTGCGCCAGCGTTCTGACTAATGAGTATCTCGAGTATGGTCTGTGCCCAGTAGGAGCGATAGGAGAGCAAGCCCAGATCAGATAGGGGCTTCTCCGGCGAGCCAGTCTTGCCCTCGAACTTGGACAACTCGTAGCTGAACTCGATAAGCAACTTGCCGTAGCCCTTGCGCTGATACGGCGGCATAGTCAGTATGCAAGCCACGTTGTAGTCCTCGGTGCTCTCCTTCTCCTTGGAGAAGTAGCCAACGATATGGAAGCCGCGCGAGTCAAACTCGGTCATGATGTAGAACAGAAACGGATCCGTGTCATAGTACAGGGTCTTGTGGTCCAAGAAGAGCTTGGCCAGCAGGCATAGGTTCTGGGCGTAGACCTTATTCTTGCGCCCGTCGATTTCAAAGAACGAGATCGTGCTTTTGCGGTAGATCTCGTTGCCCGGTGGGTGCCGGAGGTTGCACTTGGACAAGTGACGCTCCAGGCACTTGCGGCTCTTACAGTATTTCAAACAGAACTCGCAGATGTAGATGCAGCTCTGCTGGCACAGCTCCTGCGGGTACGGGGAGAAGTACCAGGGCTTGATGCGATGACGCCCCAGCTCAATCATCTCCACGTTCTTCATACGCGTAACCACATCGTCCTGATGGGTGACCATGCTGCCCGACTGGCGCGGTGTGACCATCTTGCCGTCCTGCGAGACGTCCTCATTCCCGGCAGCTGTCACCCCGCCCAAGGGAGTCGATGGCAGCATTCCGCCGTCGCCGGTCACGTGGACAGGCGTCTGCGGAGTCTGTGGCGTTTGCGGAGTCTGTGCCAGCTGCTGCTGCGGCTGCAATTGCTGCTGTTGCAGCGACTGCAAGTGATGTCCGGCGTGCACCTTGCGACGACGATTGATGCGCTTCTGCAGCGCAGCAGCCAGGACATTGTTGCCGTTGACCAGCTCCGTGCCGCTATTCGAGCCGGCCATGGAGCCGCCAGAGCCGCTACCCATGCCGCCGGCGTGCTGCGGCTGAGGCGATGTCGGGCGCGACACGCTGCCGGCCAGCGAATGATGGCGCTTGGGCGTAGTAACGCCCGTGCTGGTGCCAGTTTGCGGTCCGTCGCGACGCGGGAACTGAACCTTGCGCGTGTCCAAGTCGTCCTCGTTGACCCACTCGTCCAAGCGCTTGTTAACTGTGCAGGTGGCGCAAATACACAACGTTCACTTAGAATTGTTGATATTTATTCAATTAATATTGTTTACTCACAGTCCACATAGTGAACGTAGAACTGGCGCTTGCCGTCCTGCTCCTTGATGCTCACAATCTCGGCCAGGGGCCAGTCGTCGGTCTTGTGCATGCGTACGGACAGGCGACAGCCCTCGGTCAAGGCGGCCTGCCATAATTATCAATGCTTATAAAATTATACATATGTATATTAAAGAATAACACAAGAGAACACAGATAAAACAAAATGGACCGCGGGTTAGAGAGAGATAGCCATAATTGGCACTTGTGTTCTATTTAGTTTCTGTTTACTGATAATGTAGCGTCATAATTACCGTCGATTCACAAATTGATGAAACGTCATCGTCGAATTCGTATTTGGTCTTCATGTCGTTAGATTCATATAAATGAAGTCTGATTTTTATCTTAACTATTTGCAAAAAGTTTTGCACTGCAAGACAGTCAGGATCAAAATGACGCTCGGCTATCGATAGCACTTGCCTCTGCTACACTATCGATATATTGTCCTAGTACAATGAGAGTAACGTTTTTTATTTACTATCGATATTATACAAATATTTCAAAATACTAGAAAGTAGATTTTTTATAAAAGATTTGTTTTAATTTTAAAAGTTTAACTAGTTCAAGATAAAAATAATAAATTTTAATAACGCAAAAATGAGAGAAGCCGATGTCGTTGCACACGAAGCGTAGAGTTGTATTTCGGCTATCTCTATCGCGCAAGTATTCGATTACCTCATATGTCGCCAACAGTGCTGTGAAAGACATGCGAAAGTGTTGTAAAGCAAAACAAGTGCGCTCTAAAGTGTTCGTTCTTTTCAGAATTTTTACGTTTCATGTGTAATTAAACACAAGTTTGGAAATTGTGCATTTATATTATTGACACATGATGCGTTGTTTACGTTATTAAAGCTTGTGCGTGCTTACGCTGGCCCGTCTACAGCAATATGTCTTTTTTTCGCTATGTGTAAGAGAAGGTCAGAAAAATGTACATACATATGTATATGTAGTAGAAGGTGCATAAGCAAGTGCGTTTGCGATTGCGTGTGTGTGTGCGAGTATTTGTGTGCATTGCCTATGTATAAAAAAAAAAAAACAAATCGCTAAGCGATTAACAACAAATTAAAAGTGCAAAGTAAGCACTGCTTGTACATATATGAATTCATTCATGTATGTGTGCATCTGTGTTTGTCGATACATATATAGAAAAGCTGATGTGCATGTGTGATATGTGTGTGAGCGCGCATCGTATATGTAGCTGCTCATGCTAATAGAACGTATTTGTAAATTGCTACAACAACAAAAACTGTGTGGCAAAATGACGTGTTTGCGCTAGTGTTGCCACTGACAACAGAATGCCAGGGCTGCCAACGCGTGTGCACAACTTTCCAACTTCCAAGCGGCAATTGGCAATTCTTACTCTGCAAGCACGTTGTGCTCTCTCTGTAAAAGTATCATCTTAAAGTAATAAATAACCAAATATTCGTTAATATAGTTAGCATGTAGTTAGCTGGCATTGCAGCGTGCGACTTTCAAATGTGTATGTGAATGTGTATGCCAAAAATAACATCGGCCACTAAATATGACCGTATGTAAATTTCGCTGTGCAACTAGAGATGAGAGGCATGTGAATATCGCACATCTCTATTTGGCAACACTGCGCGGCTTGGCAAGACAAATGATTTTTTTGACAAGTCGCATTTCTTTTATTAATTTTTTTTCTGTTATTTTGCTTTAATGGTTGTCCATTTGTAGACGCGGTATCGGCAATGTGAGTGTTTCCCATCCAAATGGTAGTGACAAGGTTGCTCCGCTCTAAAGCAATTTAACTGGTTGCCTTCGATTGACGGACTGACAACTGCATTAAGGCGAAAAATCAACAATTCAACTAAAAGGAAAAAATAATAAGAGAGCGTAAAAACGTAAAATCATCAGAAACAACAAAAGCTAATACAGTGCGTAAGCAAGCGGCATTTGTACATCATTAAGTTTTACTATAAAAACAAACAACAACAATTCTACAGTTCACTTACGTTCGCAAATAAACAATTCCAAGTATAGTGAGTGTGTGTGAGAGAGAGAGAGCAGACGAAAGAAAAAAATTTACGCCAGACATAAAACAACGCGAACTGCAATTGAGCAACGGGCAACAACAACAACGAGCGCAACGAGAGTGAACGGAAGAGCGAGCTTAACAGCATTAACGGTGCCCTTCTGGGTGCCACTGGCAGCGGCGCTAACACGCGCGTCGGTGGCCTTGACAGCTGTTTTTCTAGGACATTGGGATCTGCAGAGCATATCCCACATCCCCTATTGGAAATCTACTCGGTAAGTAACCGTTGACTGTGCGATAGGAGTGTGAGAGCGTGAAAGAGAGATGGTAGGGAGACAGAGAGAGAGAGACAGAGATGCAGAGAGCTTTATCGCAGTTTATGCTCTCCTTTTACGCACACACACACAAATATATAGATATATATATATATATATATATATATGTGTATATATGTTTATACAGTTATTTTTTGTTGTCTTTTGCCAGGTATTGTTTTGGAAGCAGCCACTGTCAATTGTGCGTGTTTTTGTAATTTTAATGGCATTTCGTTGTCTGTTCGATGCTACAAAAGATGAACAATGAACAAATTGGTGTTTCATCAATATCATCATCAGCAACAATCTTATCATCATCCACAACATCCACATCCACATCTGCCTCTGCCTCTGCAACTGCAACTGCTGGCAATAGCAGCGCAGCAGCTGCGCAGCTCATCAAGGCCATATCAACAGGCAGCGCCGCCAACGTCGCCGGCAACGCCAAGGACAAAGATAGCAATATTGCCACACTGGTAACAAAAATCCAAGCGATTATACCAGATACGCCAATCGTTTCGATTGCCGCGGGGACGTTGAGCGAGAGCACCTCGACCACCACATCGACTAAGACGACGCCGACGCCCTATTTCCAGGAGCAGCTAACCACCTTGATGTCGCACAATGTGAAGCTGGAGCAGCGTCCCGCCAATGATCTGTCCAACAATACCAACAACAGCACCACTACCACCACAACCACCAGTGACACCAGCAGCAACACCACCATTACCAACAACAACAACATTAGCAATAACAGTAGTCCATCAACAGCTGCTGCTGATCTTAGCCAGAATCATGTGGCGGCTGTTGATAAAAAAAGCAACAGTAATAGCAGCAACAGCAGCGGTGCCGGCGCTGGCGTTGGCGTTGGCGTCGACCCCAGCAGCAGCGCTGTCAGCCAGAGCAGCGCTGCCAATGCGTCGCATCACAATTTAAAATTGACGCCGCTGCTAAGCAAATCAGGCCAGCCGGCGCCCGAGGTGATTGCCGCGGCAACGGCGCTGCATCAACGCGGCGCCACCACCAAAGGCAAGACACAGGATGACCAATACGTGGGCAAGCGTCAGAAGAATAAAAGGGTAAGTAATATACAAACGCAACATACATACACACATACATATGTATGTCATGTATCGGAAAGGCAATGAGAGCTTTACAGTTGGATTCAAACTGTTGTGGGCAACGGCAAATTCAATAATAACATTGCAATACACATGCATAAATCAATTTTGTTGTCTTTCTTTTTTTATTTTTGTCCCACTGTAAATTTCCTTTTTCCGTTTTGATGCCCTATTTTGAAGACCTAACTTCATTTTCTTTTCTCCTCCTTTTTTCGTTGTTTATTAGATTAATTTAGTTCACTGCTGATTTCCACAAGAATTTACGTATCTGTGTGTGAGTGTGTGTGTATGGATGTATGTATGTGTGTTGTAGTTCGACCGTTTCCAGCGGACATTTGCAATTATTTTGTACACGCATAGAATACAAACACACACACATATTGGCATACACAAATGTATGTCTATGTATATATGTATATACATATTGTATACATACATATGAATATTCCCTGACTGTCGTCGCACGTCATACATATCTCTCATTTAAAGATTTTTAAATTACATATCCAATAAAAATCGCACAAACATTCTATAAATATCAACAACAAAACTAACAACATGTGCAGAGACTAACATACAGACATACGCACACACACATATACGCATGTGTGTGTGTGTGTGTGTGTGTGTGTGTGTGTACGCCATGCTTGTGTATAAAATATATTGTATATTGCTAAAAAATTATTTAGCCAGCATACACAAATTGATGGAAAGAACTATAAACTTAATTAATAGTAGCACAATAATTCATTTCGTTATTTCGTTTCGATATTTATTTTTTATTGTCTGTTATTGAACGTCTCTGTTCGTTCTAGCGCTTAGCAACGTGTTGGCGCAAATGTTGCGCATTACAACAAAATAGAAGAATGAAAAATAACCGTTACTTTAGTAAAGGCACTCGTTCGCCTACTGGCAACAGCAATTAGAAGAAATCGCAATTCGCAAGCGGCATTTTTCATTACGCTTTCGTACACTGACCGCCTGGAAGGTATTTGGATAAATGCCGTTATCTGCCTTTACCAGCCTTCCTTCCTTTCCTACCATTTCGCACATACACATTTTTTTTTTTTTTGTCATTTTGCCTTAGTGCATCGCAAGTTTGCAGATCGGCAGGCCGAACGCGTTTCATATCACATTGGAGTTTTTGGTTTATTTTATTTGATAAATTCAATTTCTAGTATCTCTCTTTATTTATTTTCTTTTTTTTTTTAACTGTTTGTTGTTTTTGTTTTGTTCTTTTGAGAGTGTTGAGGAAACCACAATTATATGAACTTATCGTAGAGCGTTTTGTTCTGTGGCGCCGCCGCAGCCGCATCAAACCTAACCACACGCATTAATTTTGTTTGTATTTAATTTATTTTATTTATTGCACTCGTGTGTGCTGTATGTGCGCCTTCTGTGACTTTAGCCTGACATATCTACAAGGCATATATATATGTATAAATATATGTACATACATATATATGTAGATGTCTGTGTATGTATTCACGCACAACTATAAAAACTGTTGCCCAAGTGCGACGAGCGAGTGTTACAATTATTAACTAAAGCAAAGCGTTGCAGCGGCAACCCGAGCTGAAATTGAATTGAAACTTTATTCGAAGCTGCGCGCTAGTCTTCCAGGTACTAAAACCTATTTCTACATTCCTTCATTCCTGTGTCCCATGGCCACTAACACATTTTCACTAAATACCGTTGCTTTCACTCTGAGCGCTGTTGAGGTTAAAGACGAACGGCGAAACACGATTTAATAATTGTTTCAACAAACTTACAGGCAAAGTACGAACCCTGGGAAGATAGCGAAATAAATGATCTCGACGACGCGTCATTGAAGAAACTGCTCGAGGAGGCCTACTGGTATCGCAATCCTGGCGACAAGAAAAACAAAAGCGAGCGTTTTCTGGTAAGTAATCCTTGAATCTGTGAATCCTTGGATTGATGATGATACTGGAGCCATATTAATGCCCCTCCTCTTCTGTGCATGTTGTTAATAGCAAATGCTTAAAAAGGCTGAGTACGACGAGGAGAAAGCTTTACGTGTCTTCAAGACTTGCTTTACACGCAACACGTCCGCATCATCATCATCAACGTCCAGCGGCTACTATGGCCACAGCAGCAGCGTAGGCAGCGGCGGCAGCAACTTCGGTACGCACAACAGCAACAATAACAACTATAGCAGTAGCGGCCACCACAGCAATCATCGGACGGCATCGCTGTGTCATAAGCTATTCGGCTCCTTGCAGGATCTGGTGGAGGCGACGCATCGCAGCGAGCTGGCAACGGCGGCAGCGGCGGCAAACCAACGTTTTAACTGTGATTATCAGCTTAGTGGCGCCAGCAGCAGCAGCGGCGGCGGCGGCAACAACAACAGCAGCAGTAGCAGCAGCAACGCTCGAGCCAATCGACGCCAACAGCTCAACAACAATAATAATAATACTAATAATAATAATAACAACAACAATAATAATAATAGCAACAACCAAAACGCCGCCTTTGCCGGCAAGAAATATAAGAACAACAATACAAATTCGTCCGTGTCAGCGCGGCAGCGCGAAGGCGGCAGCTTACCCAGCAGCGTCAACTTTGAGACGTCCAACATGAATAAGCTGACCATCGGTGAGCAGATGGTGCTCAGCAGCGTCAATGCTAACAAAAACAATCGCAATGGCAACAACAGTACCAGCAGCAGCAGCAGCCTGCCCAGCCAGCTGAATGAGACTGGCAACATGGTTATACAGTTCGATCAGGATGGCGTGGCCATTGATGTCGCTGGAGGCCAAATATATGAGCAGGAGGTAAGGAACGTGCAGAGAGGTCTATATATCTATATATATGAATGCGACTGCAATATGAATGCAACAATTTTTGATATGAACAGCTTATTCAACAACAACAACAACAACAATAATAATAATAATAACAACAGCAACTGCAAACACAAACATCAACATTTATTTACCTAACTATCATTCCATTTGTCAATCGGTTGAGGGCGTTCAATCATAAATCATAATCATTATCATTGTCATTTGTCTCTGTAGTCATTTGTCTTTAGAGCTAACTAAAGCGAGATATTTCAATTAGATTAATTCAAGCTTATCTTTTGTACTCATCTCTCATCAGTATAACTTTTCAAAATGTTTCCTAAACACACACAAATTGATCCCTAAATGTTGTTTATTCTATGCGTTGTTCTGCTCTTGTTCTAACACCAACTATCATTAACAATTAACAATTCACATCAATCATGATTGAAGGTAGTCGCTAGAATCGGTTTCTGTATGTATGTATGTGTGTGTGTGTGTGTGTGTGTGTGTGTGTGTGTGTGTGTGTGTGTGTGTGTGTGGGAAATTGAGATGAATGTCAAAAAGAAAAACAGTTAACGCGTTCTAAGAACTGGGCAATATTTACAATTCAATCAAGAAACAAGCGTAACAACAACAACAACAACAATATATAATATATATATATATATATTAAATTTTGTGCAATTCTTTATTTCACGTATAACCAAACACACAAAAATATAATAAACATAATAATGATGATAATAAGGATCTACCATCGGATGCGCAGCGCAAGGATAAGGTGCCCTTCGGTTGCGAACAGCTGTTGGACATTCTCAATCAGCAGATGCAGAAGCAACAACAGCAACAGCAGCAGCAGCAGCTGGACGAGGCCAGAGAGTCGAGCCTTGTTAAAGAGTTCCTAATCGATGATCCGCTGCACTTTTCCTGGCTGGAGCAGTCTGCCAAGCAGATGAATCAGTCTGCCAAGAAGCTGCAGCGGGAACAACAACATCCACAATACGCCGACACGGCGTCCAATGTTTCAGGTGGCACCAGTGGCACTGGTGGCCCATTCACACTCACTCTGGACGAGTACAAGCGCAAAGTGGAGGCCGGCTACGTTTCGCTCAATGACAGCTACACGGCCTGCTCATCGGTCTATGGCGTTGGCAGTTCCACATCCTCGGGTGCCGCCGGCCACGATTCTGGCAATTCCGCTGAACCATTCGCTGGCTCCGATCTGCGTTCGGCCAAAATAGGACACATGATGACCGCGGCGGCCACAGCAGCTGTTGCTGCCACGCACGGCGCCAAGTCCACCACGGTAAGAAGCGGGCGTATCACATTGTAGATATACCCTGTACTTATTGGAATAAGCTGGGTATGCTGAATAGAAACATTCTGCTAACCTATTGAATAATGCATTCATTGATATATATATATATATTTTTTGTTTGTCTGTATGTCTCGAAGAGCGTGTTAACAGATTGTAAATATGCCCAGTACTTAATGGACGAGAGGGGTATGCTGTTTCCTCCTCCCCCTGAGCAATGGTCTTTGGCAACTTTATGCACTGAGCTATTGACAGAGGCATTAACTCTCTGTCTCGCTGCACTCTAGATTCCAGTTCCCAGAGATCGGAGAGTAAATACCCTTGAATACCCTGTATATATTACATATGAGGCATATTTGTTAGCTATGTCTGTCGTGTCCGTCTTAGTATATGTATTAGCATCGTTGCTTAGTGTGTGTTTATGTAGCTGTAAATAGCTTTGACTGATTCGTATTGTTCCAAGAGAATGCTCGATAGAAACTACAGAAGTAAATACCATTGTAAATCTAAATTCTATATATATATATATATATATATATATATATGTATAAGAGTGGATAAGAGCCAGTGAAATGTATTCAAATAGCACAAACCGTTTGCCACTTGCCACATTCCTAGAGATTTGAATTAGCTGTAATGTAATATAATATTTGGAGATTAATTGGAGACTACTCGACATATGATATAGGTAATTAGTAGTAGAACTAAACAATATGTGTTGTTTATGATATACACAGAAGCATTGTTTAGTTTTAACTATATATATATATGTATAAATTGGATATATCGCAGAAGCTGTACTAAGGAAAACTGGGAAAAGAGACTGTAGATCTCTGGCGGTCAGCTGTTGACTCAAGTCTCATCTCATTCGAGCTGATAGTTTAGGCATATTACGATAATACTCAAAAGACATTTTTCACCAAGAGATTGACCATATGTGGAATAGATCTACAGGTTTATTTTGGACTCAGCTAGGGCGAAATTTCTCAAACTCAGAACTCTGTGTGAGAGTATTCCACTATAATAATATACGATTTAGTATTGTGCATAGACGAGATATATTTGATATAATTAGAATTTGGAACTTGCAGAAGTTGGCTGATTGATAGAGCCTTTAAAATCCCATTACCCAACTTAAATATCGTCAACTATGACTATGGAACTATTTGCGATATTTTGAAGTGTGTCGGCTTTGCGATACTTTTCTTACCCAATTAACTATATCATTTATTAATAGATTTCCCTCAAGCTGTGATCTGATCTACCTGTGATATGTTTAAATCAAACATTTAAGACTGGAGATGTATATATATATATATTATATGATATGAATATCATTATTATAATATCTCTCTCTCTCTCTCTCTCTCAGTTGAGTTCCCATAATAAAACGCTGTTGCATATGTATATGTATTTATGTGTGTGTGTGTTGTTTGATGTATATGTATGAAAGACTATTTATTAGCAGCTCTATATGGTGTTTTGGGTATAGGTATATATTGTAAAAAATTGTAAATAAGTAGAGGAAAGAAGATCTGCAGCGCTAAGCCAACTCTCTGACAGCTAGCCTTTCCCATAGCTATAGCTCAGAAACGGTCGATTATATATACATATCATATAACACATAAGTAGGGTCTTATGTAGGTAAAGAATACAAATAGTTGTAATATTAGTGGAATTTAATGTTATTCGACATCCATTTGACAAATCACAAACAAGAGCGAATAAATAATGACGAAGGAACAACGGAACAGGCAAATAAACAACAATACATAAGGGAATCAAATGACAGAATGATTGCGCTATAGCCAGACATTTGGAATCGGGAGAATGATTCGAATGGAACAGAACCCAGAACACTGAACACTGAACACAGAACACAAAGCAAGCACACAGAGCGCACACCAAAAGTTTCAGTTATTTCTCTCAATTATATAGGTTTTTATTTTTTTTTTTCCGCTTTTCACATTTAGAATGAAAAATTGGAAGAAAGAAAAGAAAATCATATACGGGAAATGAAAGAAAAATACTTGAAGCGCTGCAATAGCAAGCGCAAAGCTCAATTCGTAAAGCTCAGACTGATGGTTAGTTAAGGTGTTTGGTTTAAGGGCATGTTAATCGCATTAACTATTTAATTGGACATTATCAGTTGAATTGATTTTAATATTTCTATAAACAATTGTCTATTGCAGCGTCAGTTTGATGAGAATGGCAACGCTTTGAGAGATGGCTATGCAGCCGTTGCAGCAGCAGCAGCAACAGTGGCTGCTAACGGCAGCAACAGCAACAGCAGCAGCAACAGCAACAGCAGCAATATCAGCAATAGCAATAGCAATAGCAATAGCAACAGCAACAGCAGCAGCAACAGCAACAGTTGCTCCGCTGTCGCCAATAACTTCTCAGCCCTGATTACAGCCAATAGCGGAGCGCAGCACCATCAGCAACTGCAGCATCATCAGCAGCGTTCGAATAGCGTCTCTACATTGTTGACCACTGGCGGCAACACGACGACGCCGGCAATGGCAATGGCAGCTGTTGCTGCCACCTACAGCCAGTTGCAGCAGACGCCTATGATTGCCGGCCCGTCGCAGCCACCACCCACCAAGCTCAAGGCGAAGAAGAAGTCGCAGCAGGAGCGCAATACCACCACGGTGGATGTGGAGTCTGTGGCCGGTTATCGGGGCAAGGATCCGGTCGAGCAGCTGGTCAAATACATTGAGAACGATGGCGCCCAGCAGCAGCAGCAGCAGAAGAAAAAGGAGCGCAAGAAGCAGAACAAGCTCAAGAAATGCAATTCGCTCGAGGAGCTGCGCAGCTGTGCCAAGATGGAAGTCGATGAACTGAAGCGCCAATCGGCGACCACCGAGATGATGCGCAACAAAAAAGGTGGCAAGCACAACTCCGCATCCGTGGCGGACATCAATAAGAACTGCAACAAGGAACAGCAGCAGCAACAGCAGCAATCATCATCACAGCAGCAGCAGCAGCAGCAACAACAGACGGTGACACGCAAAGGCGAACGTCGCTCCTGGGGCACCGAGGAGTTGCAGTATTTGGGCGAGCCTACACTGAACGACAGCAGCAACAGCAACAGTAACAGCAACAACTGGAACGAGCCAACAGCTGCAGGAGCTGCAGCAACAACACAAATGTCGATGACCAGCGGCACAATGCCAGCGCTTGAGCTGCCCTCGTTGGCGCGCATGTCCGAGATGGAGGCTCTCAATACGGTGCTGACCGAGACGGCTGAGTTCCATGTGGTCACCAAAAAGAAGAAACCAAAGAAGCAGCGAGCTGTCACCATGGACGATGCGGCCGTTGCTGCAGCTGCCACAACTGGCGGCAACTTGCAGCGCATGCAACAGATCACAAAGTCGGCATCGTCCAATATGATGTCGCAGCGCTTGCGTGGCAGCAACATGGACTATTACAACAACAGCAGCAGCAACAACAATTACTATGCATCGCATGCCAGCTACAACAGCAACAACAACAGCTACAGCATCAAGCAGCAGCAGCAGCAGCAGCAACAGCAGCAGCAGCAGCAGCAACAACAACAACAGCAGCATCAGCAACAACATGCCACAACATCAGCAACAGCTGCAGCTGCAGCTGCAACAACAACAACAACAGTTGTTGCTGGCACACAGGATAATTCACGTCGCAAGTCCACATCGTCCATGCCGCCATCGGAGAAATCTGACTCAAGTGATCTCGATTCGGTGCACTCGCTGCCCATACAAACTGGCAAGAAGAAGAGCAGCAACAATAAGCGTCTAACAGCCGCACAGGCCAAACAAAACAACAACAACAACAACAGCAACACGAATAATAACAATAATAATAATAGCAATGCCAATAAGAATCATAATAATCCTGGAGTTGCTGCGCCCATCTCGTATGCGGACATTGCGCGCAACAAGCGCGAGTTGTTGGCCGCCAGCGAGGACAACGATGCCGGACACGATGGCCAGTCAGCATCATCACAGTTGCTGCTGGACATCAACAGCAACAGCAGCAGCAGCACTGGCAGCGGCGGCGGCGGCAAGTTGCGTACCGCCAAGTCCAAGGTGCGTCCCGATTTTCCAGAGTTGCCATCCGCCATGTCCGCCAATATAACAACAGCAACACCAGCAGGTGCCGCAGCAGCAACAGCTGCAACTGCAGCAGCAACAGCAGTTGCAGCTGCCACAGCCGCTGTGCTCATTAGCTACTCACAGAGTCTGAACAAGTTGCCGGCGCATAAGCCTAGCCACAGCCACAGCCACAGCAACAGCAGCGAGACCGAGGAGCAACAGCAGTTGCAGAGCTCAGCAGCTGTTGCGTCCACAGCAGCAGCAGCAACAGCAACATTAATCACAACAAATGCCACCTCGAATCAGCACCAGCAGTCGGCAGCGCCGCCAGCGCTGCAAAAGTCAAAGAGTGTTGAGCATGATGCCAGCAGCAGCAGCAGCTATAGCTTTAATAGCAGCAATCTGGACTTGCAGTATCCGGCGCTAGAGAAGACTGTGAAGCGACACAGCGTCAACTATGTGTCGCCGCTGCCAGCGGCCATCAGCGGCTACAACTTTGCTGCGGCTGCTAAGCAACAGCAGGAGAAGGAGAGGGAAAAAGAGAAGGAAAAGGACAAGGAGAAAGAGAAAGAAAAACTCGGCCATGATGTGACAACAGCAGCAACATTAGCTGCAGCTGCTGCCACAGCAACTACCTCAGCCAAGGCTAAGAGCAAGCCAAAGGAACTGTCACCCGGCAGCAGCAGCAACAGCAACAGCAGCAGCAGCAGCAACAGCAGCAGCAGCAGTAGTAGTAGTAGTAGTAGCAGTGCCAGCAGCAGCAGCAGCAGCAGCAACAGCAGTCGAAGCAGCAAGAAGGAGAAGAAGCCTAGTCAAGATGAGCAATCAACGTCGACGATGACATCGCCGCCGCCCATTAGCTTTAACACATGTTGCCACAATAACAAGGCGACCGCAGCTACTCAAACGGAGGTGGCCAAGAAGCACAGCAGCTGCAACACTGTGGCCGCTGGCGTGCAGACAGCATTGCCGGCGGGCAATAGACCCGCTGTGATTATACTCAACGATGATCGGGACTCGGCGCTGCGCAGGCTCAACAACGAGTTCATATTTGGAGACTTCAATGAGGACGAACTGAAGCTGTTCGACGACGCCAGCGACAAGGAGGAGTCGGATGAGAAGCCACAACAGATGGACAAGCAGCAGCAGACGACGCCGACAACAGCAACAGCAGCAACTGCAACAGATTCCAGCTGTGAGCAACAGCAGCAACAGTTGCAGCTGCAGCTGCTCAATGATTCGGGCGCTGCCTCTGACTTGGTTAATAGTTCGACCTGCATGGATATGCTGTTGATCTCAGGGCAGGCGGCACAGTCGTCGCCCAATGCGGCAGCCGCCAATAACAGCTCATCGACATCATCGACACCATCCTCATCGACCTCATGCTCCACCTCTGCCTCCTCATCGACGCTGAGCAGCGCCAGCGCCAACACCAGCAACGGCAACGGCAACGGCAATGGCAATGGCAATGGCAATGGAAACGGCAATGGCGGCAGTGCCGCCTTGAACTTGGCCAATCAATCGAACGACAGCGGCATCTATGGCGCTGCCAATATATCGAATACAACTGCAGCCACCATCAAGGATCAGGTGAATCATTTCCTAAGCAAGGCCAGCGCCAATGCCAATGCCAATGTCAATGTCAATGCCAATGCCAATGCCAATTCTAATGCCAGCGGCAACAGCCATAGTCACAGCAACAGCAGCAGTTGTAGCAGCTGCCACGATGAGCCACTGCCCATGCAACAGCTAGAGACATGCAACGACATCGAGGCGGCAATTATTGCAGCTGCCCGCGCTGCTGCTGCTGCAGCATCCTCGTCGCGCAGCGGCAGCTGCAGTCGCAGCAATTCGCGCGAGCAGCCGCTGACAGTTGCTAACGCCAAGCCACGACCAGCTCTCTATAATACATACGGCCTGGGCAGTGGAGAGCATCCAGCAGCAGTTGCTGCAGCTACTGTTGACAATGCTGCAGTTATTGCTGTCGACGACGAGGACGAGGAGGAGCCGCTGCACGAGCTCAGCTTTATGTCTGATCTCAAAGCGGACTTTGGGCCGACGCCACCACCGCCGCCGCCATCATCATCATTATCATCAGCGTCCGCACCACCGACACGTCAATCTCTTATTTCCAACACTGAGCTCATTGTGGACTACATCAGCAGCTGTAAGTCGAGAAAATATATCATTATATATCTAAGATTAATCAGTTCATGAAACCCTAAAGTAGAAAGTTCATTTGGTTGAGTGTCAATCTAGAGATATATAGCTAGATGTCTATTATAGATTATATAGATTATTACTATATGATTAGGACAGAATATAGATTTATATAGAATAAAGAACTAGATAGGATAAATTATATAATATATATAATATTTGATATTTATTTCCAGCTAGAAATCAAAGTCTTTTAGCTAAGATATCAGCTCTATGAATCAATCAAATTCGTTGATAATGAATAAGATGTTACCAAGATTACATCAGTTCTGTTATAGATGAGGTTTATCTTAGTTTATAAATTACTAAAAGATCAACTAGTTGCTAGAAATATAGATCAGAATATATGGTAGTTTATGTCTTTTGATATTTATCTTTTCAAATTTAAGTTGCGATTGAAAAGTATATATGTATATATAATTACTTATTAGTTTCTGAAGTTTAGTTCTGGCTAGAAGCTTTACGTGTTTAGAGAACATTTCTCGTCACTTTTGACACTGTAAAATTGACATTTTGAATAACCTTTAAAACTAATTATCGATGCGAACTAATTGATTAGTTTTGGAATGATAGAAATTGTTGTTGACAGTTGAACTTGGAGACCCTAAGCTATATGAAAATGTTGTATTAGAAATACTATATGCAGACATAGATATAGATATAGATATAGATATAGATATAGATATAGATATAGATATAGATATAGATATAGATATAGATATAGATATAGATATAGATATAGATATAGATATAGATATAGATATAGATATAGATATAGATATAGATATAGATATAGATATAGATATAGATATAGATATAGATAGGTAATACGTACGTATTTATGAATATATATATATATATATATATATATATATATCTCCGATTGACTTGATTCTGCTGTTCATCACAATTCATCAGCTAACGTTTATTTTTTGTCTTTTCTGCTTTTTAGCATGGAATGCCATTGTCAATAGCAAATACGTAGTCTTCTACAACGATGAAGAGGATCAGTTATAAACTTAAGGAGGAAACAACAAACAAAAAAAAAAAAAAAAAAAAAAACAAAAACAAAAAACAAAATCAAATAAAGGAAAAGGAAAAGAATAGATAAGAAAACAAATCAAATGAAAAGCAAAGCAAAAAGTGAAAACAAAAGCAAACACACAAAAGTTATATATATATTATGTTGCATGTATAATTGTTGAGAAAAACTAGAGTTGGGCTGTTGAGCTGGCCATTGTTGACACAAAAAACACACAATATATATATATATATATATATATATATATATGTATATATGTATATGTGCACATCTATATAATTTGATATATTTGCTATAAAAAATACGCTTTTTAAGCTAACTATAATTTGTAAAATTGTAAAAGCCAAACTATTGTTGTACTATATGCATATATATGTATATATACATATTTATATCGTATCTATATATATATATATATATATATATATATATATATATATATATATATATATATGTATATATGTAGATATTGACATCACCATTGGAAGCCTCACAGAATAAACAATAAACAACAAACAAACAACAATTAATGTTTAACAAGCAACGGACACCAAGTCGAGTCAGCAAAAATTGCGCTTAGATTAGTTTTTCACATATGATTTGACTTTATATGTATGTATATATATGTGTACGTATATGTACTTATATATATGTGTAACAAGAATCAACATTAACAATATTTTGTTAATTTTTTTTTTTTTTTTTTGTTATAATTTTAGTCTGTATGGAAATCTATTTATTAATATAGATCTCTAGTTTCTATATATATCTTTTTGGCAAACAATTTTTTCCTGTTATTTCATTTTTTTTTAACTATAAAATAAGAATATAAAAATAAAATTAAACAAAAAAAAAAAGAATTTGTTAGCACTATATATATATATATATACATATATATCTATATAGAACTTTAATTTGTTTAAGCTAAAGACATGAAGAGAAATGAGAAAAATTAAGATTCTAAAATTTTGAAATGTATGTAAATACAATGAGGTAAAATATTTCTGCGTTTATGTGTGTATTTAATAACAAAAACAATATGTTAATGGTATATAATTCTATAAAGATGTATATCAATATAGATGTTTATATATATATATATATATATATCTAGATCGTAAGCGGGCCAACACTATAGACAACAGCCATAAGCCTCAAACCATAAGAGCAAACGATGCTCGAATATGCTTAAAAAATCTATTCGAAATAGTTAAAAAAAAAAAATAAATAAAAGATGGAAAACGATAAAAGAATTATGTATCTATATATATATATATATATATATATATATATATATATATATATAGTTCACAATATAAGCTAAACATAAATCAAAGCATAGGCACTATATAAATATATAAAATATAAAAAAGGAAGTAATTTTTTTTTTACACAAAGAAAAATTAAATATATATATATATATATATATATATATATATACATCTAAAACTAAATACATTTACGATATGCCTAAATATATATATATATATATATATATATCTATATAAAATAAAATATTAAAAACAAAAAGAAAACGTAAATCGTTTTAAAAATCTATGTAAAATGTAAGCAAAGCGACAACAAATGAAGATGAAATTAAAAAAAAAAAAACTTTCAACAAACTAAAAATTATATTTCAAAACAATTCTTAAACATTAAAACATTTATTATTTAAGAAACTGAAAAAAGAAAATTAATGAAAAGAATGTTTCAAAATATTTCTAATCAACATAAGAAAAAACTGGAAAGATATAGGGGAAAAATTGCTACAAAAAAAAAAGAAGAAGAAAGAGAAAGAAAATGATGTTGAAAGAGAAAAACTGTAGCAACATAGCGCTGTCTCTGTCACATGCATGCCAGCTAAACTAAATGAAAGACAAAGCAGTTGCCAAAGAGCGAGAGAGGTAGAGAGGAGTTATGTGCTAGGCTATATAAAACTAAATGTTTCTTATGTGCGTGTATTTATGTAATATATAATATAAAATTTAAACAATATATATATATACATATAGCGATATCAGCTGATCTAGATGTGTTTTGTATATACGTATACAAAAGAAAAAAAAAAGTACTTTGGCGTGCGTCTGTGTGTGTGTGTGTGTGTGTGTGTGCGTGTCGTGTGTGAATTTCCCTAAAAATTTGCAATGAGAAAACAAAAAAAAAACCTTTTGCAGGCGCACAAAAGCTGAGCGCTGCGACACTCACTAGTTACCAGAGCCGTTTTTGGCGCGCTCTTTTGAATTGTTTGTTTTCAATCAAATGTGGCTCGAGCTTATATTTTTATTTTTCTGGCAGCTGTTGGCTAACAGACCAAAGTAGAGTTAACTATATAAATATATATATATATATATATGCGATATATATATATATGTATATATATTACAGGCAAATATCAAATTTCCCAAATTTTTTGTTGTTATATAAGCTTAAAAATAAATAAAAACTAAGTTTATGCAAAAAATAATTTTAAAAAAATTAAAAAAGTTAATTATTTTTTATTTAATGAAGTTAACCTTAAAAAGAACCATAAAAAAATCCAATTAACGAGTGAGTGCTAATGTTTGATAATTATATAAGAGTGCGTACGTGTGCGTGTATGGGTGTGAATGCGTGTATGTGTGTTTGTATGAACACTAAATTTATATAAATGTATACTTCTATATGTAACTCTACTATTATTTACTATTAAATTGCTATATATATATATACATATACTACTACAACTACTATATATTATATTAAAATAACAATTACCAACTACAGTTATAAATAAAAAATACTTAAAATGAAGAAGAAAAACAAAACCAACTACTACTTATAGAGTAGATGCATGGCCCATCTCTTAACTTATACAATACATACCAAACTATTTGTACATGGAAACCCAACTAAAAAAAAATGAGAAAATGAAAAAGAAAAGCTAAAAAAAAAATTAAACAATTTTAAAATTAATAAAAAAAGCAACAACAAATATGGGCATTTAGAATTTAAAATTCGTTTGGAATGCAACAAATTTTCAGACCTTAAAAAAATATTTGAAAATGAATGAATGAAAAATAAATTCGTAGTTTAAAAACAAAGAGAAAAACAAAATAAACTAAAAATTAAAAAAAAAAGAATGTGTTTAAAGAAAAGAAAATAATATTAAATGAAATATGTGTATTTCAATGATGAATCGAATAAAACAAAAAGAAAGTAAATCAACAATATAATCAAACATATATATCCCTAACTCCCTATAGATATATCTCTAGATATTCTATTTAATTTTTTTTAAATATTTTTTTTTTTTTTTGGAGTTTAATTTTTATTTCAAAACTTCTTTTTGTGCGTTTCTTTTTCTTGAGTTATTAATTTAGTTGAAAATGCATTGATGAGATGAGGGTCGGGTAGGGGCAGAGCGTTAACAAGGGTGGATCGGATGAGATGGGATCGTGAATTTCATTTTACAAATTTGTCAATTTTGGCTGTTCCTTGACGACGACCGTGCGATTGCGTGCATAATGGGGACCATAGCCGTAGCCAAAGCCATGCAAGAGTTTGACTGGATGGGGATCGCGATGGAAGTTGATCATCACCTTGGCAACAATTGAGATGACGCGATCCTGTCTGCCGTTCGTGTACAGGGTGTCCAGAAATTCAAAATATGATTCATAGCGTGCGAGCTCTCGCTCTCGCGGCGTCATTAATAGAATTTTGGTGTCCCGCTGAAAATCGGTTATAATATTGAGATCCTGTTCCATGAAGCGGCAGAAGGCCACCGAATCGGACTGCATGCAGCGAAAGAACTTGTTCAAGAGATTATACTGAAAGACCTTGCTGGCCTTTCGGGACGACTTTAACTTGGGCCTCTTTAGTTTGGAATCGAATCGTTTCGGCAATTTGTGCCGGCACTGCAGCTCTTTCATCTGGGACAGTTCGTGCAGGTGGCGATAGTCGTCAATCAGGGAGTCGCGCTGGACTCCAGCAGCGGCCAGCTCGGCATCGGTGAGTAGGTCCAGGTTGTAGAATTTTGAGATTTCGTTGTCGGTCATTTTGCAGCAACCGGAAAATTTAAGCTTCTGTTTATCAACATCTGCGGGAGAGTGAGGAATTATAAAATGGCCGTGAGGGGACGATCACCGTTGAAAATAAATCAACGAAGTCGAATTTACCAATTGTATCGCACATGTCTGACTATTTTGTGTGTCCTATACTTGTACGAATTAGAAAATATATAAATATGTTTTGTTTTTTAGAGTACTGGGTGTGTTGACGCTATGATTTTTTGTTATGCCTGCCAACCTAACATTGTTTCATGAAAAAAGTCTGCTTTGATCTGAAACCCATTCCATATTGAAATAGATTTGAATTTTGAATTTCCCGCCTTTCAAACATAACTGACGCAACCTCTAGCGTTTGTGTGTCAAACAAAATATCGATAAGTTTTTGTTGGGAAAACGGTTAAACGGCTGAACGGGTAAAGCAAACAGCGCAGGCATTACTAAACGGTTACAGCTGCGTGTTGTAGCAAATCGCAGACGCGCGGTAGCAAAACGTTGCGAACATTGCTTAACGGTTACAGCAACATCAGTGTGTTAGAGCTGGCAGCGCATGCAAACGGTTAAGGGCTAAAATTTTCTGTAAGTAAACAACACATGCATTTTAGAATAGTAAGCAATATAAATAGATGCAGCATGTTTATTAACTCTTCTTTGAAATAAAAGAATGGTTAATTATTATAAGCACTATTTATTATAATAATCGTGTTCAGTTCAATCAACTCTTTTTGAATATGGCGCACACATACACAATACTTGGCATGACATTGACAGAAAAATATCGCATAACAACCTATACATCGCGGTTTCGCGTATCGATATACTCAATTATTAGTTATCATTTATTTATTTTTTTTTTTATTTACCAATAGCACAAAGTTGCTAAAATGTCATAAATTCTTTCTGTACATTTATATAAAATAATTGTAAAATATTTGTATATAATTGAGAGTGCGTATTCATGTCTCACTAGTGCCGTGCAGTGTTTAAGGTAAGGTAAAGATAAATAAAAACAATCAACAGCTACAACAACTGACTGAGATTGGGCGCAAATGAATTGATGTTTGTTTTTCCCGTTGTGTTTGTTTTGCCGCAGTGATTGTGCGTGGGACGGGACGTGCGCTGAGTAACCTAGAGTAGCCTATGCCAATTTAGATGCAAACATGTCCGAGGTACGCATTCGTCCACGGCAAGTGCTCGTGCTGATCATTGTCTTCATTGTTGTGCTGCTAATGGTCCATCGCAACGGTAAACACACCTGCCAGGGGCCCGCATACCTGCAGGCCATGTACAGCAAAGCTCAAGCGGACACGTTGCCCAAAATCTATGCCATAACGCCGACGTACGCTCGGCCAGCGCAAAAGGCCGAATTAACCAGGTGAGCTGGGATATGCATAATATGCTAATACTTGAATACCCTGTAAATCTAGTTGAGAGTGGGTATAATGTGTTTGTTTATATGTGCACATGCCAGAGCAGACGTGGCCAAATCTTTATATAAATATAAATAAATATAAATCTATATTTTAGAGTCAGTAACTATAGTCCAACTGAAATAGATTTTTCTGTCTGTCTGTCTGTCTGTCCCGTTCGCTCCTAGAGCCTAGAGCCTTGGGTGATGTGTCCTGTTATCGCACACGCAGATCACGTCAGCTAATCATCGATAAGTTTAGCGATTTGATGAAATCACTGCAGATCGTTATCGAGCATCAGCATGTTGCGCACTTTTCAAAAGCAACAAATTCAATATCTGCTAAAAATGTAGTTATTTATTTATTTATTTTTGCATATTATAAATATATATACACTTTTTTTTTGGCAGGCTATCGCATTTGTTTATGCTGGTGCCCAATTTGCATTGGATAATTGTGGAGGATTCGAATAGCACAACGACTCTGGTGCGTAATGTGCTAATGCGCGCCGGATTAGGCAATCGCTTTACACAGCTGAATATAAAAACTCCGCCGGAATTTAAGCTGCAGAGCAAGGATCCCAACTGGATCAAGCCGCGTGGCGTTGAGCAGCGCAATCTGGCATTGACCTGGCTGCGCGGTCATGTCGATGCCGAACGTCATGCCATTGTCTTCTTCATGGACGACGACAACTCCTATTCCGTGGAGTTGTTCGCTGAGATGTCGAAAATCAAACCCGGCCGCGTGGGCATCTGGCCCGTTGGCCTCGTCGGCGGTTTGATGGTGGAGCGTCCACTACTCAATGATAACAACGAGGTGATAGGCTTCAATGCTGCCTGGCGGCCAGAGCGTCCATTTCCCATCGACATGGCCGCCTTCGGCATTAGCATCGATCTGTTCTTCAAGTATCCACAGGCCAGCTTCTCGTTCGAGGTGCAGCGCGGCTACCAAGAGAGCGAAATTCTACGTTACCTAACCACACGAGAGCAACTGCAGCCGCTGGCCAACAACTGTCGCGACGTACTTGTCTGGCACACGCGCACCGAGAAGACCAAACTCAGTGCCGAGGAGGCGCTGCAGCGCCAAAACAAACGCTCCGACGAGGGCATCGAGGTCTAACCACCTTCTAGCCAGCATCACGATCTAAAGAATTTACTCACTCAGTGTTTTGTGTATATATATATATATGTATACTATATAGATATACTATGTATATATCTTTTTGGCTAATGTACCATAAGAAACAAAATTGTTCAATTGTTCTATTCAAATTTTATTCGAGTTACATTTAAGCTTAGCCAAATATATTTTTGTCAACGATTATGCCTTGTAGAAAACTGAACATATATAAATATATATATATATGTGTATATAAAAGATTCAGATTTATACATATTTTCCATGTGTTAAATGGGAAACGAAGCTAAGCTGAAGTTTAGCTCTACTCTGCGATTCTCATATCTCATCCAAGCAGAAGCTGAGCTCAAAAGTCAATCCAATATCGAAAATAAAACACATTTTTCTTGTACCTTTGATAAATACGACTTTATTTCCCGACGATTCAGTTTCGTGGTTATTTTTTTTTTTTTGTTTTGTATTTTTGAATTTCCATTTGTAATATTTGATAAAAAAGCTACACACTCGATTGATCTCATGTTGATTTAGTCAATTTGCTCGCCATATTTTATATGCTGGGCTCTGTCCGAAGCAGTTCCCAAAAAAATTTCCACATCATATACATAAATTACAATTCAGTTTTTGGTTTTAGTGTAGCTCTTTAGATAGTTTTCTTAATTTGTATAATATTTGTATATATTCATATTTTTTTGTTTTCTGTTTTTTTGTTTTTTGTTCTTTATTTTTAAATATAGTAGGTAAAAAAGCTCTGAGAAGGCGCTTGGCTTAACTGGCAACAGAAGCTACAAAAGCTTTTGGCAAAACAGCTACAAAACGGGACGAAACCAAAAATTCAAATAAAAAAAAATTAAACAAAAAAATTTTTTTTATTTTTTATTAAATTAATATATATATATATAAATCTGTATATATATAAAGATTTATGTAGTTCTTTGTTGTATATATATATAAATTGATTTTTTCTTTTAAGCTTTTCCATTTTGTTTTTTCTTTTATTCGTGTAAAAAAAAAATTACTTACATCTTACATTTGTATTTATTTTTTATGTTAAATTAAATACTTTTTTTTTAATATTTAATAATTTCTTACTTACAAAGTTTTAAATTTTCTTTCATTTGATTTTGTTTTATACATAACAAAAATATATATATTTATAAAATAAAAATTATAAAATTTCTGAAAATTGAGTATATTATTTCATAATTTGCATTTGATTTCTTTCTCTTCGAATGTCATGAAAAAAAAAGAACTTATAAAATTAGGCATAAAAAATAGAGAGTAAAAATTAATACAATTTGTTTTGGCATTGTCGTAGTTGAAATTTGCTTTTAAACACATAATTTAATGATTAAGTTTCTTAAGATTTTTGTTTTTCTTATTTTTTATTACACATTCATTTAAACATTTATATATATATATTTATTTATTCTTTTTTGTTTTTGTAATTTCATTGAACTGCATATTTTAACGTTTCCATGGAAAATTGAAATTTGAAAATATTAATTATTGAAGATTATTAAATTGAGCAACTCTAACAATTAATAATTAATTATCTGTTTTTTTTTTCTATTTAGATTTTGTATTTTTCAAATCTTGAACTTCTTGTTTCAAATGTCAAATTAAAATTTTTATTGTTTTTTAAATTCATATATATTTTTCAAAATTTTAAATTTCTTCAAGTTTTATTCATTTTCCATTTTTAATTTAATCAAATTTCAATTTTCCATCTAAAAACTGTTTTTCAAATTTCAATTTCTTTTTTTTTTTTTTTTAGGTTTTATTTTTATTTTCTTTAAATTCATTTTTAATTTTTTATTTTCGCTACTTTTTTCGTAACACTTTCCATTTTTGTTTGTTCGCTTTTGATTTTTTTTTCTTTTGTTGGCAGTGTTCAAATGCAACTTTTGTAGCCGACTGTACTAGTCAAGCAGTTACAGGCTGATCAGCAAGCAGTTCAGCTTCTGCTATCCATGTACTCGCCAAGCAGTTCAACGTTTGCTACCAACTATACTTGCCCACTGCTTGTAGCTTTTGTCGCAAACTGTACTTGCGCTATTAGCATTATCAAACATTATCAAACATTATCAAACATTGAGCATTTCATTCATATAACTAACATACATTACATATACATATATATAGTATATATCAATATTTATGTAATTCGTACAATTTTATCATTAAGTAGATGAATTTACCAGTAGGAAACGAAGATGCATGCAAAGTGCTTAACTAAATGAAAAGAAATAATAATATGTAGAAATGATTTCACTCCAGTAATTTGTCATGGTTGAAACTGAAAGTCTTTTCATCAGTGGCTTTAAGTACTACGAAATTTCGGATGTCAGTGTGTGGGTATGGGAGGTGTAGCTAGTAGCTAGTATATGCATATGCTTGAACTTAATGTTAAAACTTATTTATGGCATGTTTAAGTTAGTTAAACTAATATTAGATTTTTTTTGTTTTTCTCATTTTCTTTTTATAAGGCATTAATTTAAGTTTCTTAAGCTAAACTTGTATGTGTGAGTGTGTGAGTGTGTGTGTGTGTATGTATGTTTTCTCAATTGTTTTCCAGTCTGAAAAAGAATTTAAGCTAATTGCAGCGAATGATTGAATGAATATGCTAAGTAGAAGCAACATAATATGTATGTATGTATATATGATGCGATGGGTTTTATGCAATGTGTACAGAGCTTAAAATACTATTCAAATATCGTATATATGTATATTTGTGTATGTATATGTGTGTATATATATATATATATATATATAGTTAAGACATTCAGTTAAGATAGAACTTATGCAAACTAAACATCAACTCGTAGAATCATACAATAAAAAGGTGTTCCCACAGCTTTGGCTTCAAATTTGTCTGTTCTCCTATGTGTGTGTGTGTGTGGGGTAGACGACAGGTAAATATATATATGTTTATATATATATATGTATATATATATAGGTATATATATAGGTGAGTTATGTGTTGAGTTGCTGCTTCTTTTTCTTCTCTATTTTGTTGTTGTTGTTTTTGTTTTTGTTCAATACTTTTCTCAGTTGCAAGTTTTGTGCACATCATCTCTGCTCTATGTATTCCCCATGTTTCCATCGCGCTTAGACGGCTGAGTTTTTGCCAATGATTTCGCCGCTGCGCGAGTGCACGAAACGTCCATCGAATTCAATGGTTGAATTCTGTTTCAAGCTGCCGGTGGGCGTGCGCAATGGCTCCTTTTCATCTCTGTGAATGTGAAAAAGTCGCAATTAGCTCAGTAAATAGGCAGTGTAAAAGAGAAAGAGAGTGAGCGAGAGAGAGAGAGAGAGAGAGAGAGAGAGAGAGAGAGAGAGAGAGCGATAGCAAGACAGTCAGACTGTTTAGAGCACAAGTCAAAGCTGTTAGCTATGGCACTCAAGCAGGCTAGGCTTGCTAGTTAAGCCAGACAAAAAGCTAATTGCTATAAGCAATAGCAATTAGACTGACTTCAAGCAAAGCCTGACAATGCTCAGCAGTCGCAGCCAGACAGAAGCTAAATGCTACGGCTACAGTTACACCTAAAGCTAAAGAGAGCAAGGCAAAAGATATAAGCAAAAGACAAGAGCAACAAAGCTGCCTCAAGTCGATAGACAAAAAGCTAAATGCTACAACAAAAAGCTACTTAGTACATATAGCGATATACGGTGCATTTATGAATAAAAGCATGTGATGAATAGTGTTGAAAAACAAAAGAACATAGAGATGTGTGTATGCGAGACAGAGAGAGAGAGAGAGAGAGAGGAGTGAGCTAGAGGCTAAGCAGAAAAAAAAAACAAAACAAAATACGATTGATGTACGTACAATGGAGATGTCACTGGCGAGCCGCCGAGCTTAACTGGCGGCGGCAGTGGCAACGGTGATGGCGGCGGCTCCTTAACCAGCTGTCCACTGCAATAAGGTAGCGGGAAACGCCAACCATAAAGACTGCTTGGTTAGATGTTGATAATTTGGATGATTTTTGGTTTCAATTTTGTTTTTTTATTTTTTATTTTTTTTTTATTTAATTTTTTTTTTTTTTTTTTTTTGATTTTGTCGTTTGGTTTGGTTTTGTGTTGGATGATTGGAACAGTACGTATGAGGTTGATGAAATCAAGAGAGAGAGAGTATAGATTGTATGGAGAGAGTTCGGTAAGTTGTGGCAATGTTAAAGGTAGGTGAATGTATTTTAGTATTTTTTTTTTTTTTTAGCTGTCTGTGTGTGATATGAGATGATTACAAAATAAATAATGATGTCTATTAAGTAGATAATTTGAATAATAATATGAAATAAGATCAACTTTTATCTTCAAATGCAGCCAGCAATATTTAATAGATATTGAGTATATGTGTGTGTGTGTTTGTATGCTATATACTGTGTAGCAGACAAGGCACTTCGAGTTGAAGAAGTTTACTTATTCCTTTAAATAGTACATGAAGCAAAAGGTCAAAGACTAGATAGCTGGCTGCATGAGACTTTCCACTAAAATCATCTATAATATATAATCATAGGATAGCTAGGATACAAGCTATAAATTCTCTTGCAAATTTGATGAGCCAAAGCCATACAATAATAATCAGTCTAGAGCTAGAGCTAATTAATTCTCAATTTCTTTTCAGTTTATTTCAATAGATAGATTAGATATATGAGGCTATATAGATATTTAGTGAGATTTAGGTAGATTCTTTTATAATAATTGACTAATATACTCAGATCTATTACTGAACGAGCAAATCAAATTTCAATAAATTTCCAAAGAGTTTTATAGCTTGCAGCTTTTGCATGTTGTTTGCAGTGGAATGTGTGAGAAAATGAAACACTAAGTAAACAATCAATAATTATATATGTATATAAATATATGTATATAGATATATATCTTATACACACACACTCACACATAGAACATATAACGCAACAGTGTTGGCTAACAACGTAAGGAAAATAGTGTTGGAAAGAAGTCTTTAAAGGAAACTAGATATACATATTGTATAGAAACAAATAAAGCAGTTCGTGTTTTGGGTAAAAAGAAGTTTTAAAAATATAACGGTACTCTGTCTGTTTCATGTGAACTTAATAATATTAATATTGCACTAGAAATGAGAGAACAAAACAGAAAAAATAAAAACTAAAGAAGAGTAAAATGAGAAATGTGAAAAGTTTTTTTTTTTCTTTTTTGAATTTTGTTTAGTTTTCAATTTCAATTTCAGTTTTTTTTTTTGCAGTTTGTTCAGACGAATATTAGGGAATTTCGATTGAACAATAGTGATTTAGGACGCGCATAGACCCAATTGTATTCGAAATCCGGTCGTTGAGAATTTTGGCTTTTTCGAAAGTAGGCGAAAAACAAATATATATATATAGGGGGAAAGAAAACAAACAAGAAATAGGAAAAATGAAGAACGATTTTTGTTGTGGTTTTGGTTTTCTTGATTTTCGTATTTCATTTCTGGTGCAATATTATCGTAGCATCAGCTAGATAGATATACATATATATCTATATATATATATATACATATATCTAGGCGCTATATATTTGTAGTTGGACAAAACTCACCTGCCCAGCTTGGCCTCGTCGTCGATCTCCGAGGGCGAGCGCTTGGCCTTGCGGCACATCGCTGCCATCACGCCCATGTGCACCGTTACACAGCAGAGCAGATCCACAATGAACAGCAGCAGGAGGACGCCGCCCACAGCGATGCCAACGATGGCAGCTGATGAGAGCACCTGACGTTCGGCTACCTGAATGACATCGTTGCCTATATACAAAAGAAAAGGCGAAGAGAGCAAAGTTTGCAAACGTGTGTGTGTGTGTGTGTGTGTGTGTGTGTAGGTGTGTGTGTATGGGTGTGGGAATAGAGAGTGCATGGATTAGTATTGTTTTTGTCATTCAAGTCTTGCAAAGAGAGACGATCTCTATAGATCGTATATATATAGTAGTATATTGATATATATTATGCTGGTATATTTTAAATACTAAAAACTTAAATATTATCGTATATAGTATATATATATATATTGATATATAGTAAGCATACGTGAACTATATGAAGTGTATTATTCCAGGGTATCTCAATTGGACTGCGAGTCAACTCGATTATGATTTGATTTTCAGTTTTTTTTTCCAGCAATTAACACTTTGACAAACATATATATATATATATGTATATGTATTTGGTATTTTTACTATAATTTATTATAAATTAAAATACTAAATGTGTATATCATAATATTTATATTTATAGCAAAAACTGATCAAATTTAGATACCAAAAATATGATATACATATGTATATAATATGTTTTATATTTAGAATTTTAATTTTAATTTTTATTTTTTTCAGTATTGTTTTTTTTTTTTTATAGATTTGTTAAGTATTGTACAAACATATATTTTACATTTTTGTGTGTGTATTTGAAATAAAAATATAAAAAATTAAGCATATTCCGTTAAAATTTAATTTCAAAACATTTCAAACATAAAAAAAATCAAAATAAAAATTTTAAAAAATTATTAACATATAAGAAAATAAAAATATAGTGTAAAAAAATAAAAATAAAACATGCTGCTTTCAGGGGGCAGGTTAGAAATAGAGAGAGACAGAGAGAGATAGAGAGAGAGAGGGGAAAGTCAGAGAGAGAAAGAGTGGGAGAGTTAGATACAGTTAGAGTGAGATAGCAAGAGATAAAGCATGTGTGAGAAAGCGCATGATGATGAGGCTGCAAAGAAAAACTGAAGCTGCTGAAGCAAAAAGTATAAAACTGGAAATGCCAATAAGCCAAAAGGAAAAGAAGAGGAAAAATATGAAGAAGCTGAAGAAGAAGAAATATACAAGCAAAAGCAATTTTTTTTTTTACAATTTGTACAAGTAAGACGTGTGCATGTGTGTGTGTGTGTATAGAAGCAGGTATACAGAACGATAACGATAACATTGAAATTAGTGCGATCCAACAAATTTGTGAAATTTTGAAATATAGATTTGTTAAAAAAAAATGTTGACTAATTCTGGATTTCAAAGTGCTGCAGAACTTGAATACAGATATATATGTATATATATATATAGAACAAATATATATATATATATATATATATATATATATATATATATATATATATATACATATATGTATATACCTATCTAACTTGGTTAAACTACAAAGAAAATTTAGATTTTGTTTAGTAAAAACATTTTAGAATGCGTTTTAGAGCTGATGCCATTGGTTTTTGGGTTAGTTAGTCGTTTGTTTGTTAAATTAGAATCGAATGCGGTTTTAGATTATGTTATTTAAAATCGATTAATTGAATATATAAATTAATATATGCATATATAAAGAGATAGATCGATAGAACGAGATAAAGAGGAGAGTAAGAAAGAAAGAGAGAGAGAGAGAGAGAGATAGTAAACTAGTATTAGTTATGATTAATATGTATTTAACGAGCTAAAGTTGTTGCATAACCATATTACCTGTCGGCATTTGGACTGGGCTGCACGGCCGTTGGTCGTACTAGACACGAGTTATCGATAACAAGAGCTCTCAAGTTTTATTGTTTAAAGTTGTCTTTATTATCCAAAATGAACTTTGCTTAATTCGATTTCGATTTCGATATTTCTTTTTTATTTTATTTATTTTTGTATCGACTGCTTACAACATTTATATGACACTTTTTTCTACTGCTTGGTGTGAGTGTGTATGTTATGTGTGTGTGTGTGTGTGTGTGTGTGGGAGAGAAGCTAAGGAACTGTCTCTCTGATCATAGATTAATCATGTTTAGTAGCATTAAAATTGAACTGCTTGACTGACTGACTGACTGCCTGACATTTAGCTGAAAGTTATAAAACATTTATGTACAGTTGGGCATTAGCTAGCTAATTGCTTGATCAACTGCTTGCGCTAAAAGATTAAAAAAAAAAAATCATACCCCCCATATATAGAGATTACGATACGATCTGCTCAGCAACGTTAGGCGGGCTGAATTATTCACTAACTATAGTAGATATACTATATATATACTGATATATAGATATATAACTTTTGTATATGGTAAAGTTATAAATTGGAAATATGTTTTGCGACATATATATTTGTATATATATATCAATATTTGGCTAGAAAAAGTTTTGGATTTTCTTTTGACTAAAAATTGTATACAAGGAATATTTTTACTAAATTGAACTGGTTTTTACTTTTTTTTTTGCTAATTTTTTTTTTATAGTTATAGATCATACATATGCATATGTCTATATACGTATATGTATAAGGTTTATAAACCTTAAATTTCATTGAGCACAAACATTTACATTAAGCTAAATACACCATGTGAAAAAAATTCGTAGTTGGAAACATGTGTTCTTAGTATTTCTTTTTTCTTTACTTTTTTTTTTTTTTTTTTTTTTTTGTGGGGTTTTATTTAGGCTTAAATACTTCCGATTAGCCCTCAATATGGTATTACTAAAGTTCTTAGTTATTTTTTATTTTATATTAATTTATATATATTTTTCTTTTCAGTTACTTATTGTCCCCTAAACGTATACGTTCAATAGAGAATAAAACGGAAAACTCAAATTGAATCTACCCAAAACACAAACTGGAACAACTTGGGCTTGTAATACTTATAACACGGTGGTGTGGTCTCTTCTTCTTTATTATCAACTTCTTTATTTTCTTTTTGAGCAAAACAGAAAGGAAGCCTGATTCGTTAACATTATAAAAATTGAAGACTTGTTTATATAAACATTTGATATATGTATATATATTTAACTATGAGAGAACTTCATTATCTATATACATTATAGATCTAATGCTCTCAAAAAAAAAAAAAAAAAAAAAAAAACAGTGTAAGAATCGATAACAATAATTGCTTTTGATTGGCAGTGCTTAAAACCACATGATATTTGGTATTTTAATGTATTTTTCCTAAACAATTGAATTGAATCTGTCGGACAGCTAGAACACTAAGTAAACTTAGATTTTGGTAAGCAATTTGATTTGGCTAAGTACTTGTATATCGAGGGTGACCAAATAAGATCCAAGACAGAGTCCAAATTTTCCTAAATACTTATGAAAGTTTGCACAAAGACGACTTTAGTAGAACGATCTTGGTAAGACTAATTTATTATGACTCTCCCTAATCAAATGACAAATCTTCTAGTTCACTTCTTTCATTCACTATTATCGATAACTTAAACCGAAGCTAAAAGATAGTTATCGACAAGAGTATCACTCTTATTTGGTCACCCCATAATTGGCTATTCTTAAGTGCTCTTATTAGCTTTCTTAGTATTTTTTTTTCTTTTGGCATTTAGCAGTTCGTTTGTACATTAAATGGAATCATCATAGTGTCTATAGCGCAGTTATTTTCGTAACATTCTAGTGATAAGTATGTAGTTCTCATATGCTGTTGCTACTATAGCTTAATATGTCTCGGTTTGCTTGTGTATGTATATGTATATGTATTTATGTATTTATGTATAATTCATATTTGGTATTTTTGGTTGTTGTTGCTGTTTTGTTTTTTTATGTTTGCTTATTATTTATATACAATTGTCGATAGATTAGGAAAAAAAAACACGTTTAGCAGGCTTCAAAGCAACATCAGATCCGCGCATGCACTGCTTGCCGCACTGCTTAGGCAGTGCGCAGCGACATCGAGAGCAGCAGCAGCAGGGCCAGCGGCAGCATTGGCATCGCCCGTTGTAAAGCAGTTTGTTGGCCAAGCAGTCGATTCGTGGCGCTGCTTGATGAGTACGGATAGGGTTTGTCTGTGTTTGCGATTGACGGGATAAAAAGGTACGGGCAGGGGCGGAGATACGGTTCAGGTATGGTTCGGGTACGGGTACATTTGTATTTTTTTTTTTTTTTTTTGGTTTGTAGAAGTTCATTTCATTTCATTTTTTGTATATATATTTTTTTTTGTTAAGCATTCGATTTTTTTTTTGGCATATATCACACAGCGTAAAAGAGAGAAAAAAACAAAGAAAAGTAGTAGAAGAAAAATAGGAAGAAAAGGAATCACACAAAAGAAGATTTTGTTGGTTGGTTTTTTGTTTTTTTTTTTTTCATTTCATAAATTCAAAAGACGACGACGACGATCAAAAAGACGCTCAAACATAATGTGAGTGTGTGTGTATCTATATATATGCGTGTGTGTGTGTGTGTGTTTGTGTTTGTTTAAGTATTTGAGGTTAGTAGGTGTATTTGTTTGTTTTGGCACTGCTTTGCTTACAGTTTGATAGCTACGCTCAAAGTGTTTACAGTTAGTTTTAGTAGATTAAAGGTAGTTAATATATGTAGTATAGATGAACATATATAGATATATATATGTATATATATTTGTATATATGTATATAAGGCAGACACTAAATTATAGTTAGTATAGGTTAAATAAGTTGTTTATATTAAATTATAATATATATAATATAATATATGGAGCATGAATATGATAATGCAATATGAAAAAGTGCGAGAGCGAGAGAGAAAATAAGAGAGAGAGTGAGTGACAGAGAGAGTGAAAGAGCGAGCGAGCTGTATAATAAATTGACACACACACACACATACACACAAACTCACTTACACACACACACACAGACGATGATTAGCATAAACTAGCGATAGCTCGTTTGCGTATATGAAATATGCTAGTTTTTCATTATGATGGACTTGACCGATAACAGTTCCAATCGATAGTTTTGCTAACTAAACACGATAAGTAATATATGTATACAATACTAATAGAGATGTTAAAGAGCAAGACATACACACACGCGCGCAAGTTTTAGAACAAAGAACACAGTGAAACAGAAAAAGAAAGACAGATAGATATATAGAAAGAGAGACAGATAGAGAGAGAGAGAGAGAGCGACACAGGTAGACAAACATAACACACAGGTGCTTAACAAACGTTGATTTATTACAAAAATATATATGAAGAAAAAAAAAAGAAACAGTTGCAAATTTTTTTCTATATTTATTTATTAATTAATATTGTTTTTATTTTTATCATCTTTGTTGCTTAATACAAAAATTTAACTAAAGAAATTGTCGCAGTAAATACAAAAAAAAAAGTGGGCGAAAAAAAAACAGTTAAAATCAAAAATTGAAGAAGCAAAACTATGCAAGTTAAACGATATAAATATGCAAATATATATCGGTTTATATATATCTCTCGAGTTTTATTACAATTCTTGATTTTTTTTTGTCTATTTGTAAATATATTTTTATTAAAAATTAGTTATTACAAAAATATGCATTTGAAACTTGAAAAACTTTTGTGATTAATGCACACACACAAAAATATAAAAAATGAATTAATTCAACTAAATTATAAAAAAAAATTTTAAATTAAATTTTAATTTTTTTGTTTTAAAATTAATAATTAAGTAAATGCTTATGAATTGTAGTTGAAAACACAAAAAGTTCAGTTCACACAAAATAATACAATAAAAAATACATTTATGGATAACGGTATACAAAGGAGTTGAGAGAGAGAGAGAGCGAGAGAGAGAGAAAGACAGTGGGGGGAGAGCGCGCAGAGCTCACAACACAATTTGATGTTGACACTTCAACAAAATGGAATTCTGTAATGTTTCATGTGTATGTGTGTGTATATATGTGTGTGTGTGAACGTGTCTGCGATGGGATGTGTTTGTGTGTGTGTGGGCGTGTGTGAGCGGGACAACACTTGTGAGAAATGTTGGGCAAATATTTACTTTGCATACTTTGCTTGACTCTTAGCTCAGTGTAGAATAGAAAAAAAAAGGGAAATCAAACTGAAAACGGTGTTGTAAAGCGCCAGTTGAAAGTATGCCGTGAACTTGTGCCAGGGACATAGTTCACCTCATATTTCTGCTGTTTTTTTTTTTCCTGCTGGAATGTCAATTTACGGGGCAGGAGGAACAGTGGGCGGGGCTGGGCGCGGCACAGAAATTAGCTTTCATTTTTTTTTTTTGGATTAGCACAAAAAGAGAGCATGCAAAAGGTTCACAAAAAAAAATGTGAAAAACAACTGTAAATTACACAGTAAGAAATAACTGGGATACTTTCTTGCAGAATTATCGATAAAAAATAAGAGAAAAATAGATACAGAGAGAGAGAGAGCAGAGTGAGCAAAGAAAATATTTTGTTTTTTTTTTTTTTACACTGAACTAAAAACAAAAACAAAAAAAAAGAAGGAAGTAGAAGAAATATACACTACAAAAAAATTGTATGCAAAAGTTATTGTACTCGCTATTTGTATAACGTATGTTGTATAAATATATATGATATACGTGATATATACATATATATTGAATACGTTCAAAAATAGATTTAAATATATATATATCTATCGATTAATATATATAAATTTAGGTATATATATATATATATATGTGTATATATAGATAGTATGCATGTATATTCAAGAATTTGTGTAAGTATTTTTGCTGATTTCGTTTTCTTTTCATTTTACTTAAAGGATCTCGCTATCGATAACGAGTGATCGATAATGCTATCGTTGCAAAACTAAGGCTATATTCGATTGATAATAATAATGATGAATGCTCTCAGCTTCGATAACAAGCAATCGATAATGATAACGTTATAGATTTTGTTTTTATTTGAAATTCTCTATCGATAACATTGATTCTTATCGACTTTTTCAATAGTTATCATATATATTCACTGGTAATAATTAATGATCGATAATGCAATCATTATCAATTTAACGAGCTATTCATTTAAGTTCTCTGTTATTGGTTTGGTTTCGATAGCTATCAAATGCGCTCGCTATCGATGGCGTATGATCGATAACGCTATAGTTATCGAATTTAAGCTGATGTTTTTTGTTTTGTTTTTGTTTCTGTTATTCTCGATAGATATTTCAATTGGATTTAATGCAAATGGTTTTATGATCAAGTTAAGACAAAAATAAATCGATGCGACTTATCGATATACATATTGATCGCTTCGATTTGTTTTCGCCTTAGGCTAACATTGTGGTTAGGGCACTAAGTAAGGTAATGCTGATTGTTGTGGCCAGCGCAATGATTGTTGTTGTTGTGGTTGTTGCTGTTGTTGTTGATGTTGTTGCTGTTCTTGTTGTTGTGATTGTGAGTTGTTTGTGTAGCGAACTGACGCCAGAATTGAAACCAGCCGAATAGAGCAAGGTGCCCAGATTGTTATTAGCTGAATCTGACTCACCTCGTGTCGTTTTCATAATGATCGATGCTGGCGACGAATAGCCGATGGCATTGTGCGCCTTCAATTCGATGCGATAATACGTATTGCCACTCAGATCGGTCATCTGGAACGATGTGGTCTCGACCACCTCGACCGTGTTGCAGCGATCCTCTAGCTCATGCCAGGTGCCAGCCATCTTAACGCCCTACAAATCGAGAGTATCGCGACATATAATTATAATCGAATTTCGCTACATCTTTCGCTCCACTTACCGGACAGTACTTGATCTGGTAGCGATCGATGGGCTCACCGTTGTCGGCGGGCACACCCCAGCGTAGCTCAAAGTGATCGGAATAGGGCGACACAACAACCGGCTCTTCCTTATCGTTCTGTTCGGGTCTGTGCAAGGGCTTGGGCTCCTCGGGTGCCGAGCGACGCGGCGTCGACTGTTGCTGATTGACGCCCCAGTTGCCTAGGCCGACCTGATTGCGTGCCGCAAAGCGGAAGCTGTACATCGTTTGTGGGCGTAGTCCTTCAACAATATAGGGCGAGTCGGGTGACCAGCTGCGATTGAGAGCCGTCGACCAGTCCGGATTGTTAACCTCCTTATACTGCACACTGTAGGCGAGAATGGGCAGGCCAAGTTCGGTAGCCGGACCACGGATGTCAAAGGTTATTGTCGTTGCGGTCAGCTGACGTGGCACAGCAGCTGCCACAAAGTCCGGAACGCGCGCCTCCTTCAGTTGCATGTCGTGCTCGGCGGTGCCATGGATGTTGGTCGCAATGCATTTGTATGCCGAATAGTATTGACGCGTCACCGGGTGTACAATGAGATCGCTGCGTGGGCCGGTGCCTTCGATTTTCAGATTGGTGTCGTACATGTCCTTGATGTTGCGTCCATTCCAGCGCCATTCGATGGTGGCGTTCGGTATGCCCATGGCCAAGCAGCTCAGATTGGCTATGCGCTGCTCCCAGCTGAAGACGGGCGGCAGCTCCTTCATGTGCGAAAAGTCCGGCGGGAATTCGACAGCAATGTGTCCCGTCTTGTAGGCCGTATCTCCCTTGTTGGTTGCAATGCACTGGTAGAGGCCGTCGTCGGTGCGCTGTGCGCGAGCTATGCGCAGTGTGCCCGTACTCTCGCCACGCTCCTCATCGAAATATTGCTCGAGTGTAATGCGTTCGTCGTCCATCTGGATGCCGGGCGTGTACTGCTGCTCGGTGCCCCAGCGACGGAAGCTGATGGCCGGTGCGGGACGTCCCTTGGAGCGGCAAGTGATGGCAATCTCCTTGCCACTAACTCCCGTCACATTGTACAGCTCGTAGACGGAGGGACGCACCAGGACATTCAATTTGGTCTTCTGATCCACGACGCCAGCACCGTTCCTGGCAATGCAGGTGTATGTGTCGTAATCCTCCTGGGTAACCGAACTGATGGTCATCAGGCCAGTCTGAGCATTCACCTTGAAGCGATCTGCCGTGGCCACATTCAACTGCACCGACTGCTTGATCCAGCTTATTTCCGGCACGGGCTTGCCAATGGCCGTACAATTGGCAGCAAAAGGCTTGCCCTCGACAGCCTCTAGCTGGGGTGGCAGATGTGTTATCACCGGGGCAATGTACACCTCGACGCGTATGGTACGCTCCAGCAGTTCACCTGTTTCAATGACTGCCGCACGGCAAGTGTAGATGCCATCATCGGATTCGGCCACATCGCGTATCAATAAACCATGTGTCTGCACCACGTGCTTAGCATCTGTGCGTATCTGTGAGTGCGAGATGAGAGAGTGGGAAATATGAGTTGAGCTGCAGGACAAAGTGTAGTTTAATATACTTACCGGATCGCCGTTGCGCAACCAGTCAATGGTTGGATTGGGATCGGCTTTCACCTCGCACTTCACCACATAGTCGGAGCCGAGTATTGGAAATTGATTCTCGGGCGCATTTGTCCAGGTAATGGCCACTGCAATGAAAAGTCGAAATGTCAAAAAAGCGTGCCAAACGTGGCGTATACGTAATATAATTTCAAACAAACTGTTGAAGGCACAACCAAAGAAACCCCAAAAGAGCCAAAGCCAAACTGAAATCTTTGATATGTCCACGTATTTGTTAGCCCTGGCATTCAGCTAAACCAAAACATGACCCAGACCAACAACAAGTTTTTGCCGCAATCCAGCGGCTCTTGCGCTCGAAGGGTCACTAACGAGCCGGACGAATGCGACGATGTCGAAGGACGTCGCTTGTCGTCGTGGCATGCCAATAAATCTCTGTGGCAGCAGCAGAAATCGAAAAAAAAAGAATGAAATAAATGGAAAAAAATTGCTAACTGAAATTCCTAAATCAAATACTTGAGCACAAACATAGCAGCGTGCAGCTCACAGCTCACAGCTCACAGCTCGAAGCTCGAAGCTCGGAGCACGGAGTTCGGACATTCAGCCAGGCAGTCAGCTAGTCAGGCAGCAAATCGAAGCTGAGGCAGCCAAGTTAAGGCGCAAAGTAAAATATTTTTACAGAACCAAATGTTTAATATCCGTACAGTAGCTCTGCTCTGCTCTGCACTGGGGCACTTGCATGCGGGGCACGTTGAGCGCCATCGCATAGACGAGAAGGAGGAAGCGCCGTGCAGGACTTCAGGTGCAGTTTTATTGGCACAGTTCAGTGACTTCATGCGATTCATTTGGCTTAATGATAGCAATGCGAGTTGTTTTTTTTTTTTATTTTGCCATAGAAATCGCATTGCCCTAAACAGTCATAAATATTGACAAATTGCTTTTGAAGCAAATAGTAAAGGATTTTCAAGTTGTCCTGTGTGGGATGTCATGTGAAGACCTTCAAGCGAGATACTCAAATATTTTTCTTCAATATTTGCTTCAAGTATCCATATAAGCTTTCAAGCGAGCGATATAGATTAATATTAATATTGAATGTCTATAGAAATGAGTTCGAGTTTAGTTTCAATTCAACTGTACTTGATTCGAAATCATGCAAGCAGTGCAATTCAACGATTCTCGCCTAAGCAGTTCAATAATGAATGTTTAGAGAAGTAAAGCAGTAGAGAAGCTACGATCTAGGAAGTCAAAAACTATGAAGTAGAAGAGCATAGAATTTAAAATTATGAAAGACAAAAAGGAAGGAGGTAAGTAGGAAATTAGAAAACGAGATTAGTCAAGAAACTGCCAGGCTAGCAGCAAGTTGAAAGCAACGTAAATAAGTCTTATAATGGATTAAATAAGTCAAAGTCTATGTTGCTCTACTGAATAACAAGCGACTAGAGTCTAATCAATCACATAGAACTAAAGTATTCTGCTCTCAAATCTTCACAAAATTTCAGTTCAATGTATTTCATATTTCTGTTCCAAGTCACGTAGTTGGCGCAGCTTAAAGCAATGCTTGGCTCTGTAACTCTCTCTGCTTCTATCTCTCTCTCTCTCTCTCTCTCTCTCTCTCTCTCTCTCTCTCTCTGCTTCTCTCTTTCTGTTTCTCTCTCTTTTTTCGCTATATCCATTTCCAACTCGTTGACTGTTGTCACAGTTTGGCTGATTGTTTTTATTTAGCTGTTTACTGCAGGCGCAGCCAGTTTTTGGGGCCACCCCAAAATGTCTGTGGTTACCGAGACCCAAACAGAAATCCAATTGCTGCTGTCTGATTTTTAATAACTTGCTGCAGTTTCAATTTTTTATATAGCCTACATATATATATATTTATATTTATACATATATATATATATCTATATAGATATATGTTTGTGTGGAGCAACTTTTTCAATAAGTTGCCAGTCGATGCCGGTGTTTGGTTCGTGTCCTTTGGCCTGTCGGGGCGCTGTCCTTGTCGTTGTTCAAACTAATAATGAAATCGTAAACTAGTTCATCTTTTTGCTTATTTTCCTTTGCTGTGTGCTTCGTTGTTGTTGTTGTTGTTTGTCAGACGTCAGCGAAAAGTGTTTGCACAACAAAATCTCACACGCAGCGACAATGCTGACAACGACACGGAGGCGAAAGCAGCTGCAGTTTGTTTGCCTTTGGCTTGAGCTCTGAGTCCGGCTAAGAAACATTTTCAGACAGCAACTTTTATTTATTTTATGTGTTGCACACACACACACACACACATATATATATATATATATACATAGGGAGACACACATGAGGCATGCCAATAAAATTGGGAAATGGAAAAATGTTTTTTTAACACAACTTCCCTTTTGGATTTGGCTATAAAAATCCAAAAAAATAAAGGCCGGACAACAGGATTTGGCTTCCAAAAAGACCTTTTGCACCCACTGCACTTGCTGCTCCCTCGTACTCTCTCTCTCTCTCTCTCTCTTTTCCTCTCTCGCTCTCTCTTTGTATGTTTGTTGTGTGCATTGTTTGACAGTCAACAGACAGCTGAGTTAGATAGACAGATGGCTTGTTATTACACTGATTTATAAATAAACTGTAAATATTTGAGCTGCACACACATGCAGCTACAGTTAGCACTCCCTACATCGTCCTCTTTCTGTTCTTGTTGCAGCCGCAAAGTGATCTGCACAATTTCCGCTCAGGAAATAAGGCAAAACTTCTGTAACATTCCACTCCATCAACAACACGACGTTGCAGCCTTCCGCAGCTACTTAAACTACCTCTAGTTATATATATATATATTTTTTTTTATATATTTCTCTTATTTATTTATTTATACATTTTTTTTTTTTCACTTAGCAGCAGGCGAAATGGAAATGGAGCCGTAAAGCTTGTTAAAGAGCTCAAACTGAACTTGATTCATTTTTCAGGGTTTCTTTGGCAAATATTAAAAAAAATATTTTTAATATTTTTTAATTGTCTAAATAATTTATTAATTTAAAAAAATATCATTTTTTTTGTTAAATTTCTAAACAGTTAATATATTTTTTTAAATTTTATAAGTATTTAGCATTTATAATCAACAGTTATATTTATTTTAAAAAGTTTAAAAAATACATAACATATGTGAATACACATTTACATTTTTTTTTTAGTATTTTTAATATTTTTAGAGTTCATACAAGTTCATTTATTTAAATAAAAATTTTGTGATTTTCTATAGACAATTTTAGCTCAGTTTTCTAAATTTTTTTCTAAAAATGCAAACTTAAATCACATAAAATCTTTATATTTAATCTGAGATCTTGCCACAGGCTATTGCATTTTGAAATAGTAATAAAAAAAGCTTATATTTCACTCGACCTCAATAGTTTTTCAATTAGTTAACTTGACAGTTGCGACCGGGCCAATGGAAATCGGCTTAAATTCTTACTCAATGAAAAGAAAATTTCAAATATTTATGAATTGAGCTCAGGTTGGAATATGAAGTGGACACACTATCAATTGGTTTCATTAAGACGTCAGATTTTTGTCACATTTTTACAGCATATAATTGCAATTTGAGAGCTTTAAAAGAGAGCGAATGATGAAGAGGGAGATGCTGGGTTGGGTTGGATTTATGCTGTGTGCCAGGTCCAGTGCGAAAGTTGAGCAGACTTTTGGCAACATCGGAAGTTGCCATTGCAACGGAAGTTTGCTTGCAGCATATGCATTTATTAAAAGCATAAATATTGAAATATTAAGCACTGAGTGCCACAAGCAAATACAACAACAGCTGAAGCAGAAGCAGCAGCAGAAGCAGAAGCAGTCTCCATGTGTGTAAATAGTCGGATGGCACCTACAGCTGCTAGTTGCAACTACTTGACAAGAAGAAGAAGAAGAAGTAGAAGTAGAAGTAGTAGTAGAAATAGAACTACAGCAACTTCAACATCTATTCGCAATTTGCACTTCTCTCTATGCCTCTGACGCTCAGCGACTCCCGCTCTCGCATATTTGCTTAGCTAAATGCAACTTTTGAGCTGTCAACATACAAAGACAGGAGAAAACCCACTCAACTCAATGCGCACCCAACACACACGAGCAAGCCAGCCACAGCTCGTTATCGAGCTGAGTTTTCCATATAATTGCTTATTTAACAACACTGTCCAAGTTGTAAGCGTATACCGTATATATATCTTAATGTAGAATCGTAACAATTTCAGTATTTCGATAGCTTTTACACAAGCTTAAAGCAGCCTTAGGCAACTTCATGGCCATTAGCCAACACTGTTGCAGCTCGTAAGCATTTAGCAACACTGTTTAGTATTGCTAACAGACGTTTTCCAGCACTCTGCCTACTTTAAGCTTAATGCTGCAAGACTTTAAAGTGCATTGGATTACTAGTTTCGTCGTCTTAGTTGCCGTTTACTGAGCCTTCACTGTTTGGCGTTGTTCAACACTGTGTATTGTCTTGTTTTGACTCCAGCTCGATGCTCGGCGCTTCGACCCGGACATCTTGTACAAACAACAGCCAAAATAAACAAAACACGGCCATGGCTATCCAGTTGGGTCAAATCGTAGCCGTCTTCTGTTTGTGTGAAAACAACGTTTAACAACACTGGCTACGCTTGCCTTGCCTTGACTCGGCTGACTGGACTGGCTGGCTTGGTTGGCCTGGCTGGCTGGCTGGCTGGCCTGCCTCAAATTCTTGCGTATCAAAATATTTGATTTCATTTCAAACGCATTGCATATAGTACGAATGAACTAGCTACTGGTCGAAACGTAACGCTCAGGATACTGGGAACTCTAGCTAGTAAATTCCTCACATGTTCAAGAGAGGGACAGACCCAGAGAGAGAGAGAGAGAGAGGGAGGTAGAGCTGTTGGCGTTTTGTTTGAACAATCGATGTCGGTTCCTGTCGAAGCGTTAAAAGTTGTGGCTGGGGGATTGAGCCAGAGCTAGGGGTGCTAAGGGAGCGAGGAGCGGGCACCCCCTTTAGGGGTGCAGGCTTTCAACTGGTTGAGGGGGGGATAAGTTGAACTGGTTCGTGTGCACTTTAAATTGCTTAGAAAAATCAATTTCGTCAAAGTTTTTCAGCCAAGAGCTGCTAGCGACGCCAATGCCACTTATGCGCACTTTTCTAAAGCTTCACACAGCAAAGTTAACGAGCCAGCAAACTGTGTGAGTGTGCGTGTGTGTGTGTGTGGCACTTGTTGTGCTTGAGCATTGTTGCTGTTGGTGCTGTTTATTGGTAACGTCTTTGTTTGGACTCCCATCCATTTGAGTTGTTGTAGTTCTTTTGTGTTCGCTCACAATGCATCAATAAAAACGAAATCAAACTAAAATCAACGTGTTTTCTTTCCTTCTTATTCTCAGCTAGAGCATCGCTGTGCACAACTGTACTTGAGTAACGCAGATGACAGAAAGCTGTTTGCTTTGACTACTTTTCTTTTTTGTATGTATATTAAATTGTTGTATTTGCTAGCAAATACTTGATTTGATCAAAGGGCTTCTCTCCATTGTTTGTTGTCATTTATGTCATTTGGGAAATGTTTAGAATGTTGTGTTGCTTTTTTTTTTGACATGGATGTCTAAATGTGTGTGTTTGATTCAGCCTCTTCTTCTTCATATTTTTCTTCAGTTCAGAAACAGAAATATTTTGGATTATTGTTGGAGAGTGGAAATTGTGCAATTTTGGCATGCATTTGAGCGAGAGAAATGGAAATATACAAATAGAGTTAAGGAAAGAGTATACTATTGAGTGAGAGAGAGAGAGAGAGAGAGAGAAAGAAAGACTGGAATAGGACAGGAAATAAGACAGGGGGGGGGGGGGAAGCGATATATATGCGTATATAGAGTGCAAGAGAGATGCGAAGACGAAGAAAGTTAGTTGAGGATTTGAAGGTGGGAAAAGGGAGAAAGAAAGTGAGCTAGAAAAGAAGAAAGGAGTCGCGGGTTGAGAGAGAGAGAGAGAGAGAGAGGGAGAGAGAGAGAGAGAGAGAGAGAGAGAGAGAGAGAGAGAGAGAGAGAGAGAGAGAGAGAAAGAGATGGATTGAAGACAGAGAGAAACATGGATAGCTAGGAAATATATCGTTGGAGATATATATATAGAGAGAGAGATAAAGAGAGACTGTTTAAGGATCATCTCTAATGTCTGAAAAAGACAGAGAGAGAGAGACAGACAGAGAGAGAGAGAGATAAGGAGAGACTGTTTGAGGGTCATCTCTAATATCTGTCCAGCTTACTCCTATTTGACTTGTTCTATTGGTTCTATTGGAGTTAACTCAAATACATGCTTATCAAAATGGGGCTGAAAAGTTCTTTGGCCAACACACATATGGCGCTACTAATAATACAAGAGGTGGGTGGCCATGTGGCCAGGTGAAAAGAGTATTGCTTTGCTTACCGTAAGTTTTAATCGTGACGCTTGTTTGGAGTATTTCGGTATTAGCATATGAAGCCGTGCAATAATATTTGCCGCCCATTTCGCTGGTGAGCGCGGTAATCATCAGGCCCAAACTTTCGCCGGGCAGCGTCTCCGTGTACATCGGCGGATGGTTGCGACCCGTGCTGTGGGAGGGAGCGAGCAAAGGAGAGAGAGAGAGAGAGGGAGATAAAAGAAATTGTTTCGTATTATTAGTAGAGCATAATATGAAAGTTGTTGTTGTTGTTGTTGTTGTTGTTGTATATAATGTTGATGCTTATGATTATAATAATTGTTATGAGCATTGTCGTTGTTAGTAGATTGCGTTTTGTTGCTGTTGCTGCTGCTGCTGCTTTTGGGTTTTCATCCTTTGCATCTTTTCTCATTTGCATGCTACGCATTCCATTTCCCACTTTGCTTTTCCTTTTGGTCATAACAATTACAGAAAATTAAAAGAAAATTGCGTTTCGGGGCGTGGCATCATATATATCCTTTATACCTTCTTTTTTTTCCATTCTGGCTCAAGCAACAGTTTTATTTTATCTATATTTTTTTTTTGCCCTGAAGGCAGCATCAAAAGTATCTTTTTTCGGGTCGGAATCTTAATATTTGCATAAATTTTCTAAAAAGTTGCAGCTTTTTATGTAGTTGAGGGCTTTAAGCACATTTGCACATCTTCGAAAAGTCTTCAAAATGAAATTTGATTCGAAACTCAGGTTGGGCTCAGCTTAAAGTGCAGTAAAACAACAGAAGTGATACCTTTATCGATAATTTTGCTGCTGCAGCTGTTATAGTTATCGATAACATACAAATTTCTTGTATATTTTGTGAGATTTTCCATGTGAGTAGAAATTGCATTATATATGCTGTAATTGTGAACATAATTTAATCTGAGCCTCGTCTTGAAGTCATTGAAAATTTTGAGCTGGATAACACTAAATTCATACTTGAAGTTCAAGCACCTATATCACAAATGGCATGAATGTAGTCTTAACATAAGACCAGAAACAACTTCATATCTCAGGCAGTTTTGTTTCTATTGGATTTTCATTTGACATCACTCTAATTTGGTCACCATATATTTCAATTTCTTTTTGTATATTTAACAAAGTTCTCATCTTCAAGCTTTAAGCAGTCAGCTTTTTATGCATGGTTGCTTGGTCGAACTATGAATTTTTGCAGTTAATGACAATTTCGCAGTCGGAAACTCGACTGCAGTTAACAGCATAAACTATTTGCATTCATTTGTTAGTTCGATGTCGAAATTCGAGAACTTTGCGCATTTTGTATGCAATAGTTTGCACAAATTTTGCAATTACCCTGGCAGCCCTGGCAACCCTGGCCAAATGTGCATGTGCGACAAAATAATTTGCTATACGCGCAGGCGTTGCGCATTAAAAACTTTTCGCCATCTCCTGCGTCATTCGCTATGTTTTCAAAAGCAACTCCTTTTCCTACACTGCCTCCGCTTTCGCCTGAATCCTCTTTGGATAAAAATTACCAAAAAAAAAAAAAAAAAAACTAGGAAAATGCTCGTACATAACCATTGCCTGATGCCAAGTGCCGAATGTCGAGCAACAGGAGGAGGGGCAGGAGGCGGGCTGTACAAGGCACGTACTAATTAATTAAAAAACTTTTGTTGCGCAAAACTAAATATGCATAGCGGTTATTATTATGGCTTCACTTTGTAAGCCTAGCTAGTAAGCCCTGCCCACTCATCCCCTTTCAAAAAAAAAAAAAAATAATAATAATAATAAATAAATAAAGCTCCATCTGAAACATAAAACAGACTGAAAAACTTTCGAGCCAAACGTAAATGAACAATTTTTGGCTATGGTAAAAGTTTTCCCAAACTGAACCAGTTACTGGCCAGTTACTAGCCAGAAAGGCATAAAGACTAAATAGCTCAAAGCAGCGAGTAGCGAGTAGTGGGTACAAACTAACGAGTAGCAATTCCTTATGTACATTCACTGCTTAAGTATATTACTGACAGCGACCATAGCGGTATATAGAACAACTAGTCGAAAGTCGAAAGTCGACAGAGTAGCGAATAGTGAGAAGCTATTAGTGAGCAGCTAGTAACGAGTAGAGTGCAACGAGTAGCTGGTAGCTGGACTTCATCGCGTAGCAAATTGTTCTACTCTTCAGCACAACACAATTTGTCTACCTATAAGTAGTTAGGGTTTATATCAGCCAAAGATGTATGAAGAGTGACGAATGATATGTAGCGAGTAGCGAATAGCAATTAGGGCTATATAAAATGAATAACGAGTACGTACTACATCAACATTGTTGCTAAATATATATATATGGTTGAATCATCTATCATGTTAGAGTACATAATTGTTATTGTCTACATCATAAAGACTAACGAGTAGCGAGTAACGAGTAGCGAGTAGTATGCGATGACAATGCTTTAGATTCAAATGTTTACATTCAGAGCGCGCAACAATAAATTGCTTTACAGAATTAAGGAGAGTAATGTAACGAGTAGTGTATATAGTTAGCTGTAGTTATAAGGTTCTCGAGGTGGAGTTCAGACTAACGAGTAGCTAGTCACACAAATTGTAAGTGAAACTTACCTAGAAGCACGAATTTACAAAAAAAAAATCTTTGACTGAAATCGAATTGAAAGCAAGTTAAATAAAAGCGATATTACTCTATATATATATATATATATATATATATATATATATTACTCTATATATATATATATATATACTTCATAAACTATTCTTTCATAAACTATAAACAAGAATTTAAAAAGGAAAATATGCGAAAGCATTGAATCTTTGCTTTGAGGTGCTTACAAAACTTTTTACTTCAACTTGACTGCAGCTTAACTTCAACTATTGTATTTGCCTTTGACAGTGTGTCTCTATGTTAGTATATATATGTGCGTGTGTGTCTGTGTGTGTGTGTGTGTGTGTGTGTTATGGGATTCGTGAGATTGAGCACAGGCTGTGTTCGATTCGCAATTCGCAATTGTTGCCAAAAAATGCAAAGAACGACGCGTTATATGTTTGCCTGACAAAAACACACATACACACACACACACACACACACGAAAACACAAACACACACACGCACTCACACAGTTACTCGACACACACATACACAGAGAAAACATGTTTGCAGTGCCGAAAATTATGCTAACAAAAAGTCTTCAGCGACAATGCAAAAAATAAAAATATTTTATTTTTTTTTTATTTTTGACTTTTTAGTTTGTTTTTTTTTTTTTTTTTTGGGAAAGCAAAGAAAAATTGAAAGAAAATTGGGAAAAAAAATGGCAACCGCAACGCACAGCGGAAGACATTGCGGGATAAATTTTGCTGCATATTTGCGTTGGATTTTTAATATTGCGCCAAACGGCGCGCATACAGAAAGAAAACTGGAGCAAAGGGTGGATAAACGGGGCGCAGGGGGATGTGGGGGGAGTTAGGCAGCCAAGGGGCGGTTGAGGCAAGCGAAGTCAAGGCAAACAAACAAGAGCGAAAAACAGTTACGCATACGTAAAAATCAAATTTTTGATTGTCTCTAGGGGAATCGAGAGCGAGAGAGAGCGAGAGAGAGAGAGAGAGGGAGAGGCAGAGAAGTTTGTTAGGGGTAGTTGCTGTCGCCATTTTGGCGCCTTGCGGCAGGCTACGACATTTTTTTATTGCATTTCTGTTAGCTAAGATGCGAATAAAGATGTTATTGTTCTGGCTTGCCTTTCAACTCGCTTCATTTGTTGTTCCTACTTTAGACTGGGGATGTCCCAGGGAAGCTTAAAGTCTTGCTGCAAGTCAAGTGCTGCAGTTTGGTCAAAGAACAAACGCTTCAACGAACAAAAGATATGGCAAATAAGACATAATTAAGACATACCAAAGCGATTGACTCGACGAAAGAACAGAGAGAGAGAGTAACAGACAGAGAGAGAGAAGGGGTGTGAATAAACACTACATAAAAGTGTTGGACAATGAAATTTGTTGAGAGAAGTTTTCATTGAATTGAGTTGAAAATTGAATATGAAAAAAAAAGCTGCAACAGATCTGACTCTTCGGAAGAGCGGATTAGAGTAGATAAAGACAAGCATAATACTCACTCTTGGCATACCAGTAGCTAGATCCAATAATTGCACTCTCTCTAGTAAACGATCTAGTTGAACTAGCTAGTTTAGATTGCCTAGTTGATGGACTATGCGCTACACTCACTCACTATATATACATACATATATACCACGCTCAATGACACTACAGATTTTCAAAAATGAGCCAACGTGGCTCAAAAATCAAAAGGCCAAGAGACGCGCCTGTTGCCAGCCACAAAACTCGATGGGCAACTTAATCGCTTTAATTAACTGTAGCTGCAGCCTAACGTCCGTTCAAATGTTCGTAAAACGGGGCCAACAGCCATGGTCAGGGCTGCACAAAAAAAAAACTAACTCGAACTTGGCAAGAGCAGACGGAATGCGCTAGTTGGGATAAGGGGGGGTTTGGGGGCGTGGTGCGGCTTTTGGCCAACCTCCTCAATCCCATTTTTTTTTCCTGTTTGGCTGGATAGCTTGTGCCCAGTTTTGGTAGCTTAATTACATTTTGCGCCTGCAAGTATGCAGCGCGTTGCCTGTCGAAAACTTCATTTGGAATCAGCGCAGCGCTGCATTCACAGCAATTGCGTATTGTGTGGGCGTGACATGTGCCACGCCCGCCGCCCATACAGCCTACCACGCAAACACAAAGCGCAGCTCTGTGTATGTGTGTGTGTGGGTGGCACAAGGCGAACTTTATTTAACGGCCAACGTTGTCAGAGTTGCCAGAGTTTTCCGTTTTTGTTTCATTACAGATTTTCAGCAGGCCAAGCGGCCAAGCGAGCTGTGCGTGCGCCTAGAATGCGCCAATTCAACGGCACAAAAATTGAAAAGTTGCCAATCTCAATAACAATTCCCTAAATGAGTATGTCCACGTGGCTGTGTCTGTGTGTGTGTGTGTGTGTCGATTATATATATGTTTATTTCTCGGTCGAACACAGGTCGCAACTTGTTTCCCCCCTTCGAATGCGGCTCAACCACAGCTACAGTTTTCTATGTTAAGTGAAATGTGGTTTTTGGCATGTGGTTTAAGTATGAGTTTAAATACCCATTCAAGTGGCAAGAAAAGGGTATATTGGGTTTCGCTCTAACAAAATCTGCTCATTTTTAGAACATTGCTAACCGAATAAAGTAAACTTTTGGCATTAGATCATCATTAGCCTTAGGTCAGCCTTAGATCTCTTTCATGTTTAGAATTCTACTTGATCGAAATTATTTACAATTTTAGCTCATATATAGACTGAAAAATATTCAAAAATCTTAAACAAAGTAAATTAGATATCAAAGAGAATTATTAAAAGCAAAACTCTAATATCTCTATATAGATAGAAGTTGATGAGCAGTAAGACTCGTAATATTCATTTAATATTACTAATTATTTCAGTCTCTTGACTGGCCAACATGAAAATTTAATTGAAATGTTAGTTAGCATATTTAAGTTACATGTGAGCGCTGTAGTTTTATCTAAATATGAAATTCAATTTAATTGCCAAGGTGGCAGTGAAAGGGTGCAAGAGTGAGAGAGATAGACTGATTGAATCTATGAGCCGATTCACTCAGAGCAGCCTTTCAAATGCCTTCGGGCACGCATTCAGTCAGTATTTTTTTTTTTTATAGCTTCTTGCCCCTTGCCCCTGTTGCTGTCCGCGCACCTGCCCCTAGGCAAATTAATTAACACGTTTTCCGTTTTGTGCTCGCCCGAGTGCTGGCAGCAGCCCGCAAAAAATTGTCTAAAATTTGATTTCAGCAATTTGGGGCGAAAATCTCAGGCATTCAAATATTATATTCTTTTTTTCCCCACAGATTGCAGCTTAAATTGCTTGAGCAGCTTTAAGTGCAAGCGATCGGGCAGCGCACACAAAGACCCGAGCCGAGTTAAGTTGGCTGCGCCGTAGCAAGTGATGTGAAGTTGGCCGCACTTGAGCGCTTGTCAAGCTCCTTTTGCTGCTGCCTTAAGTTGGCTGCGCTTGACTATTTCCTGTGCAGCATAGCAGTTGGCTTTGTGGGGGCCATGAGCACATTTGGTTTATTTCCGTTGAGCTTGTTACGTTAGCCGCTTAACGTTCGTGCTCGCAGCACCTGAGCACCTGAGCTGCGCTCGCTGCATTTCCGCATATTTTTATCGCACATTAAGTTGGCTGCGCTTGACAAAATCTCAAGTGGGTTAAGTTGGCTGCAGCTGAAGCACATTAAGTTGACTGCGCTCGTCCTTACACAAACCGAGTTAAGTAAATAATCATTGTCACGCGTTCGTTTCATTTTCATGCGTATTTCAAACATTCAGCTAATGACAGAGCTCCATTCAGTTCAGCTACTCGAACGCGTACTAAGTATATGCATTTTGATGGAGTTGCTTATGTTGGTTAGTAGACAACGACTAGGATTTAATGTGACGTGATAGCAGCTATTAGTTCACATTGCATGATATCATATGAATTGGATGGGTTTTACTTTCTTTATTTTTTTTTTTATTATTTTGGTTTGTGAATGCTACGTTAGAGCCTAGGCGTAGGGCCAAATATATTGAACACAAATATATAAATATATATATATATTATGTATATAGTTAACAACAAAACAAATAAAACATGCCGGCAAACAAAACAACAGAGCGAGAGAGAGAGAGAGAGAGAGAGAGGGGGGAAGAGGAGCGGGCACGTGCTCGTTATATCAACAAATTGAGGAATTTTATACGTTTTGTTTTTATTTTATTTTCATTACGAATATGCGAGTAATTGTTGCAGTTATTCGAACTTTTGCTATTGCTTTTGCTTTTGCTGTTGCTGTCGGCACTTACACATTCTTTTTATTGCCCTTGGAATCATAGAGTGGATCATAATTGCTCCTACAGGAAGAACAAATAGGTGACTGTGTCATTTATATACACACACAAATACAAATATAATGTATATACATTGAGAGACAGACAGAGAGAGAGAGAGAGGGAGAGGGGGGAGAGGGAGAGATCAAGTCTCTGAAACTTACGGCTTGGGCAAAATCGTATTGTTCATATTGTCCTTCCATTGCAGATCGGTAACCAAGGCCTGATCGGGCACATTCGGGCGACAGGTCAAAATTAGCGGCTTGCCAACGGGTTTACGTTGCACTTCCTGTGTCGGATAGATTTGGAGCCTGGGTTCCTGCTGAGCGCTGCATAGCTCTGTGAAAAAGAAAATGTAAAAGAAACTAGAATTAGTTTATGTAAAATTCTTCAGATGTCTAGAAATTCCATTTGGGATATACTTAAGATGAGTCTGGATTGGGATGAGTAAATTTAGAGAATAATTGAATGTAGAGAATAAGATTGTGATTAAGTTTCTAAAGCATAGTCTATGTAGCTATTATATAGTAAATATAAGCCATCTCATGAGACTCGATCTCTATAGACTTTAGCTTCAGACTCTCTTGGTCTAAAGTGTAAGTCTCTAGATCTTACATTTTTGAAGATGTAAAACAGAGGAATGACAGAAGTTGGGCTATATAGAAGGTAAATACGATAAATATACTGATGCATGAAATGATGGCATGGTAGATAGACGGGGTTGGGGCATGGGTTGATGAACTAAGGCAGATATAAAGATATTAAATTTAGCTTATTTGGCTATTATTACTTATCAGCGAACAACTGATTGCTAACGCCAAGCTGTCATCTAGGCCACATATAACAGACAAGTTGTCAGCGAGAGAATAGAGAGAGAGAGAGAGCAAAAAAATTAAAAATAAAAAACCGAATAATTTGCATATGTCTAAAAGCGAATCTCGTTGTTTCAAGCTTGCATTAAAAATATTTAACTTTTAAATATTTAATAAGCTTTTTTAATTCATTTCTCTTTTCACACACACACACACACACGAATGCAGGCACACACATGCGTGTGCGTCTCTGTGAGAGTAATTCAAATTTAAATTAATTTTAATTGCCACTGTGTGCGCGCGCGTGTGTGTGTGTGTGTGGGAGGGAGGTAGGCAGTGCAGTGGGCGTGGCCACTGTTGCCATTTGCCCCATTGGCAAACAGACAATTACAGCGCGCAGAGGTAAATTATTAATTAAAGTACGCAGCGCTACTCGAATTAAATGTAATTCTCTCTCATTTTCTTCTTTTTTTTTTTTGTATTTTCTCTCTCGTTTGTTCTTTTTTTTGATATTTTATGCAAATTTATTGCAAAAATTTGTGTATTTTGAATGAGCGTGAGAGTAAAATAACAATTTCAGCAATGAACATAATTAATCAAAGCTTGAAAGGTTTTATATTTTATAATATTTATGAATTTCAATTCCGCGCATGCAGTGAAAATATTTGAGTTGGGTATATTGGCATTGATATATTATACTCTTCTATCTCCCTTACTCCTACCTATACCTGGTCTCTCTGTCTCCCTATCAATCGGGTTGTGTTTCTAGCAGTTTACCCCGTCCCTCTACCTGTTCGTCTCTCTCTCTCTCTCTCTCTATCTGTCCGTCCCTCTCCTTAGCTGTTTATTCATCTGCTTATTTTCGTATTCTTTAGTTTGCTTCAAATAATCGATAACTTTGATCAGGAAATCGATGAAAATCGATAACAAATTTGAGTTCTTTGAGCACCTCTAGCAAGTTTAGACTGCACAATTTGATATATATGTATACATATGTGGATAGTCCTGGGACATTCCTAGGAATTCCTGCTACGTTTTTTGCACACCTCTAACAATTTGTGCAATTCTCTCGACTCGAGTTTGACTTTTTGCTTGCAATTGTAAGTCACGCCACAATCTAGCCATAGTTGAGCATTTCACTTTTTTTTTTTCGTTTTCCTCTGTGTGACATGCAACAACTGTTTGCAACAGCTAACAAAAAAAACAAAAAAAAAATGAAAGAAGCTGAAAAAGTTGCATATTGTTCTTTGGCTTTGCGCTAATTGCGGTCAATTAAACGCTTCGTGCTTGGGATCACAGCAAAAGTTCAAGTTGAAGTTGAAGTTCACAAAACTTTAAAGCGATAACTTTTTGCAGCTGCTGTTGCTGCTGCTGCTTATTGTTGTTGTTGTTGTTGTCATTTTCATTATCATTTTCATTTTCATGAGCATTACAATTAAATGCCTTGGCTATTTGTTTGACACTTTATTGGAGCGTCGCCCGTCTGGCCGAGACCAAAGTCATCTTATTAAGCGACAGCCAAGAAAAGCTGCCACTGTTGCCCAAGCCAGAGAGCCCGAGCTGTTTAGGGGGGTTTGGTTCTTTGAGGTACAGCCTGCGGTTAATGTGCGGCACTTAAGAGTGAAATTTATGTGCAATGGTCAGTGGCAACAAAGGGTGCGAAGCGGGCGACTGGATAGCGAGGCGGCGCACAGCTAGATCTTTGTGAGCAGGAGGAGCAGGAGGAGGCAGCGAGCGCTTCATCTACCCATTTGCCCATCTGGCGGCTAAGCGCAGCGCAGCGCAGTTGATGGGGCACAATTGTGTGGCACACGCTTGCCTGGCGCCCAGCAAGCATTTATCTTACAACTTTATAGCTAAGCCCCCCACCCCCCCTGCACCAAATTCATTGCTCTCACTGCAAGTGAGAGAGAGAGAGAGACAGCTAACAAAAAGAAAAACATGGAACAGATTCTCGGTGCACACTCGAGTGCATTATTCATTTAATGTAAATGAGTGCACAACATTCACACACACACACAAACACACACACACATATATATGCTTACACTCATTTGACTGTTGTTTTTTCTTCATCTTCTTTTTTGTTTTTTTTTTTTTTTTTTTGAATACCCTTTGCATACGAAACAAACTTGTTGTTATTCATCACAGTCTCCGAAATCTGAATGACAAACGGCATCAAGTCAACTTCACTTAGACTCAACAAGAGTGATACTCTAAACGATAACAATGTTGCGGCAGCTGTTTAACTTATCGATAACATGCAACTTTTGCGCAGAAAAAGTCTGTGAATTGTCGGAAGTGGAGAATTGTAAGAATATTTAAAGTGAATTTCGGATTTAGGCAATGTGAAGTTCTTAGAGACTTTGAACTGGATAGCATTAGAAAAACAAGTAAAAAGGCTCTAGTCGAGACAGCTCGACTACGAGATACCCTGAACCCTGCCAAAAAAAAATATTCTTCTTCTTACCGCACGTATATATTACGCGCCCTCTGCTAACCGCGCAGTTGCTGCCGACGGTTGGGGATGGGATGGGCTGTACTTTGAACGCTTATAACTCCATTTCTAGATGGAGCATCTTCATGAAACTTTCAGAATATATTAATAGCATTCAAATTTACCCATTTGCCAAATTACAAGTCTCTAGTATTTAAAATACGTTTTTTTCAAATTGGGGGCGAAGGGGGTGTGGCATCGAAAATCTGAAAATTACAAAATCTGCGTATCTATAATATCTATCTAAATATACAAATTTGAAGTCTCTAGCTAAAACGGTGTAGAAGTTATGCTCGAAAAACTTAAAAAACGTAAACGAATTTTCGATTTTTTATCGATAATTAAGGAATGGGATGAGTTATCGAAAAAACAAAATAAACTTGTACTGCGTAACTAAGATACGAGTGTTCATGTAAAATTTCAGCTCTCTAGCTTTTGTAGTTTCCGAAATCTCGACGTTCATACGGACGGACGGACAGACGGACGGACGGACGGACGGACGGACGGACGGACGGACGGACGGACGGACGGACAGACGGACAGGGCTATATCAACTTATTTTTTTGTGCTGATCAAGAATATATATACTTTATGGGGTCTGCGACGTCTCCTTCTGCCTGTTACATACATTTTCACAAAAACATTATACCCTGAATTCCCATTTTCAATGGGTTCAGGGTATAATAAATCATGCCAAATAGAGCTTTACACTTGCAATCGGAAATTACATATGGAATGGCATGAGTCTGATCTTAATAGAAGACCCAAAACAACTTCATATCTAGAATAGTTTTTGTTCTACAGTAATTTCATGACCTATTGCTCAGCCTATATTATCTTTATTATTCGATTCTTTTCTTGATATCTCTTCACTTTTATTTTCTAGGGTATTCAATTAGTCACAATTGTTCGCTCTGCTTCTCTATTGTTATTGCTCTGATATTTATTTATTTATTTCTCTTTTTTTTTTTTTTTTAAATAGTTTTAATATGTTCTTTTGTTGGTTGGTTTTTAATTTTTGTATTATTATTTGTTTGCTTTTGTTTTTTCCTCGGTTTGTTTTTTATGACTTCTTTGGGGCAGCATGAATAAATTGTGGTCTTTGGCATTAAACTGAGCGCTGAATGCCAAAAAGCAGCGTCAAGTGGCTCGCAAAATTAAATATGAGAAATTTATATGCAACGCTACATCTACTTTCCATTCCAATTAATGTGCTGCAGTGCTGCAAAAATGGTAACAGCAACAACAACAGCAATGAGAAGACAAAGAAGAAGAATAAGCAAAGCACTTGAATACTCTGTAATAAAGTAGAGATGGAAGAATAAAGATTGAATTCATTTTGTTCATTGAGAAATTCTTGAGGTTGACAGCAGAAGCAAAGGGAAATGAAGACTATAAAGCTGGATTGGAAAGAGAGAGAGAGAGAGAGAGAGAGAGAGAGAGAGACAGAGAGAGATAGTGGGGAAAACAGGCGAGAGAGCAATAGATAGCTGAAGTGATATATGAAACAGCTTAGAATAGAATGCGTGAAAACAAAGTAAGGTAGGAAAAAGAAGAAGAAGATAAAGTTTAATAGTTAAGTTCAATTTGCATGAGAGCTATAATATATATATAGATATTTATAGGAGCAATCCTAACAGAGAAAAATCTCTCATGATTCGATTTGCATTGTCCTTACACACTGTCTCTCTCCCCCTCCCTCTCTTTCTCTCTCTGTCACTCCCTCTTTCTATAGTCCACTTTCACTGTCTCTCTCTTCATTGTCTTTCTCTTTTCTTCTTAATTTCTACCTTCTTCTCCTCCTCCTCCTTCTCCTCCTCCTCCTTCTCCTCCTCCTTCTCCTCCTCCTCCTCCTACTCATTCTCCTTCTCCTTCACCTTCTCATTAAATTGATTCATCTAATTTCAAAGAATCGTCTCACGTCGAGTCTTTGCTCAGTTCAGCTAAACGAAATGGTTAACGTGCTTAACGATGCTTGGCTTAAGTGTGTGTGACTGTGTTGTGTAGTGCAGTGTAGTGTGTAGTGTAGGTCACTTCAGCTCTGGCACTTAGCTAATATGCTCGACTATGTTGGAGTGGCAAAAGTCGCGATGCTAGAAAGCACTCGACGACGGCTGTTGCACCGGGCGTATGCTTAATTTATATTTATTTTATTTTATTTTATTTTTTATTTATTTTATTTTTTTTTTTGTAAATGCATGCAGCATAAATAAAGAGGCGCCCCCAAAGATAAAGTGTGTGTGTGTCCATGTGTGTGTATGTATGTTTCCATGTATGTGTGTGTGTGTGTGTGTGTGTGTGTGTGTGTGTGTGTGTGTGTGTGTGGAGTGTGTGCATTGTGGGCGGCTTTCCGGCGCCGCATAAATAAACAAGCGGTTAAGAATTATCGCATGCAGACGCAGGCGATATGCCTGACACTGAACAAAAGAGAGACGAGAGAGAGAGAGAGAGAGAGAGAGAGAGCACGAGAGAGACAGAGACACATGGGCACCATATGGCACTTCCTTGGCATCCTTTTTTGCCATTAAATGCGCCCAGGCACAAAAATGATTGTTGAAAAACAATTAACAATTGCGCATTAAAAATGATATAAAAAAGGGAAAATATTAAAATTAAATATATATATATATATATATATATATATATATATTATATAAGCTTCAATTATGCCCACCCACATACGCCCACACACGCCCATTTGATGTCTTCAAGCTTTAAGTGAAATTTAAACTAAATTCTTTTTTTTTCACATAATTTTTCTATTCGTGAAAAAGTTCAAATTAATATTTTTGTTTGCGCCGAAAAGTTTTGCCAACGAAAAATGTTGATTTATGTTATTCACCCACCGCCACCACCCGCCGCTCAACGCCCACCACTAGCTGCCACGCCTACTCTGTCAGGCTGTCGGGCCGAAGAAAAAAAAGTTAGTTTTGAATTATGGCAGAAAAATGTTAAACAAAAAAAAAAAAAAAACCGGAAGAAGAGAAAAAAGAAAGCGCAGCCACATTGTGCCTGGCATGCACCACCGAACTCAGCCTCTGCACCACTCGCACCACTCCAAGACCAATACGAACTATTTGATGTTTTTTTTGGGGAGGGGGGGCAAGACGTGCTCAAGTGGCTGCATGTGTGTGAGAGGCTGTTGAAATTTTTAGGCCCTGTCTGAAGCACTTGCGGGTGTGAATCGTATAGGCGTATGAGTGCGTCCTGCCAGATCAAATGGCGTTGCCAGATTGTCACAAGGGCCAACTATTTACACGAAAAGTTTTGCATTTTAATGACTGATTTAGGTGAAGGTTTCTCTCTCTCTCTCTCTCTCTCTCTCTCTCTCTCTCTCTCTCTCTCTCTCTCTTTCTCTGTCTTCTTTTCTCTCTCTCTGTCTTCTCTTCTTTGCCTTGCCTCTGTTCTCTGTCTCTGCTGGTGTCTCCCTTTCTCTCTCTCTCCCTCTCTTCCTACATCCCAATCGATATCTTTCTTTCACTCTCTCTGCATCACAATCTCTCTCCCTTTCTCTCTCCGTTTCTCTTTGCTTCTCGCTCTTTTCTCTTTCCTTCTTTCCTTTGTTTTTCTATCTCTTTTTCTCGATGCATTTGCCTTCATATCTTTTAAGCTCCCACAATTTCAGTCGCTATCTATCTTCTTCAGATCCTATCTCTAATGTCTTCAAGCCTCTTCCTTTCTATCTATCCCTCTCTCCCTATCGCTCTCTCTCGGAATATGTACATTTCTCTCTCTCTCTCTTCCTGTATCTTTCTCTCTTCACTCTTTGTATCGCTAATCTCACCTCTCTCTCCCTCTCTTTCTCTCTCTCTCTCTCTCATATCTCTTCTTTTGCATAATATTCGCAATAAACATTTGTGGCGTCGTCAAGTATATTGCCGCAAACATGTTTGGCATATTTGATGGCATACTTTTAGGCATGCATGCATGCGTGCCACACACACACTCACACACACACACACACACACACACACATACATCTATACAGTTGCAGACAGTCAACTGTCGTTGTTTATTTGCCAGTCACATGTGCAGCGCAATCTGCTCAAAAATTGTTCAAGTTTTATTTGCACTCGTTAGACATGAAAGTCGCACATTTCGCTTTTTGTATTCAAACATGTTGCATGCTTCACGGCAATGCCACATGGACCGCCTCACACGTGTCCCCCAGCCCCCCTCCTATGCACCACACTCATGTGGCGAGAAATCTGGAACGCAGCCGCCTCAAGTGGTCGCCCGCGTCCTCGTCCTCGTCCTCGTCATCGTCGTTGTCGTCATCGTCGCCCACGTCGCGTTTTTCAGCCATTTGTCTGTCTGCCGCATGCCCTTTGAATTTACAAATATGCCACATGCACAACTACACACATCCACACACACACACACACATACAGATACACGAACACACATACGCTGGCTGTGATGGCGCCTTACTACATAGCGACATTTGCCATTGACAGTTTTGCATACCCTGTAAAAGTCAGCGAGATTGGCTTGATAGATCTCGCAGTTTCATTTGTTACAGGCAGTTAGAATGCTTCATGAATCGGAATCAATCTATATCAAATTAATATTTAATGCTATGAGCAAAGATGAAAATTTCATTCATATTCCCGTTGCTCGCTCTCACTTTCTATACTCAAAGTATAGGGTATGTCTGAGTCTAGCACTGCCTTTAGCTTTGTTTTTTTTTTTTTTTTTTTATGTAATTTAACTTGAAAATTTCATGAGCTTGTCTTCTGGGCCTGGCCCAGTAATGGGCCAAGGGAGGAGCTGCTGCTGCTGCTGCGGCTCTTGATTTGAGAGGGTATTGGGCAGACGGAGGGCATATAGGGTTTATAGTCGGCGTCCATTTGACTGTGAATGGCTTTTTGCAACAAGCGTAATTGCTCTTGCCTTTGCTCTCCCGCCCCTCTCGCCCTCTCGCACGATTTTCTTTGAAGAACTTTACGTGTTCTGTAATGTCATATGCGATTTGATTGATATTGAAGATTCGCTGATGAAATTTCACTTGTACACAGAATTTTCCAATTTAATTCTACTCTCAAGTACAACCTAAAGCTCATTAGCTATGCCAGCGAAGCTGATGCTGCATTGTAAGACTTGTAAGAATTTACTTCAACATAAGTTCTTTACGCTTTTCTTTTACAGGGTATTTGATAAGTCATGCACAACTTGCACAAGATAAGCATCTTCTTTTTTTTTTTTTTAGCCCAGCTGACAGGCAATTTGTAGGGCTCTATAAAAAAAAAAAAAAGAAAAACTTTGTTTGGCTCAATGATTTCGGAGTCGAACAAGTTAATTGTGGAAAATGCAAGAAAATTGACTTTGGCTAGTGTTGGTAAACGACCTTCAATGGAGCCGCTTCAAGGTCAATTTGTAATGTGTCCAAAGTATAATTGACACACAAAATATCTGCACTTGACACTGGCTATTGTCAGCTGCTGCTGCTGCTGCTGCCGTGAGTGGGCGTGTCTTTTGAGTCTGCTCGGACGACCCAGAAAGACAGAAAGTGTAAAAATGGCAACGTCAAGTGTTTCAATTGCGAACCAATGCTAATACAAATGAGGTCATTATGAGCGAAGATAAAAGCCAGCCGAAAAGGGAGAGCCACAGCGAAAGGGAGAGTGCAAGAGAGATAGTGAGTGGGGGTGGGGGAAGTGGGGTTAGCCACCTACAAATCGACCCTCCTCCTATTATTTCCGCGTAATGGCCAAGCCAAGTGACGACAAAGTAGTTCAAGTTTTTATCTCTTTGTGTTTGCTCGTTTAGTTCGTTCGTTTCGTTTCGTTTCGTTTCTTTTTTCGTTTGGCCAACACTATAAAATGGCTAATGAAAACTTGATGGCCATTGAACAAGTGATAAAAAGGGAAAATGAGAGAGAGACAGAGAGAGAGAGAGGGAGAGAGTGCGAGCAGGGTGGCAAGTGCAAGTAAAGCGTGTGAATGCGGTTTAGAAAGCAACTGCTAATTGCTTTAATATTAGCAGTGAAGCAGAAGCAGACGAAGTGCTTGAATGACATCTCTATAAGCTGAGAAGAAGAAAAATTAATTATATATACATATATGCTAGATCAGACCTGAATTTAACAAGTTATGTTAACTGTTAAAGCCAGAAGGCTAAAGAGATTCTTTCTCTAGCTTGAATAGCCACGACCGTAAGACGGCTATAGCAGAAAACCAATATACTCGCTTTGCATTTCATGAAGAAGTATAACTATGCTCAATTCAAATTGAGAATTAGTTTAAAACCCTCAATTATTTTTATAGAAAATTAATATTTAACACTTTCTAATATTTATATATATATATCAGATGATAGTTGTTTTGAGAAGTTCCTAGGCTAAAACTCAGATAGTATTCATATGTTTTGTTGTACGAAGTTGTTTTTCACTACGTTTTTATCTTAGCAAATCTGCAGACATTCGCAAATCCCAGCAAATCTTTAAAGTGTGTTTGATTTGTGTTGTCATCTGGCTGGCTTTGCAATGCCTGTACACCTTTTTGTTTACACTTGCATAGATTTATACTCAAATTCAACTTGTTCTCCTTTTGCTAGTGTAAATGATCTATGGCGCTGCGCTGGCGAGATGGAATTGAAAAATATGCTCAACAAATATTAGATAAGCGTTAAGGCAAACAGTTGCCAAAGACACTTGCAAGGCAACTGTCTCACTCCTTCTCTTCCTCTCACTTTCTCTGTGTGTGTGTGTGGCTAGACAAAGTGCAAACAAACACAAATTGGATATAGAAAAGTGGAAAAAATATGAGTAAATGCGGGAAAATTGTAAAAAAGGTAGCCAAAAAGTTCAAAGATCAAAAGATGCCCAAGCAAAATGGCGCGAAAATGTTGCAGCCACAAAAGTTTTTCAATCACATTGCTGCATGAGACTGAAGGGAGCAAGATAGAGATAGAGAGAGAGAGAGAGAGAGGGATATACAGAGTAAGCGCGATTGGTAAGCATCTTGGACTTAGCCAGGATTTTGCTGGATATTAAAACGTAGTTTTAAACCAAAAAAAAAAAAAAAAAAAGTACCAAAAATACATTAAAAAACCAAAAAAAATTTTAGCGCTCGAAACTGAAAGTTTTCAGCAGAAAATACCAAAAATAAGAAAGCGGGAATAAAGCTGGTCGAAATAGAAAAATATGATGTGCTTTTGAATACCCTACAGCATGAACATTTCTGTTATAAACAAAAGGTAATTAATGATATTTTTTCAATATCAATTTCAGAATGTTTGTGAAGTTAAGTTAGGAATATGCATCAGTAAAAGCAGAGATTATGAGTCCAAACTCTTTGAACTGCCCTCGTATCTGGAAGGGTCTACATTTGATAATGAAACATTTGATTTTACTGTATTCAATGATAGACTAAGACATTTTTAACAAACAACAAGTTGTTATCGATTACTCCACTGCAATAGCTGCCCAAGTCATCGATAACATGCTACCAATGCTTATCTATATTTTCACAATCCATATATAGATCTTATGCTCAGCATTTCTGTTGAAGTTATCTGCATAGCTATTCAGATAATTTCTTCTTGAACGTCACAAGCTCACTCACACGTTGAGCATGCCCGTTGCACTGTAATTTACAGAGTAGCTACAGCTGCACTCATTTATGCAAAGAAAATATTTTTTTGATTGTTTTTACAACTTTGTCGGCTACCTATAACATTTATCAAGCCCCCATTGACTCGGCACAATTTACAGGGTATTCCAGCGGCAACAACTTGAGCTTATTATGCGCGCATAACTTTTTAGCCACTGCCTGCCGCGTTGCGCTGCCTGGTCGCTTATTCCTTTTTTTTTTTTTTTTAAGTTACTTTGCGTATTAAGTAAACTTGACTGATAAAGTTCTCGCGGGCTCTCTATCTCACTCACACACTCCCTCTCTCCCTCTCGCTCTCTCTCTCTCTCTCTCTCACTAGCTCTAGCTCTCGTTCCCTTACGCTTTAAAGACCGCGCTTCATGTGCGTTGTCTACAAAATGGCGTGTGAAAGCGCAATGGCCAAGCTGCCTTTAGGGCTGCATTGTATATGTGTGTGTGTGTGTGTGTGTGTGTGTGTGTTTGTATTGGTGTGTAGCTGCCTGGCTTGTTCGCCTGACGAACGGATTGCGCCACATGGCTTATGGCAACTCGCCGTAAGAAGAAGACGAAAAATTGCTGCCAAGTTGTAGGAACTTGTAGCAGCCACCCCCTTCCTTCAATACCAACCCCTTCTAACACTCCTGCCACCCCCACTACCCCTAGCCCTGCTGACTGTTTTATTTTGCTTTTAAGTGCTTGAATATGTCTTGTTAAGTAAGCAGTTAGTTTTTTGGTGCATGTTGTCTATGGCTGCAACAGCCTCCACAAACTACCCTTAGCCAACCCCCCCACAAACAGGGGCTTGTCGTCCAAGATATGCAGCCTCTTCTCTCTCTCTCTCTCTCTCTCTCTCTGTAACCCAGGCGCAGCTTGAGCTGCTGGCCTTTTTGGCTGCTTTCGTAAGTTTTTGCTGCCAGCCAAAAAGTTGCAACGAGCGTTGGCTTTTTGCTTTGCATTTTTTTGTTGGTATTTTTTTGGGTATTTTTTCTCTTCTACTGTTTTTCTTGGACTCCTTTTTCGGTTGTTGCTGTAGTCTGCCCAAAAGTTTTGTGTTGGCTTTTATTTATTTTGCGCTGCCTTTTTGGGTTCGCAACTTTAAGCAAGCTCCAAAAGTCACTCGTAATGTCCCCTCTCTCTCTCTCTCTCTCTCCCTCTCTCTCTGTCTCCATTGGAGCCATCAAAAACCTGCTGCAAAGTCCAAGTCCAAGTTGTTTGCGGCATGTGTGACATAAGTAAGCCTAAGAAGCTGCCACATCTCGGTATCTGGATATTTACGCTATCTGGCTGCGAGCTTACAGTTCCATTATCCACCCACCAATCCCCGCACTTCCACATCTCCTGCAGCTGGTGACCCCCGCAAAATACACATTGGAGGAAAGTTGCAACTTTTTCGGGCGCTGAGCGACAGAAATAACTGAAAATTGGATACATTTGGTTTGGTAATAAACTGAAAATTGGTTGCATTTGCATATTGAATCTATGGACTTTGTGGGCTAAGTGAAAACTTTTCGCAAAACCAAATCATTTTAGTTGAGCTTTAAGGGATTTCAACCAGTTTTGCAGTGGCAAATGCAAATGCAAATGATATGGATGATCCACTAATTTCTCAAACTGTCAGCCGTGTGGCAACTCTTGCAAATGCTAGTTCAATAAGTTGGCAACTTGGCTTGTTGTGGTGAGTTCCATTTGATTCGACGATCTATCTAAAAAAATATCTCACCTATGTATGGCAACAACACAAGAACGTAATTTAACTAGGTGGCAACGTCGCTGCTTATAATAATTGAAGTATTTTCGACATTTGAAAAGGTGTGGCAACTCTTAACGCTTGCTCTTGCAACTCTTGGCATCTAAGATCGAATTGTTGTCTTCTTCTCTTGCATAAATCAACTATAATTGGCAACTCAGTTTTCTTTTAACTAGCTGGCAACTGTAACTTTCCATGCCTAAATCATTTTTGTTTTGATTTCAATGTAAATAATTTCTCCTCTTCATTTCTCATATATATATTTTCAATTCATATCTTAAGTCATGTCACATTGAACTAGGTGGCAACCTTTGGCTGTTTGAACTTGAGCCTCTTTTATGTTTGTTTGTTTGCTTTTTTGTTCCGAAATGAGCGGTCCACGGGCTTACCCCTTCCGTCCGTTCGCAGCCCGCGATTCCGGCTGGGCACTAAAGTTCAATTGCATAAATTAAGAACAAGCATTTGCGCACACAAAATTCCGCATAGATGATTTCTGATGGCAACGCCATTGACCCACCAGCCCCTACAGTGCCTCCCTCCCACAAAACCCCTACGACTTGCTGACCAGCGTTGCCAGCTCACCATTGCTGCTGCTGCTGCTGCTGATGCTGATGCTGATGCATTCAAATGACAATTTGCGCATGAAATAAGAGGCAAACGAAGCAGCAGCTTATGAGCGATGTGGATTGGACTGGACTGGGTTGGGCTGGGCGAGTGAACTCATTAAAATGCCATTTAATTAATCATCGCAACGGCAAACGAAGCCAAGCAAATGCAATAATTCAACGCGCCAGCCCACAGCAATGGGGGCGTGGGCGGCACAAGGGTTGGCTGTGGGGGTAGGCTGGTCGATTGATTCATTTACGGAGTCGCTAACTAAAATGAACTGCAGCAGCAGCAGCAGCAGCAGCAGCGTTGCCAGATGGTTCGCTCAATCATGCGCTTCGTGACAAAAGGGATGGGGGTAGCTAGTAGCTAGGCAACCAGAGGGACGAGGGGGATACGTATCAATTAGCCATTCTTACGCTCAACTTGACACATAAACTGGACTCACAGCTCTGAGCGGCTTAGCGGTTTTCGGCGACTCAATGGCGACGGCAGCTCAGTCATCAATCAAGCCATCAATCAAATTTCAACCCTCAAGCCAAACCTCGGAAATCCTTGCGGCCGCTGATCGATTTATGCCCGGACAACATTTGTCTAGTCTAGACGGGCTGTTGACTGCCACGCCTACAATATTCCATAGCAGCACATCGATCAAAGTAAAAATACCAAATTTTAGTTTCAATTTTGCTCTTTGATTTTGCGCCTTTTTGTCACAAGTTTTTAATTCTTGGCCTTTGCCTTTGCCGCGTTTGCATTTTTTAAGCGATTTCCTTTCGCCTTCTTCTTATTTTCCTTTATCTCTCTCTCTCTCTCTCTTTCTTTTTGGTGGCTCAATTGAGCTGTCATCTGGCTGGCATCTTGGCATGATGGATGGCTGGCTAGCTGGCTGAATGACTGACAGACCCTCTACACCTCGCATATTTCACATGCCAAGCTGGAATTTTCGTCATATGCAACAATTTCGACTTTTCTCTAATTTGGCCAGATGCTTGGTCTTTCTCTCTCTCTCTCTTTCGCTCGCTCTGCCTTATGACAGCTGAGTTGGACGAGTGTTTGGCATATTCCCTAAGGACTGAGCCGTGACAATTCGCTCATTCGACATTTGCCATTGACAATTCATTGACTGTCACATTTCAATGTCATATTTCAAATATTATTGAAATGAAAAAAAAAATTGCGATTTCAAATTCAATTTGAATAATGAGAGCCTTAAGTGATTCTATAGCAATATATATTTCAATTTTTTTTATTGAATTGATTATATGCTTATTTCAGTTTCAGTTTCGAGAATTACCAAAGTTTCCATTCAGATTCAATTTCAATTTCAATTTCAATTTCGATTTCTGTAATCAAAAAGTTGTCTTTAATGATTCGATTAGCTAAGGTTTGTTATTCAACTCTTTGTTTATATTCTTGAATTTGCTTTCTATTCAACCATAAAGATTTTCAAGTTCTATATTTCAACTGCAATTATTTTTCATATTCAACCAAGCATTTGTTGCAAAATCAAAGCAATCAGTGCAATGAAGCTTGCAATAAATTATGAAAAAAGCATCTCAACTGTAAAGGCTTACCCGAAATTGTTAAGCCATTTCTTTTGTTTTTGCAATTGAATTGCAATTGAAATAGAGATAGAAATATTTGCCTATTCAATCAGAGTGCTCACTCGCCGTCGGCGGCGCCTCCTCCTCCTCCTCCTCCTCCTCCTCCTCCTCCTCCTCCTCCTGCTGCCCTGAGTTAATGTTAGAATGCACTACATTCTCTATTCTCAACTATTTGTTGTTTGAGTAAACGCCTTTCAATTAAGCCATTGACAAAGACAACAATTTTCCATCAGCTGTCGTCAGTTGGTTGGAATATCTCTAACCAGACAATGTTAGACTTTAGCTGTATCTTCAAGATACATTCCACACACACGCATAGAGGCATTCATTGAGTGGAACAAATTGTTGTCGTAGTTAAACTGGGCCTCAGGAAGGTTAAGTGACTCGAGAGAAAGAGAGTGAGAGAGAGAGTGTAATAAAAACAATTTGTTATTGCCTGGCGACTATTTAAATGGTTCGACAACAAGACAAAGTACTGAGTATTGAATATACATATATATTGTGCAATTGCACACTCTCCCTCCCGCTCTTCCTCTCCCTCTCTATGTCTTTCTCTCTTCTAGTAACTGAAAAGCTAAATTAACACCATCACACAAACTAATTGACTTCAATTAAAATATAATTCCATACATAACATACAATCCGCATACATATCCGAGTCATTCTAGCTGCATGAGTAACGGGCGTAATCGCCTAAGAGACTAGCTCAAATGGAATGGAATCTATATGTTTGGGAAATTTGTTTAGCGAGTGAACATTAATCTTAGCTAAGTCGTAATTAGTAATTAATCAGTCTAAATCTAAATTATAACATGTAGCTTTTGGAGCTATCGATAGGAATGAATGTTTAATTTAGCATGCAGATTGACATGTATTACAAATGCATTGCAGCTTGATTTACTAGCTACCTGTTAAAGTTAACAGGCACATTTATAAGATTGAACACATGCTTGCATTACCTCGTAAATACTACAGTTAACAGGCACTTTGGCTTGTATTTGGAATTTCTTGTAGCTTAAAATCTACCTGCTAAAATTACCAGGCACTTCAATACCAGCTCTACCTCTAATATAAGTAACTCTATAATTATCGTGTAACTATGTTTTGCAGCTCTTAGTATCTGATTGCGATTCGGCATGGGTCACGCCTGCTTCTCCATGTCCATTACATAAAGCATTTAATATATTTATATTTTTTTGGTGTTCATATTCAATAGATTCTGTTGCTAGTTTATTTCAATTGCCATTATAATTAACAATTTCATGCGGTTTGCTCTACTTTTTTGTTGCATTTGTCAGTTGATCCGATACTGTCGATAGAAATTGTTGAAATTTTGTTGAAAACTCTTTGGTAATCAGCGCTCAAGTGGCGCAAAAAAAAAAGGTGAAGGACATTGAAATTAATTAAAAACAAACAAGAAGTGTACAAGGACGAAACAGTTAATACCCTAAAAGGAATGCTTTGAATGAATAATTACATTGATGTATGCAAATAATATTTATTGAATCGAATTTGTAAAGCTTTCTTAAGCATGTCAAAGCAAAAACAAAATTTCATTTTTGATATATCTGATAAACTCTGATAAACTTTTGCTTTATTATATCTTTTCTATATGGCTAGCTTTGCTATTAGACAGTTTAGCTGGCATATTTGATAACAATATGCTCATGCTTTGAAAAGGGTAAATTGAATGAAAATGCTGCTTGTCAGTGAACTATTTTGATTGAACGTGAAATTCAATATAAATACGATTTAAAAGTTTTTTTTTGTTTTTTTTGTTTTCTACATTTTAGAGAAGCTCAGAAAGCAAAAAGTAAATAGAAATTACAGAGGAAAATTTTTGAAAATACAGAAATTAATTGATTAAGGATAGTTGTTGAATGATTGAAGCAGCATAATTATTGATTGATTGAATGTGAGATTGATGCTAGTCAGCTAGCTTACCAAGTCAATCAGTCGATTGAAGGCCAGTTGACTTGAGATTGAGAGTCTTAGCAGGATTAGTTTTCAATGATTGATATTGAAAAATGTTGTTGAAAAGTGAAATGAAATGGCAAAAACTTGAAAGTTTTGCAGAACACAAACAAACATGACCTGAGCTTGCTCTAGAGCTGAGCTGCGATGAGAGGGTGACGAGACTATGGCTCAACCCGTTAAATATTTAATTAAATTCACACAAAAACCTCAATTTGAAGTAGCCAGGCAGGCAAAAGGCAACAAAGTAACAGCTGCCCAAGCTAAAGCCAAGAAAGTAACAGCAGAATGAAAATGCTTTTTGCGGTTGCCATTGAAATGAGTAAAATGAGAGACAGACACACAGAGAAAGAGAGGTAGCAAGAGAGAGAGAGAGAGAGAGAGAGAGGCAGCATCTTGTTTTCATAGGTTGGGGTTAGTTGGGGGTCTTAGAGTTAGCCATGGGGCTACGCCCTCTGCTTATGCTAGGGGGGGCCAAACACTTGCGAATTGCCACTGACAACCAAAGAAAATTTATAGCAAAAATTTATGTACTCATTGTTTGCTGGCTTTTTTTCTTCAGGGGCGAGACAGGGGCGTCGAAAGGGGGGCAACAGTTGGACAGTGCATGCAGAAATATTTGCATGCTGCTTATACTTTTATTGCAAAATATCTAAAGATGCAGCCGACGAGGCTGACAGCCAGCCCCAACAGACATGTGTCAGCTGCAAAAAAAAAAAAAAAAACGGGAGGAGGCGGAGCTAGGGAAGCAGGAGACGGTGGTTGGGGCATTGCGTCTGCTGATGCTGCTGCTGCTGCTGCTGCTGCTGCTGCCAGGGTTGCCATTCATATACGAAAAATATTTGCATGTTTAAATGCTGCCGCGCGGCTCATAAATCACTTGGCAAAATGTGCCAGAGGCGTGCGTCGACTGGGCGTGGCAGTTCCCAAGACCCCAAGACTCGCAACTGCAGCCTGCTGCAGGCTGTAGAAGTCCTGCCGGTAGGCGGGAGGAATCCATTGCGTCAAGCGTGAAAAGAGGCAGCTACTCGTTTGCTAATTTCTGCAGTCACTGTTGGCGCTGAAGCATGACGACGACGCTGCTCGACCAGCCAACCGACCAACCGACCGACCGACCGACCGACTGAGCATGCATCATTTAAATGTGCCTGGGAAATACACAGCTTTAATTGCATTCAATTTGTGCCACACAGAAAAATACACGAGCTTTTCTTTTGGGCCTGCCTTTAAGCTAGCCGCTCAACTGCTTAGCACAACAGTGTGTGCTGTCAGTTAGCTGCCAGCCAGAATGTCAGCTGACACAAAACGACTTCAAGCAGTAAAACAAGAAAGCGAAAGAAGTAGCATCAGGCTTGCATCCTTGATTGAATGATTGAAGCATGTGAAGTGAAAGTGATTGGCTTGACGAGAAGACAAGAGCTGTGGGGGAATGCAAACAAATAATTGATGAAATCGAATTGTTTCAATTGATGAGAGCAAATGATTGAAGGGCTTGATTGAAGGCGTTGATTGATTTAAAGAATATGGAAATACTAGAGTAATTTCTATATGTTGATTGGCACGATGATGGAAGATGCAAACAAATGACTGATGAATTCGAATTGTTTCGATTAATGAGAGCAAATGATTGAAGGGCTTGATTGAAGGCGTTGATAATCAATCAATTTTTGGAAATATTCGAGTAATTTCTATATGTTGATTGACACGTTGATTGAAAGCAAGAGCAACATTAATACAACTGTTTATTATTATAATGTAAGCGAATTCGATTTCAATATCGAATAAATGTATTCAATAAATCGAATAAAGTTCTATTGACAGAGTCAGTGGCTAACTGGCTTAAGCTTAAGAATTCATGAGAATTGAGAGGGCGCTCAAGAGAGAGAGAGCTTAGAAAGTGTTAAGTTCAGATCAATTGAAGGCAATATTGAAACTGCAATTGCATGGAACAGTCATAGAAAGCAGATGTGAGTGTGTGTGTTTGTGTGTGTGTGTGTGTGTGTGTGCTATGACAAAGCTGTCACCTTATCGCTAGCTAAATCTTGAGCACATTAATTGGAGCAGAGGATGAAGTAGAAGCTGGATAGCAGCAGTTCAGTTGAATTGCTTGGGGATCAGCAATGGGTATGGGGGTTGACATGTATGAAAAAGACGCTTAATACAAAAGAAAAGCAGTTGAATGCAATATGAGGCAGGGCACGGCAATAGCACTGCCTCTAATAGCATAAGCAGTCAACGGAGTGCTACTTAAGAAGCTGCTGCTGCTGCTGCTGCTGCTGCTGCTGCTGCTGCTGCTGCTGCTGCTGCTGCTCCAGCTGATGCAAGGTGTGCAGAAGGCGTAGCGCCAACCGACAGAGCGAGCTGTCAATGTAGCTATTGCAATAGTCAGAGTTGCTCAGAGAGAGGGAGAGAGAGAGATACATAGATAACATGCCTGTCATTCAATGAAAGGATTTAAGACGTTGATGTAGATGCTGCCAGCAGCATCAACAGCAACAACAGCCAGAGCCAAAGATGAAATCCGACTTCGACGTGTCGGCGGCGTCCAGAGAGCGGCGTCTGCATGGCACATGGTGCATGAAAAGTGAAGTGTGGATACAAAGTGCTGCCTGCACTATGTGTGTGAGTGTGAGAGTGTGTGTGTGTGTGTGTAGGGTAGTCGCAATCTGCAGCCAGGGTTGTCATAGCTCAACGTAATCGTCACGCCTGCATTCACTATATGAGTATTTCCTGTGCGCCGGCGACTGCAGCTACTTCTACTTCGCATTCGCTTCACCGCTTTGCATATGTTCATTAAATACCCGGCAAGTGTGTGTGTGCGTGTGTGTGAGTGTGTGTGAGTGTGTGTGAGTGTGTGCCTATACTTGTGTTTTTGCTATACAGGTCGACACGTTTATATGCTCCGCCTTCAATTTGTTAGGCGCTATGTAACGCATTAACGAGGGATCTATGGGCTGACCAAACACATGCCTTTCAGCAGCCGCTTATGTTATCGAGTTATCGATAACATGTAGCTGTTGAAATATTTATTGAACATGAATCATGAATCTGAGATATACGTAATGACATCGATGTAACTCTCAAATGAAACCAAAGACAATTTTATCCATAAAAAAAAAGCTTCAATTTGTTGGCAACTTCTACTTCTATAGCTCCCATTGGGTCAATCGTAGGGTATTTAAACCGTGTCATACAACTCTTCATCTTTTTTTTTTTTTTTATAAATTTTTGCTGCCGAGTGTTGTTGTATTTCATCAACAGTGCCTGCATAATTTTGCGCACAGACCCATGCGCCATGCAGCATGTGGGGCGCTATTAACACTTTTGTCATTATCAATGTGGAGGGTAGCTTGGGCTTGGGTTGCTGGGATAGGAATGGTGATGTGGGCGTGACACGCCTATTACGCAGGTAAAAGGGAACTCGGGTGGGGAGAGCGGAAAAACGGAAGTTAAGTCTTCCGTTTGACGTCGATGCTCCTGTTCCTGATGAAGCTATTCGATTTAAATGCTGGCACTCCCAGAGGAGCAGCAGCGGATGGAGGTGACTGCAGGTGCCGGTGTGGGCGTGGCCAGTGTATAAGTATATACGCCCATTTTGCATTCATGTGCAGCTGAGTGCGCTGCCGCTGCCGCTGCCGTTGCCGCTGCCGTTGCCGCTGCTGCGCTCCTCTGGACGTGGCATGCGTATTCAAGTGTAAGCGAGCTGAAGTGTCATTGTGAATTGGGAGCAGCAACTATGGTAGGCAGCAAGGGCGGGCAAGGGGGGAGGGGTACCTGGAAATAGAATGATAGGGGAAGACAGGGTCTGGCGCTCCGCTCTGGCCCATGTCCGCTGATTAGGGTTGCTTGCCTGGCTGCTTGTGCTAGACGTACAATGGCCACAATGACATGACGTGTACAAGTGGGTATATCTTTTCTCTCGCTGCATTTCAATGTGATGGGATGCGGGGCAGAGGGGCGCGGCGGTTGGGCGAATTCAATAGAAAATTTAGGTTACTTTGAGGATTGATGATAATCAGCGTAAAGATGATGTTGTCGGAGATGTGCATGGAGTGCACAGAGGGTTGTCTGCCCCGTGCTTTCAGATTTGTGTCAAATGTTATCGGTGCGTGTTATCGATAATTACATAATGCCTGTCATGGCAATCTAAAGTGACGTGTAAGCTTAAGTCGAATGCAGAAGGGGTTGCTATAAAGATTACTTGCCTTTTGCCAAAAGGAAACGGATTGATGTAGGCTGAGCTTCTTTAATAAGTGACTTTAACTACGAACTGTACTATATGATAGTAGGTGATTAGGAATTCGAGTTAGAGTGCTTAAGAGTATAGTGTCAAGCAGGAAATCAAGTTATAGTATATAGTATATAGAACAAGTAATAACGATTTTGCAATTTATCGATAACAGTTATCGCTGCTAAAAATATTGCTATGGAATTAATTCAGAGCATAAATGAGATAATTAATCAAAATAGGGAATCAACTATTTGCATGTATAAATGAAATGTATTGATAAATGTTATCGATAACAAAATAAAAATAAACATAAAATTTGAGTAAAATAAAAATTGAATGCTTTTGTTTGCGAGCTAAGCTTGATTTACAGCATTACATGAATATTAAGTATGCGATTATCGGAACTCTTATATATAAAGTATGTCAACTTCCCTTACTTTTGTCATATTGTCATCGACAGACCCATTCAAAAACATGACAAACTGGCATCAGCCAGACAAAGACATAAATTTAAATTCGATTAACCAAACGATGCAGATACATATCGTTATCGATATGAATGCAAGCCCAAAACAAATGACCATTTCCGCATGCAAAACAATACGGATTTGCATCTCAACACAAAACAAATAAATGAGCGAGAAGGAGGGAGCCGAAAGATGTGAGAGTGGGATTTGTTTGTGAAAGGAAATGAATTATTTATGAATGACATTCGGGATGCCACTTAATTTCGTATGTAATGCCAACGTGGCATTCGGACCCCTCGGATGCTCACCTCAAGATAAGTTCACGCACAATCGATAATTCATATGCATGGCATTTACAATCCATCCATGTGTGTCTCTCGCTGTGTGTGTGTGTGTATGCTGGGCATATTGTGTGTGCGAGTGTGTGTAATTCGTTTTTGACTTTTTTCCTTTTTTCTCGCTTACGTGCGAATTATGCTGCCCCTCAGTACCTTACGACCGTAAGATTTATGCAGTGTGTCAATTTTCTCGGGGTAGAAAGACCAGCTACCGCCCTAACCCCAACCTACGGCCCCTCACCCACTCGGTCGCAATTTTGTGGCATGCCCTCGCGCTCACTTATGCAAAGTGGCTGCAGAGGATGAAAGTGCAGAGATTGTCGTCATCGTCGTCATCGTCATCGTTATCGTTGTTGTTATCGTTTTTGTTGCTGCTGCTGCTGCTGCTGCTGCTCTTACCCAATGAAGTGGAAAATGTGAATTTATATGAACGACTCGACGCGGCATAAGTAATAAAATGTAGCAAACGCAGTCGATGACGTTGACTTTGCAGCCTTCTGCTTGGGTCCAGCCATACAGCTCTACACGTCCTCAGCTCTGTTCCATGTTGCCCAAGATGTCCCGTTAAGATAATTTTAACGATGTCGATAAACTTCAATTTCATTGCTCGCCGACTGACTGCTGGCTGCTGCTGCTGCTGCTTCTGCTGCTGTCCTGATCCGCATTGTCAGGCGAGAGAGTCCTTCTGGCCTGGCCTGGCCTGGGCTGGCTCTTTGCCCATTTATGAAGCAACTTTTGCTTGAATACCATTTAGCTGTATAATATTGGATAATGCTGTCGATGACAGCGACACACAGCCGCACAGCGTCTGCTGATTGGGCGGCCAAATGACCCCCATGGTGCGAGGCTGCGCGAAGCGCCGCGGCGCCTACAACAATTTGGTAATTCTTGATTACATTTCGCATCACGTTGACGACTGCCTCCACTCCTTTATGGCAAGCTGTGTGTATATAAATATGTATATGTGTGTGTGTGTGTTTGTGTAAGCTGCTTTTATGGGAGATTGGCTTTTGATTTATTACAATTACATGGACATCGATAACATATCGATTATTATGCCCCGCACACACACACACACACACACACTTCAGTGTTTACTTCGAACGGATATTAAACTTAAGGAATTGTTTACTCTTTTTTTTTTGAGCTTGATTATTACATCATTATCGATAATATATCGATTAATCAGATGTTTGAACTGAAATCAAATGGAGCTCTATAAATATGAGATATAACTCAATTGCTTCTATAGGCAGTGAAATTTGTTAATGGTAAGATTTCTGCGTAAAATGATAAAAATTAGTAAGTTATCGATAACACCTAGGTTATTCAATCGGCAAAAAGCTGAGCTTACGTATGCTGAGTGAAGACCTTATCATTATTTCACTCTTCGGTATTCCGATAACATATCGGTTATTCATATAGTTAAGCTCATATGTTCTGTTAGACATATTACACTTTTCTTAGTATTAAACGATAAAATATTAATCGATGACAAATCGATAATTAAAGTTTATATGTAAACCCTATATCCCGAATTGCTGATTATATATTATTATCGATTGTCTTGATTGAAAAACAGCGTATAGCATTGTATATATACCAAACAGCTAAGAGATATCTTGTTGATGGCATATCGATAATCAAATTTCATTAAAGCTATATGCATACCAACTAATTGGATAGACATTGGCAATTAAGTGCTGCCATGTCCTCCACCTCGCTTTAGCTGTATCAAAAATCGTAACATGCCGCAAATGCATTCACTTTGCAATCCAATCAAATCAAATTCCACTTTTGCCCAGACCCGGCGGACATTCCGCTAAGTGCTGCTAACCAGGCCGACAACTGGTGACAACAGCAGCAAAAAACTCAACACTTTGACAGTTGTTTAATGTGCGCGTATTCAATTCATAACCACGTATGTCACCTACCAAACAACCCCTACATTCCTGATCCCTGATTCCTGATCTCTTTCTCTCTCTGTCTCTCTCCCTACAACTCTTTCTCGCTTTCTTTCTCTATTTGCGCATTGATAAACCATTTGGCCCCAAACGCGGCCGTAACGCCATAGTCAATGTGCAGCAATTTTTGTTTTCCTCTTTGATGCCCATCTCGTTGTGGTTAAATAATTTCTCTTATTCTATTTTTGGGGCTTCTCTGTACGTTTCTTTTTTTTTTTTTGTTTTTTAATTTTGTGCTGGATAAGCCTGAATGGTGCCCACTCTCGCACTGTTTGCCCAATGAAGCTGACAATATTTTTTCAATAGCTTTTGCAGGTTTCCCCAACGATTCATTTCATTTTGATTTTATTATTTAGAGTTTTGCTCTTGCATCATTTTTCCCATTTTCACACAGACAGAGAAAGAGAGTAGAGTTTTTATTTTTATTTATTTTCTTTTTTTTTTGAGTCGATGCTGTTGCACATTTTTCATGTCACTAAAAAGGTTGCCACATGCCGTCGACGTTTGCCGATATATGCGAAAAACAACCCGTTAGGGGTGAGCCGGTCACTGGGGTGCGCCAGCACCACGGGAGACGTGGGGTCTGTTCTCTACACTCCCTAGTCTATATAATTTTTATACTTATTTTTTTTTTTATTATATATTTCATGCATATTGCATGCCAACGCTCAAATTGTGTCCTGTGTATATATTATGTGCGCGCATTGCGCTACTCTCGCATAACTTGGCGAGCTTTCAGTGTCCCAACAAAGGTGAAACTTGCTTTGGTTCTTAAGTTCTCTTATCGCTCTTTCATGCTGCATATTTAACTGAACTACTTATTGCACTTCTCAATATGCTTCTCACTTCATAGCCAGTTATTTGCAATTCTCATTGTGCAGCTCGCTTCATACGTTGCTCAGCTATTTGTCGAACTTCTCTAACTGCTTCTCGCTCTTTATACTTTGGCACTCTATCAGCTTCACTTCTCTGCTTTGCTTAGCTTTCTAGTTGTCCGTTTAACAAGGATTCTCGCTGCATATGATTGATAGCTGTTTATTTATTTTTTAGCTCTAGCTCGCAATTTTCACTTTGCTTCTCGCTTCATAGCCGTTTATTGCATTTACTCTGTATTATATTATTTTCTCTAATACATAGTCTTTGCTTATCTCTCTCTTTTCACTTCACACTTGTAACTATCCCTCTTTAAGCTTTCACTTGTCCTTTTATCATTTTCTTCATTCATTTCTGCTATGTATTGCTCGCTTCTTATTTACTTCTTCTCACTTCTCTCACAACTTCCTTTCTGTCAGTCTTTAAGTTCTCGCTTTGCTTTCTTTTACTCATTATTTCTCTGCATTGCATTGCCCTGCATTTGTGCCTTGTGATCATTCGCATCGTATTTTCGAACCCTTCTCTTCATGCACTAGTATTAGTGACCTTCTACAATAACAGCTAGCATGCAAGCTAGCCTCTTCTATACGTGTGTTCCATGTGTGTGAAAGCTTTTTGCTCTTGTGTACAGGATTTAATTCATTTATTTCAACTGTAGCGCAATATTTGCAGCACTGCATTGCCGCTAGTATTCAAGTGCACACTTGTGCTGCAGTTATAGCATATAAATATTGGATATACGTAAGAGATATATACATACACATATACCAATATATATATATATATATATCTATATACAAATATATACGTATAGATAGATAGCACATGCATCTGTCGCACTGCTTCCAGTACTCTACCTCTACCACTACCTCTACCACTACCACTACCGTCCGTCTCCATCGCGTCCCCCCTGTGAAGTGCTATCGCTGACTGCCATTTAATAGCATGTGTCAAGTGCATTGAAAAAGTCTATTTACGTTGCAATTCCAACACGGCCATAGCTACTCGTTAGAGGCGGGGGCGTGGCGCCTGCAGTTTTCAGTTGATGATTGTGTATTTTTAGGATACATGCGAAATGGAAAGAGCCGAGCAGAGCTGGACCATGCTTGTTGCTGACTGCATCCACAAAAAAAAAAAAAAAAAAAAAAAGAAGGAAGAGGAACAAGAAAGGACATTGCCATGGGGCATAACTGACTATGAAATACTTGCAGCAGAGGGGATGAAGTTATTTTATATATGAAAGATTTTACATGAGAATTGCTCTTTGACATAGATCCATAGATATATGCCTGCAGATTGGTCTACAAATATAGAGAAGAGCAGACAGAGAGAGAGAGAGAGAGAGAGAGTGATACACCCAAGTATGCTATAGTATATCAGCTTTCGATGCCTGACCAAATATACTCTCTTCTATCACCTGCTGAACGAGCATGTAAAAAACGCTGCAAATAGACGACAATAAAAAATATTGTTTTGAGGTTTGCAATTTTCATTTCATTTGATTTCAGCGGCTTTATATATACATATATATTTTTATGGGCAAATCGCTTTTTACTCAATATCAACTGTGAGAGGAAAATAACTCAAATCAAATATTGAAACAGAAACAGAAACAGAAACAGAAAATAAAATCTATTTATGTGGAAAATGTGGTCAATATGCAATTAATATTTGAATATTTCATTGGCGAGTTTTTAGTTTTTCATTTTACTGTCGAAATTAAATCAAACGATTTGTTATTAAAATCATATTTTATGTGAAGTCTCTAAATGGATTTTGCTTAACATAACGTTATTACGCCCTCGAGTCAATTGGCATAGAGTTTTGCGCAGTGCATATGAAAAAGCTATTAAATGAAATATGCAATCAATTATGAGAGGTCCAAACATAAATCTATATATATATATATATATTATTGCTACTTAGCCAAGTTCGAGCTAGACGATGGCGGCTTTCATCTGGTAAAAATCACAACTTAAGCACGTACCTGCAAATACAGAAAGAGAGAGAGGGAGAATGAGTGTTATAAGTCTATTTATGAATTGAATATGCTTAAATATAGATACTTATGAGCTCTAGATGCAAAATTTTGTTTTATCGATAAATTAAATTGATCGATAGTCGACTATTCTGCATAGTAAACTCTATAAAAGTTATGCATCTATAACTTCCTTGCTTGATGATATCTGAAACCACAGCTCTCTGTAGTTATTCCTTATAACTACAAGCTTTCATATTAATCGATATTCAAGTATTTGATATAATTTGAAAACCCATAAGCGATATGTTAATGAAAGAAATACTTTGCTTCTTTGCTGCCTCCTGCCTTCCCTTCCTTCTCCTTCCTTCATAGCATATATCAAAAGCTTAACAAAAGCTCTCAATGGCAGTAGAATGAATGTGCAAATGACTTTGCTAACTCAACAGTCTTCGCATATTTCTTTTTTATTGTCTAACAACAATATATTCAAAGATATAATTAATTAAAAAGTTGCCAAGTGTGCATGGCTGACTCTGTCAGTTGGCATACTTATCGATAGATGGCGCTGCGATAGCGTTCTCCATTGGAAACTGGCAGCATTTCGTTTATTTATTTAACATTCGCTCAGTCAATGGCTTGCGATGATGTCATCTCTTCGTTCATTTGAGCCAACAATAAGGACAAACTTTCGCTTTTACTTTAAACACACTCACAGAGACAAAGACAGAGAGAGAGATAGAGAGAGAGAGAGAGGAGAAAGACAGAGAGACAGGCGCCTTAATGTATGCAGATGTTTTTTTTATTGTTGTTTTTGTTGTTGCTTTACAGGAGGCTGAGCGCTGAGCAAAAGTAATTGACATTCGTGATTCAGATGCAGCGCCAAGATAAAAACTTGCCCCAGCCACCGAAAAAAACAATAAAGATATAAAGCACAACTTCTCACACTCTCAGTCCCAAATGCTTCTGGTTATGAAAATTTAAAATCTTTGTGTTGGCTAAAGCACTTGTTTTGACATCGTCAAAACTTGTTTTCATCTACATCCAGTCAAAAAGGCTCAAATGGCGGCATACTCAGTGCTCAGTCTAATGATACTCGGGATATCTTTCTATTGTCGACGCTGCAATAACAATAACATTTAACTTATAATCGATAAATATCGATATTTTTGAAAATTATTAAAGTTAACAAGTTCCTTCACCCATTGCAGGTAAGCTTAGGGTATCAGCTAGTCGGTACACTTACGATATGTCGACTCTTACTTGTTGTATTATATCAAATGCCTTCGCTTCATGGCCTAATGATAGGCAGCAAAGGAGCAAGTTCTATATGATGCTGGCGCAGTTCTCGCATAGTTTCCAATAACTTGACAGCTTGTTGTTGCAGGCACTTGAAAGTTCTTACATGAACTTTATATACATATATAAATTTATATATATATAAATATATACATATTTGAAACACGTATCGCTCGACACGATTTGAGCAATCGCAGGAGAATAAATTGCGCCGCAAGTTGAGCACATGCACAGCTTATAAACTAACTTCATAGTCGCTTCTCGCCTTTGATTTCTTGTTATTGAATCAGCAATTGTTGCTGTTTTAAAACTTATTTGCATCGCTTCTCGCTTCTATTTTCCGTTTAGTCTAGATTCTCTTAAACTTATATATTTCTATAGATATGAATTAGTTTTTAAGTTTCGTTGAGAACTTATCATTGTCGTGCCTTCCGATAGTTTTAACTTCTTAGTTGGCTTCTTGCTTATCTATAATTTCTATAATTTACTTTTTATAGCGCTTCTTGCATTGGCAATTTGTTGTCTTAGCTTATCATTCTTCTCACTTGCTATTGATTTAGTTTAGCTGCTGCTAACCAGTTTCTCTGTTCGCTTCTCGCTGCTCATATCATACATTTTTTAAGGCCTGTTTTGCTGCTCATGCTCATTTCGTGGCGAACAACTATTTTTATATGCCAAATTGGCAATTACGAAAAAATGCTTATGTGAGAAATCTGAACTCAGCTGCTTGAGATAGGCAAGCACAGAGTGAGGCCATTTGAGACGTTGGCACTTCATTTAATTTTGTGCGCATCTTGGGCAAATAAAGGAAATCAAGTTGCATTCCATTTGTCGCTGCACTGAGTGCATCGAATTGCCCATTACCATTCCGAACACTTCAGCTACTTATGGCCGTTAGCCTGCCTTCTTGGCCCTTCGACACTGTTGGAAAATCATGTGGAACTACACAGAAGCGCAGCACTCGCCCGATTTGAACTGGCTTCTACAGTAGCTACAGCTCCTTCTCCTTTCGAGGGAGGACGTGGAGAGGCTGCTAGCAAATGGGTCAACTACTGTCAATTGTCACCGACTGAGGTTAGCTTCTTAGCATCTTTTCTTCTTCTCCTTTCACTTTGAGGCCAACAACAGCTTTTTCTTTCACGTTCTCTAAGTTTTTTTTTCTCTTCTCTCCTTTTTTTTTTGCGCTGACTTTGCATGTTGTCTCAGCATTTTGCTGGCAATCAACACACAGACAGAGACACAGACACAGGTGCAGCTGCATGACTGAGCAGGTGAGGCAAGCGGCAAGCGGCAAGCGGAAGGCTGCCATTATAACTGCATCATGTCTAGAGCTCACGTCAAGCGTTGCTGGCTCTATTGCTGCAGCAGTGATGCTATCATAAACCATTTGCAATTGGGTTAACTTGCAGACAAACTGAGTTGAACTCAACTTTTTTAATTATGCGAACTGTCTAATCAAGCGTGTAATCAGTGTAATAGACCAGAGACAACTTCAGCTGAAGTGAATGCGCTCAATTGGCAGACAAGTGTGGCGGAAGATAAGAAAGCATTGAAAGAGCTATAGATAATACTGAAGCTACGCTTAGACATTTGCCAGACTAATTCGAGAGCTGAATGCCATATGAAGTGAGAGCGCTCAATTGATTCAATTGAGAATAGAAGTTAGGAAACGATTATGCTGAGGATATCAATTAGTATGTAATTAAGAATTGGTATCAGCAACTAAACAGCTCGGAGAGAGATTGGCAAACTTTCGGAAATTAGTTCAGGTCTTGAAGAAAAGAAAGTCGAGAATGTGCCTAGGAATTAGGAGCGTGGATCTCTATGCAACATTGATCGAAAATGGGCAAAGAGAGTTAATTCAAATGATTTTTTTTTTTTGTTTGACAACCCACAGAAATATGCATTTTAATTGGTTATAAAATAAACTAAAAGCTCTTTTCTTTCATTTGAGTTGCCAACTGCTTGATTTTGGCTGCTTAATGAGTTGCGTACTGGAAGCCATAGTTTCACAATTTCTACCCCAAAAGCACACACACACACACACACACACATATACATGTCATCATCATCAAAGATGCTGTCAACGCGTGCTGATTAAAAAAAACAGAGAGAGAGAGAGAGAGAGTCGTCAAAAACAAACGAAATGAGAAACTTCAGAAATTGAATTGAAGTTGACGAAGTGCAACAGAAGTTGTAGCTGCAACAGAAATTGAAGTCAATTGATGATTGAGAACGGCGCGACACATTGTGAATGGTAATAATAGACCTGCACACACATACAAAGAGAGAGAGAGAGAGAGAGAGAGAGAGAGACCCTTTTAAAAATGCCGCCAACGTTGTGGCAACTGTTGCTGTGGCTGATGTTTAATTAGGCAAAGCCAAGCAAAGGTCTCAGAAGCGAATGACAAAAGAAGAAAAAAAAAAAAACAGTGCAGCAGTGTTGGTAAATGTCTGTGTGTGGAGCAGTGCGCATAACAGTTGATTGCCTTTTTCAGTGTGTGTGTGTGTGTGTGTGTGTATTGAAAAGTTTTTTTTGCAAGCATTTAAAAAGTTGCCAGCTGCAGTGGCTCAATTGACTTGTTATGTAAGTTTCATAGTTTACAGTGTTGGCAGAGGCATTCAGGAGCTATTTGATTGTTAATTGGTTTTACTTTATACTTTTTTTTTTTTTTGCAAAATTATTGCTCATAATATGGGCGGAGCAGAAGCAACAGTGTTGGTAAACAGTTTATATATAGATTTTCAACATTTATTTGCATTTGTTTTTTGTGTTATTTAGCAAACAATTTTTTAGCATATTTTTTTTTTTTTTCCTAAAAGGCCAACAGGTGTTGGTAGAGTAGGCCAGTGCTGTTGAGCGTTAAGTGCAACTAAAAGCTAATGACTAAAATGTTCAGCTTTAGTCGAGAGTCAAATCTTAATTGCCACAAGTTCGGACACATTAAGACAGGTGCCCGGCGCAAATGGTGTTCGTTTCGCATTTACAGTGTTGTGCAATGCAATGCATGGGGAAAACGTAATTTCCTTTTAAGAGCGCCATCAGAATGGGTAATTAGTGTTGTACAATGTCAGTTGGCAGCGCCAAGGCCATGCAGCTTTGCCTGTCTGCCTGTACCCGAAGGCAGGCGTCAAGTGCATGCTGCACGCGAACACAATGACAACAATCAAGGCGAGGGCGTGGCAGGCAGAAAATGGAGGATAAGGAACTGAGTGCGACCACAAAACAACAATAATGCCAAACAATAGCGGGCAACAATGTTGCTGCAACAGCAACAGAAACTGAAAAAGAAACCGAAACAGAAACAGTGTTGTCAAGCGCATTGGCGAATAGCCCTGAACCTCAGTGCTCGGCTGAGCCGAGGCGCCCCCGTTGGCCCCATTATACATTTCTTTTCACATTTTCTTTTTTTTCTTTTTTTGCAAACTCATTTTCTTAATTTCGCTCGCAGCGTAAATGTTTATTGCTATAACATTTGTTGTTGTTGTTGCTGTTTTTGTAGCTGCTCTGTGTGTCAACCGCATTTGGCAACACTGGCAGTCGGTGGGGCAGGAGTGCGAGAGGTAGTTGGCTGGGTCATTTTATGGTCACACTAAAAGTGGAGCAACTCTCTGCATTTTAAAGCTGTCATAAATAATTTAATCACTGACTTTGTAAGCGGGCCATAAACAACATTAAAAACTTTTTGGCTGCCATTATCAATGGGGTCTGGCAACGCCCTGCAACACACACACACAGAGAGAGAGAGAGAGAGAGAGACATAACGGAAAACGGTAAGCGGCTGGCAACTCTGGCAGTATCCGGTTTCCGCTTTCGCTCAACTGAATGCCAACTGCCAACTGCCAACTGCCGACTGCTGACTGCTGACTCCTGACTGCTGCTTGGCTGACAGTCGACAGTTTTTGAGCGTCAAACTAACTTTTCCACCGTTCTCTCTCTCTCTCTCTCTCTCTCTGTCTCCCTATCTAGCTCTTTCTATGTGTCAGTTTAATATCCAGTAGCGCATAAAATATAGTCAAACACTTTGTTGAACTAATACAACGAACTGGACATTGGGGCTCACTCAAATGTTCGTTATGCAAAAATCATAATGGGGGTAGACGACGAATTCGTCTGGAATGGGGTGTTCCGTGAGGCAGGTCAGGCTACGTTTTTGTTGTTGTTGCTTCTGCTGAAACACGTTGCAAATATGAGTGATGTGAACTGAACTGAACTGAACTGAACTGAACTGGACTCAACCGAACTGCCAGAATGTCGGACATTTCCGAGTTCCTGTTTCCAAGTTGAGCAATTCCAAATGTCACGATTATTAAACATTATCAAATTCAACCCAAAACCCCAACAAACCCACATCTCTCATACCCCAATCTGGCTGTCGCTTTGACAACGCATTTACGCATTTATAGTTGTGCCAAAAGTTTCACTTCCCAGCGTGTTAGTGTTAGTGTTGCAAAAGCGACCACAGGCCGCACTTTGTTCGTAAGCATTCTAATTAGCACTTTTTCGTTCCATTTTTGCAGTAGTTCTTAGTTTTGGAGCTCTAAGTGAATTATAAATGCCCCACAGCGTCTGGGCTTAGTAAAAGTGCCTTTTAATTGGCTACTTATAAGAGAGAGAGAGAGAGAGAGGGGTAGATGGAGGAAGAGTGAGAGAGACTCTGCTTGTGCCTACTATAGAAGCCACATTGAAATGGGATGTGGCACAGTTGACTCAGACTGCATGCAGCTGGCATTTCTTTAACAGTTTGTTAACATTTCATTAACATTTGCAGTTGCTTCAACATTAGATGGTATACTTCAGTAATAGAGATGATGCCTATTGAGATGAAATCACTTGAATCGTTTTACTTTTGGTATCTCTGTTATATCTGTTCCCATTAACAGCTGTTAAGTAACTGTTAACTCCTCATTTATATATAGTTTCTTCTCTCCTGAGGATTTCTTTCTTTTCTTCCATCAATTCTTCTCCCTCTGGCTCACTTCTTTATTCTCTCATTTTCTATTTTCTTCTCTCTTTCTTTCTGTTTCCTTTCGCATGCATCCCTTCTTAGCCAATTGTTGTTTATTTGTTTACCCTGGTATGCCCTGGTATTTATTTCACATAGATGCTGAACTGAACAAGTCTTTGGGATCGAACGCCGAATGTTTGTTTGTATTTCATTCGATTCGCATATTAGCTGAATCGCGAAAATATAAAAATAAACATTCTCTATATGGCAAGGGGCATGAGAACCACTTAGCTGGATTACCAGGCACAAAATTCACCAAACGCGAATGCCACGACGATGGGCAATATTAATAATTAGGAGAAATACATTTGTTGTTGCTTGTTGTTTGTTGTCTGTAGTTTGTTGTTCGTTGTTGCTGTTGGTTTATTTAATGTGCGTGACTTTCTGCAACGTCACTGAGCAGAGTTTTTGCGAGGGCCGCAAATTGAGCGTGGGGCTTGACTTTGCGTTTTGCAAACGCAGCAACAGCAACAGCAATGCTTTTAAGAGCAGAAACCGAAAGGTTCGACTATGATATACTCTATAATTTTAAGAAAATGTTGCCAGTAGCTCTAAGAAATAAAAATATATTGTAATATGATTGTCAGGAACTAGTTCAAATAGTTATATAATTGTAAAGTTCATGTCCGTGAAGGATCTTATTCAAGTTTGAATATATTTGATTGCTATTTAGTAATTGCTTTAAAAAATAAGGCAATTCATGAATTACTAGTTCCGTAGACAAATATGTTTAATATATAGCAAAGGAACTGGTTCATAAAAGGATGCAGTTTTTGAACTCGCTTCGTTTTAAAATAGTAAAAAAATCTATATTTTCCACAGATATTGAATGGGTTTAGTAATGGGAATATTCCACAGTAATTGCTTCATAGAGTGTTGCAGTTGCACAGTTCATTAACTAGTTCATTTTTAATCACAAAGAGCGAAGGCTCTAATTATAAAAGTAAAACGAAAACACATTTCGATGTGTTCCAGTCATAAATACTATATATTTATAAATGCTGACATCTAATACAAAGAGAACAAAGTCAATAATAATTCTTAAAGCTCGCATTAAATCAGAAAATTGATTTGCTTTAGCATCAAATAAAAACAATTTTTAGTCAACACATTTTCGGCTGGTTTGAAATGGCTTTAAAGTTTTGCTAAAGCCTTTGGGCATTCAAATGTTTCATTTGTGCTATGCAAAGCGAATGTTTTTTGCAGCTTGCCAATTCTCTTTCATGATGCGCGATTAAAAATTGAATGTGGTATTCATAATTGATGAGCCCGCTGAATATACCCATTAGGCAGTTGTATGCGCGACAGAACAATGACCAGCAATTGTCGTCTCTACATATAGCCATATGCACGCTCATCAATCGAGAGGTGAGCATATTGGCTTGACTCGAATATACACAATTTTGGAAGATCTATAGGCAGACAAATCTGATTGGATGTGAGCTGATACTCTCATGTGGCTCTATAGGCCTAGATCTTTAAATTATTTTTCAATTTATATATTTCAATAAGAGTTGTGATTCAGTTAGTTTTGGATGCGTTGGCGAGTATTGTGCAGTCGGTCAAGCGCGTCTGTTTGATGTATTTTTTCATTTTATGCCATTTTAATTTTTTAAACTTTTCTTTTTTTTTTTTATTTTCTGCACAATTATTAAGCGCCACCAGAAATTGACCTCGTGCCAGTTCTCTGGTCGAGCGCAGCTCAGCAGAACTTTAATAGGCAAAGAGAGAGAGAGAGAGAGAGAGAGAGAGAGAGAGAGAGAGAGAGAGAGAGAGATAGGCAGAGGCGGTAGCTTTGAGTGGGTAAAGGGGTTAAGGAGCGCCTAGTCGCGTTGACAGTGCATTGTCATCACGAGGCACAAGAGCGCATCGTAGACAAACTTCAATTTGTGGAACGTTGTGACATTTGCCCAGTCGAAGTAAACAAACAAACAAAAGCCACAGACTCGGACGAAAAAGAAATAAAAATAAAAAAAAAAAAAAATACAGAAACTTAAGAGACCCCCAAGACCAGAAGACCTGCTCTTGGAGTTGAAGTTGTAGCTGGAGCTGGGACTGGTTCCTTTTCAGCGATTGAAATCTACATGGAGGAGCCAACGAAGATGTCACCGTGTTGAAGCTGTCTCTGACATTCTGACTCGGGCTCAACTGCATACGATATTCTTCGTCAGCTTTTGCTTCTGCTTCTTCTTCCACTTCTTTGCACGCTTGACATTTTTGCAGCGCGTGGCTGCGGCCAAGCCTGCAACAACGACAACCGACAGAGACAGCGACAGCGACAGAGACAGAGACAGAGACAAAGACGAGCGGCCAAAGGGCAAAAATTGCATGAAAAAGGCACTGCCAAGTCGCTGTCAAGTTGCAACTAGAAACTGGCAACTTGCAGCAAGCCCCAAATGCAGATGCTGATGTTGATGTTGATGTTGATGGTGATGCAAATGCAGCACGTACCTTGGTTTTAAGCTGAGAAAACAGCCAGAGCAAGGGAGAAGGTGAAGAGAGCGGAAGAGCGTGTCGGTAGTGGGACTTCAAAAGTTGATATGTCCAGTTCCTTGATATGTTTAGTTAACAGATTTTGATGAGAGAATGAGAGAGAGAGATATATATATTTAGAGAGAAAGAGGGAGAGGGAGCAGAGAGAGAGAGAGAGAGAGGGAGAGCAAGAAACAAGAGATAGATAGATATAGAAAGAGAGAAATTAGAGAAAGAGAAACTCTGGAGAGAAAGAGACTGGAGATATATACATATGTATAGAGAAAGAGATAGACTAGAGAGATATGTAAAGAGAGATAGAGAGAGAGAAAGAAGAGAGATAGATGGACTCGAGATAAAGAGAGAGAGAGAGAGAGAGAAAGACTGTAGAGATATATAGATTCTAGATAATGAGATAGAGAGAGAGAGAGAGAGAGAGAGAGAGAGAGACAGAAAGAAAGCCTTTGGAGATAGACGGATTCTAGCTAAAGAGAGAGAACGAAAGATAGATGGATAGATGGATGGAGAGACTCGGGATGGATGGAACTATTTTTCAAAAGAGAGAAAAAGACAATAGAGTATAGAAATTTCATTGCCTAAACATTCGATGGCCAGATATTAGACATATTAATCATTCACATGGCACAGTCAAGCCCGATCAAGTTACCTGTTGGCTACCAAATTGAAATCGATTTCCTTCAAGCATGCCCTAAGCCCAAGTCGAGTGCTCTTAAATAACCCGATTAGTGAACGTATCAAACCCTTTTTTTTCTGTTTGTCTTAATTGTTGTTGCCTTAGTGGAAATTGGAAATTGGACTAATGACCAAATCGAGTGCAATCAGGATACAAAAATGAAAGACAAGCAAATACATGCACAGTAGTTAGCAAGGGAGGGAGGGAGTTGGGGTGAGATGCAGCATTTAAGATAGATAGATAGGAAATTGTAATTGCATAGAGCCAACGATACAAAGATGCTCACGTCTCCGTCTCTGTCTCCATCTGTGTGCATCTGATGGCTCTTGTTGCAATTAAAATGCAATTAGAGCGAAAGTAAGTGAGGAAAAACATCAACTGAAGCAAAATAGAGTTAAGCCAACAATCGAGGGCGTGGCTAGCTAAGGGCAAAAGCGGGGCTAACGTTTAATAACTCAATGTGCAACGGCACCTGACTGAATGTCTGACTGTCTGTCTGTCTGTCTGGCTGGCTGTCTGGCTGCCTGCAGTTTGTGTTTTGGGCAACATCATTTGGTTCACTCGTCGATATTTCACTAGTTTTCCCATGAAAATGCCAGACAGGCGTCTTCCATAAATGAAGATGTTGCCACACAGTGAATGCCCCGCAGTTATGCTGCTCCGCCTCCTGCTCTGTCCCTGGCGAGCATTTGGATTTGCCGCTTTGCCCATATCTGTCTGTCTATCTGTCAGCCTCTGCCTTTTTGGGGTCTCTGCTCTGGCTAACTGTCGCCTTATGAAATATGAAACGTTGCTGACATGTTGCCACATAACTACAGACCAGCTGCCCCCCCCCCCCATTCGCTCCTCTCTGTGGCAGCTCCGTCTGTGCTCAATTTCGACAAATTGATTTCACACACATTTTTACTCAGCCAACAGAGCCAGAAACAATGATACAAACAGCAGCAGCAGCAGCAGCAGCAGCAGCAGCAGCAGCAGTTGCTGATACGAATGTTGCTGACGTGCATGTTGCTGCTGTGACTATTGCTGCTGGCATTTGTGTCTTTATAACATTTAATATGCATAAACAAAACCAGCACAACGAATACAACTGAAGCTGGGGTTCCACATTATTATGAAAGACACCAAGTCCTGCCTTTGTCATAATTTTGTGTCGTCTGTCTGTCTGCCATCGCCCACCTCTCTCTCTCTCTCTCTCTCTCTCTCTCTCTCTCTCTCTGTGTCTCTCTTTCTCTCTCTTCTTCACTCTTGATATATTATTGCATATAAATATTGTTAATTTGAGCAAAAAAAGAGCGCAAGACAAGGCAGAACTTCAGCTTTTGGCTGGCAGCTCGTTGATCGATGTGGCAAATGTTTCATTTGAGCACATTCCAGAGATGAGATGAGGCCCAAGTGTGTTAATGTCAATGGCGGCTGGGTGGGTGGTTGGCTGGGGAGAAGGCTTGGGTTATTGAAGATTGGACAAAAAGAGATTTTCGATGATATATGAAGCTAGCTTAAGTTCTGTATATTCGTGTTGAATAGCAATGTAGCTGGAACTAAGCTCAAGTTGTGAATATCATGCAGAAGCAGTAAATGGAGTAAGCTGTGATTAATCGATTGAAGTTATCGATAGTTATTAATTTTTCTTTTTGTTTCTGCCTGTACATGAATGATTATTATATAAGTCGAACTATTAGCAATAGTTAGTTCCATGCAGTTAGAGGAAATTAATCGATTATTGATATCGATAGGTATTTATGTATTATTTTATATACATACATATATAATAGTTCTCGTATATAAACCTGATTGACAATAATAAATAATTTCATAATATATGAGCAAGTAATTAATAGATTAACTAATCGATAACTTTATTCGGTAGTCATTTCAGCATCGATTTTTACCATTGCTTTGCCTTTAGTTTTTCATGTTCAACAAAAATAAGAACAAGTGCTTAAGTACTTGGCAAATTTAATCGTTTGTTCATATCGATAAACGATATACAAAAACATGAATTTTCTGTAAGCAATAAGAAGCAAACTTCATCATGTAATCCGATTACGTTCTGTTAGCAATTCGAGTCAATTTACAACTGGGATTACTTGAGCTTTGTTCTGTAGCTTAAATCAAAATTCGTAAAAGAAAATATATCGATAGAGAGCTGGGGGTGCAGAAGGAGGCAAATGAGTATGGCACCGTGGGACAAAATCAGAACAAAGCAAGTTTTATTTGTTACCTTTTGACAAGTTTGTCTTAATGGTGCACTCGAGTGTGCACTTTGAAATAGAATGCAGCCAAGCAATAATACTGGGGAAACTCCACTCGGACAATAAAGTGGAATACCGAACGATAACCCCCTCTCTGGACTACGCCCCTGTCAATCGCATGTGCAATCAAAGTCGCAAAACGTTTTCATCGTCAGTTTTAATAACTTTTTCCCATGCTAAGGCGTTCTGTTTGGTCAGGCAGAGGAAGGAAGCGGGGGCGTGGCCATATCTGTTGCTGGACCAAGTTTTGCAATTGATTTCGATTTCGATTTCATTTTTTTTTTTGCTGTTTTCGGCTATTATTTGCTGTTGTCCCATTGCGCTTTTCCGTTTGTTTTGTTTGTTTGCTTTTTCGCAATCCTTTTGCATGCCGCGTGGATCTGTTTTGTTATTTCAATTTGTTTACTTTTGGTTTTGTGCTTTGTTTTGATTTGATTTTGAATTTGAATTTGAATTTTTGAGTTTGTTTTCTTTTCTTTTGTTGCTGAGTTCGCATAATGAAATTTATTTTGCGAGTGTGTGTGTGTGTGTGTGTGTGTGTTTATAAATCAATTTGGGTAATGTGATTGATTGGTTTTGCACTTTGTTGCAGTCAGTTAAGCAGCCAACACTCACATCCTGCCAGACCCCTCAACCAACTACTTCTCTCGCTCACTCACTCCCTGTTTCCTCTCTCTCTTTCTCGCATGGAAATCAGTAGCATGCTTTAGCTGCCACTCACTAACTGCTTGCCACAGTCAATAAATAACAAATTGACTTAAAGCAAAAATGTTGAGCTAAAAATTTTGCACATCAATATAAAATTGAATCAATAAATATACAATTAATAAATACAAATTAATTGCATTAATTAATGCATTTTGTAATATGTAAATAATAAATATTTAATAAATATATACATTTTTTTTTTAATTTAAAATTTATTTTTTAAATACTTCAATAATTCGATGAACTATGAATTCTAATAAAAAAAAAAAAAACATGTTTCCGTCCAGAGTATCTCTCGGTCGTGCACACTCTTTAGTTTTACTCAGCATATGTATGCATGATTTTTATTTAGTTGCGGACTGAAAACAAAATCTAACAGCTCTCGAATATGTAAATTGGTTTAGTTTATGACAAAGTTAAGTGCGGCTAAAAGTGAGCGTAGAGCAAAGCAGACGGCTAGATGCTCTACAAATTATAATGAATTAAATGATGAGCTGAAAGTTGTTCAAAACACTTTTTGAATTAAATACTACATATTTTCAATTATTATTTTATATTTTATGTCAAAGCAAGGGCATTTCTGCTTCGCCTATTGCTCTATTCTTTCCACTCTTTACTTTGGGCCTTTGCATTTGTTTTATATGCTTTCGAATCGTTTTTGCTGGCAATTATAAAAAAACACTCACACTCACTCACACTCACTCACATACTCATGTAACGCACTGAAATCCATTTGCCACGCCCTCTTCGACGCCCCTTCAGCTAGTGAACGCTTTGGCCCTAACTCTTATGTAGATCTCGCTCTACCGCATAGTTTGTTGTGCAAATTTTTCTTTCTTTTTTTTTTTTTTTTTTTTTGTTGCTAAATTCGTTGAGTTGTTACTACGCCCCTAAAAACACCCCAGCTCTATTAACAGCCAGCCCGCCCAAGTTTTTGGATAACAATAAAAAATAGTAACACCTAACTGCGCTTGTCTCTGCCTTTTATTTATTTATTTTCTTTTTTGGTTGGTGTCTCTTGCGTTTTCACATGAATTGGCGATTTTTTTACTGGCTATCAAAAAAAATAAAAATAAACAAAATAAAAAATCAAGCTAGAACGGCTATAACTTATTGCATAATACTTATCAATAGTTGAAGCTGACTTCTCTATCTGACTGTGTCTAACTCAAACAAGTTCTGGGGTCTACTATATGATATTATATATATTTAAGATTCATGGATAATCCATGAGATAACCAATATACTCTGCCTGCACATTGTGCGCGAGCATCAGAACAGAGTATCAAGAATAATGTTTCAGTTAAAATGTAGCTCTAGCTAGACGCTTGCCTCCTGGTTGCACAGATATCGCTTCGTTGCTCGCTCTCGGACATTTCGCCAACAAAAATGAATTATTGTCTATGGTTCTATGTGTATGTGTATATATATATATATATGTGTGTGTGTATGTTGCAGTTGTGCTGTTAGTAAAACGTTGCAGTTACTTAGACTGAATGCCTCGTACGGGCAGCCATAACAAATCTTTAAAAGTAATGAAAGCATATTTCCATTTGATATGAATTTTGTTTTGGGTTTGAGATTTAATTCACTTAAATTGAAACTTCATTGATTGAATGCTCAATAAATATGACTATTTATTTAATATGAAATGCTAAGAGACTTTACGAATACCCGAGCAGCTCGTCTCTTCAAGTTCATAAGTTAACAATCTATTAATAATTCAGTATTTCAGTCAGTCAATCAATCAATTGATATATAATTGACATTCAATCACTCAATCGCATTATCAATTGCGTTTTCTCAATCAGTCTGTTAAGTAATTCAGTCAGAGTCAATCAATTGATATTCAGTCAATCAGTGAAAAGGTTATTCAATCAATCAATCAATCAATGAACACTCTGCAATACAGCTATTCAGTCTATCATCGCATTTAGCTAAAGCGCTTAGGTAAATTTCTTAAATTTCATATTAAAATTGCTAAAACTCCTTTGATCATCGTCAATCAATCAATCATCAATCAGACAGTCAATGAATGAGGACAAAAAGAACTCTTCGTGTAAAAACATAATTCTATTAACATAAGCACCTACATATGTGTGGTATATATGTAGCTCTATGAAATAGATTGGGGAAGATGAATTACGAAGAGGTTGTTGGCTCCGGAACGGTTCAACGGCGAACCACTTGTGCATTAGCCATGGCATAAACAAGTCAATAAATAAAGAGCCAAAACAACAACAGATTGACCCAGAAATCTGTGCAGCTGCCCGAAGCCAAAAGCATTTACCAGCCATTCTTCGTTCAAGCATAATTTATGTTATATATATATATATATATATAAATATATATATCAAATATATATATAGCATCTGCTTAGATACTTTTGGGCTATTCTATGTGTGTGTGTGTGTTTTGCGTTGTTTTTGGCGACATATTTCGTCAGGGATTTATTTATAGAGTTTCGCTTTTGCCGATATGAAAATTTTTGGTTTATGAAAAATCAATTCCAGACCAAAGATCCCAACGAGCACTTTGAAGTGGGCGAGTTGGCCAAAAACAAAAATCGAAACGAGTTGCCAGCCCCTTTGCCGAGCAAATCATGTTTGGTCTCCATAAACAAAGCTATAAAAAATATTATTATTGTTGCTGCTGCTGCTGCTGTTGCTGCTGCTGCTGCTGCTGTTGCTGCTGTTGCTGTTGCTGCTGCTGCAGCAGGCGCCACAGAATTATGTAGGGGCTGCCTCCCGTTCACGTTTAGCCCTTTGTGGCATGTTCTTCCCCCAAAACTGCCTCTCGTCTGCCCTTTCCACCATTCAGTCGAAAAATGCCTGTGGCTGTGCGTTAGATTCATTTTTATTTATAGCCGTCCCACTGTGCCGGTCGCTCGGTCGGTTGGTTGGGGAGGCCCCAAATTTCAGCTCTAGCTTTGGCTTCGGTTTTAGTTTTAGTTTTAGGCTAATTGAATTTCGTTTGCTGTCGATAAACAAAGAACAGCTAAGCAATTTGCTGTTCTCTTTTAGAAATTGTGAATGCTTTCAAATCGATGCAAGACATGTTTATAATGATGGCAAGTCTGCTGTGATTATCTATCAATCAATCAATCAATCAAAATATATATTAATCTATGCCTAGATAGCTATCTGTTTACCTATGCTATCCGAAATCTGATTGTCTACATATATAACATTTACAATATTGATTGCCTTTGCCTACATTTATCTAGCTAAATGCTTATCTGTCTATTCATTATCTAAATATATAATATTTAGAGTCTAATTTACTCAATCCGAATAAGTATTTATCGCTTTCGACATCTATCTATCTATCTATATATATAAGCATCTACTATCTAACTATGCCTATTGATGTATCTTTTTTTTTTTGTCTATCGATATATCTATTTATATATCGATCTACGTATCTATCTCTGCATATCTTTACTGATCTATCAATCCATTATGTAAAAATCGGTCTATATATCTTTTCATTTATGCATTATCAATATATATTTATGTGTGCATATATACTATATTATCTGCCTATCGATATATCGATAATCGAATTATCTATTTATTTTCTTATCGATATATTAATTATCTAACTGCTCTTATTTATTTACATATACGTATACGATATACTTCATTTCATAATTTATTCATCTGTCTATTTAGTTAAATAGTTAAATTATCGATAACAATTATCGATTTGTAAGTTTTATTTCATCTACATTTAATTGCTAAATTTCCACTCTCTAATCTCTAATTTCATGTTTCGCTTAGTAAAATTGATCGTTTCGTATTGAAACTGTTATTGTTTTCGGTTGCGCCTAGCTTCAATTGCCCTTTGAACTGATTGAGACATGAGTATTATGAGTGTTTCGAGTGTTTCACATTCAGCTGCATTCAATGTCAATGCAGCTGTTTCTTATGACAGCAACAGGCCTATCAACAACATTAACAACAGCAAACACAATAGCAACTGTTGCGCATAAAACAGAAATAGCTACAACTGCTTCTGAGCCCAGACACACACACACACACACACACACACACATACTTTACACACGCACGCACACACTCTTCACTCACTCATACACGTGTCAAGATATGTTTGCTGCAGTTTTGGTTGTTCACACCTAACAACAGCAACTTGAGCGCACATTTTTTGACAAATAATTTGACAAGTTGATGCCAAAAAGAAGCAAATGCTTCCGTAGCTCACACTCTGTTCCGCCTCCTGCTCCCTTCGGCCCTCTCCTGCTACAACATATAGGCAGTCCTGTGCTCCTCTGCTCAGCCCAGGCAGTCGCTTTACCCAAGTTGTTTTTCCTCTATATGGAAATTTATGCGTGTTTTAGTTTTTGCCCGTTGCTGGAAGTGTTTTCAAGTGCCTGTCTCAACTGTCTGGCTTACAATTTATGACATGCAATTAGTGTGTGTATATATGTATGTATGTGTGTGAGTGTGGGTGTGCGTGTGTGTGTGTGTCACATTCTATTGTCACCTCTAATGACTTGGCGGCATATGACAGAGCATAAACAGGCCATTAAAATGCTCGCTCGGCTACCAAAACAAAAATATTTCACGTGTCGATTTCAAAATTTATGATTTGCCATCGACATTGAAGAAGTTCTTTCATCCCCAACATTCCCGACGAGTGATTTGTGTGTTGTGCAGCCCTGTTGATGGGGCCTATTAACATGCGACACTTACCTAAAAGCAGAAAGAGAGAGAGAGAGAGAGAGAGAGAGAACATTAGTTGGCTGTGTCTGAGCATAGGTTATTATTAGATTTATATGAAATTTGTGCTAAAGTTAATTGAGAATTATTAAGATACAATCAAATACAGCAAAAGTTATGAACAAATTATGCTCAGAATTACAATTTATGCAAATACAAAGGTAAAAGTTAAGCAGAAGCTATTAGTATTCCTCTTAGAAGTAAACTCTATATGCAGCTGCATCTTATTATTCAGAAGATCTATTTGAGTTATAGCTTAATGAAAATGCAAATGTATCACATTTTGTATCCATAAGATACACATGTATCTTCTAGTCTTCTAGTCTTGTATATCAGATCTCTCAGGCTGCCTTCAAGAACTTTTCCCATACTAATAAGAAAAAAACACTCTGGACATTGTCATGTATCTCTCAGATACAAATATATCAAAATTTAAGGTTGCTTTAAGTATGGTTAAAAACTCATTTAAAATCTATAGAAATATCCTTTTAGCATGCTTCCTCTTTCATCTTCAACACAGATTGTATCTTGAGCTGCCCATGCTATGTCTATTTGATAATAATAGAAAATGAATGTGTATTACGTGCTAGGATCCTCATTAGATATGCAGACAAATCTATTTAGAGCATTGAACAAGACACGTGCCATTGCATCAATTGAGTTGTCATAATCTATTTACACTCAGATACAAATCTATCTTTTAATCTTGGCTAGGCCACAACAGCAACGCCGACTTCTTAAGCCAGTCCAAAAATTGAATTGTAAACAACAATTAAGGAACTTCAAATCCAACTGATGACAAAAATGTACAACAAATGTGCTTAATGGACTCAAGAGCGCATTAGTTTTAGGATTTCCGTTGGGAAACCAAACCAACCACCGAGATACACACACACACACACACATACATACGTACAACCCCTAGAATTCGTTTTAGAGATTAATGCTAATTGAAATGCATGAGGCCTAGCCTGTGTCTTTTTGGTCTCAAATTGAGTTGCGTTGTCTTTTTTGTTCCGGCCATACTTGAGCTTAAATGAAGTGTTAAGAGGTTGCCAGCCAAATGGTCTTACATAAATCACATTTGCAATTTGGCAAAGTGCATGCCAAAAACGACAAGAAAAAAAAAAAAAAAATAAACAAAAAAAACGATACAAAGATACAATGACAACATTTAAGATACATTGAGTAACCCCAAAGCGGAGACAGAAACAGTCGCAGTTATAAAATACGAGCAGAGAGGCCAACCCTCGACTTTCTTAACTTGTCAGCCGAAAACTGATTTATGCCGCTGCAAAAATCAAATTATTATTTTAGTTTTTCTTATTTACTGCACAAATACCCTGTAATTCTTGGGAATGAAAGAATCTGGAATGCTGTATGATGAGCCTACAGCTATGTTATGATAATAATGCTGGGAAACCAAACAAGCTGTATATTTTAGAATATAATATTGTAGAGAGTAAACGATCTATAGCAGCTCTGGAACTGTACGAATTTTTTAAGAATCTGAAGAGACATACGAAATATAGTTTAAAGACTTGAAAAAGAATTGAAGCAAATGATGATCAATTTCTATAAAATAAAAAAAAAACCTGATAATAGTGATAATCAGTATAGTTCATACGAACTTTAAGAAAAACTCCTACAATTATTAAAATTAGTTCACTGATATATCAATTTGGTACTCAAGGATCTTTGATATTATATAAGCAACATTTTACGACATTTGAATTAAAAAATTACTTTAACCCACATGCAGGTCAATTTATATCATACAGACGTACGACATATATGAGCGTAAGACCTTCTTCTCAAAGCAAGTGTCATACGTCACACAATATCTTTAAGCTAACTACAGAGTATTTTGTTAGTCACGTACATCTATCCACATTGATTTTCACTCATCTTCACCCTCCACCCTTTATAGTTGTTTTGCAGCGATAATATTGTTTCGACTTTCGCCTAGGCGTAGCGACATTAAAACTATGCCAAGAGACCCCCCCCCCCCACGCTACCCACCGCACAACCAGAACCCTGAACCCAAACGAGAATCGGAATTGAGAATCAGTAACCGAAACGTTACACAGCGGGTGCTGTTGGCAATACTTATTTTTTCTTGCTGGCTATAAATTTGCTTTATGCTTTTGACTTTGGACCAAATTGAGTTGACATTGGAGGTTAGAGTTGGGCGTAGCCCCCCAATAGAGCTGATATCCCCCGCCTTCAGATTTGTGGCACCACCCTCCATTTAGCAAAAACGTTTCACTCGTTTTAATTGACATATTATGTAAACAGGATAGTTGACATTTCGTTTGCCGTGAGAGGTCCTCAGCCAGGGACCAGGGCGGAGGCATATGGGAAAGCGTACAGCTGTATTGACACAGCCGTTAAGCTAAAGTGCTTGGGCACGGCCTGCTGCTCTGTAAGGATTCGCTTTCGCTTTCACTTTCATTTCTCTCTCTCTCTCTCTCTGTCTGACAGCCCTCTGACAGTTCTAATTGGAAAAATATGTTGCCCAAATAGTTATATATTCCATTTGGGTTTCGTTTTTTTTTTTCTTTCTCGATATTGATAAAAATTTCATGCCACACACAAAAATATGTTTGGAATTCTCCACTGCATGCCGCACGCCTTGCCCTGGCGCCTAATTAAGTTTCATTTTTGTTTTGCTTCTATGAATTACAAAATTTCATTTTTAATTTGTTGTCTGCCGGATCAAAAGCTGCTGATAACATGCAGCTGGCATCTGGTTTGTTCTTTTTCAAATTGATCGCATTTCGATATGGTCGAACTAACAACGAGAAATCAAACTTAGAAATTCAAATGAATTCTAAGAATCTTTTGAGTTTTGAGTTATGCTTAAGACTAAGGTTTAACGCTTGAGCAGCCATATCTATTCCCTTAGCAGATAATAAAGGATTTAGTATGAGTCAATTAAGAACCGTTGATTAATAAAGAGATTTTACATCATAAAGGGATTTTATATCATATATTAATTAGGCAAGTTCACTTCGGCATACGACAAGAAATTGAAATTAGACAAAAATTTGTTCATAGTTTCTCTGTTCGATTGGAAATTACATTTATGCCATTCCAGATGGCAAATGGCCTAAAAATTCTAATACCTACAAATGCCAAAATGCTATAACTAGCTTCATCAACTGTTCTAATAATCTTAACCTAATTAGCATCTTTATGTTCTTCGATAATTAATCGATAACGTTATAGCAATCGACATGTTTGCTCAATCTATGCTAACTATTTTCATCAGAAGCATATTTTCAGGTCTTCCATTTTTTAACTGCCTCGATTTGATTATCTTTTAAATAGAAAACATTCGAATAATACCCTTAAAATCAAGCCTTAAATCTGGTTGATTTTCTAAGCAAAGCAAATCGATTTTTAAAGACGCAAACTGAAATAGGTTGAAATCGTTTTGAAGTTCTGTCAGTCAGCTGGAACGTCCCCATCGGTTCAGCGTTGGCACGAGATGAAATGAGGTGCTTAAAATAGCTACAATTCAATATGATGAGATGGTATGCTATGAGATGATATGATATGATATGCGAGGGGTAACTGCTAGTTTACACCTTTCACTATTTAGTGGCCATGGCAATGGCAAAGCTATTTTTAAGCATCTTCAAGATTTTCCAAGTGAGTGTTTGTAATTGTCGCATGCCATGTTCTATATATATATAAATATATATGTGTGTGTGTGAGTGTGTATCCGTGAGATACATTGTGTGTGTGTGTCTCTATTGGATTGCCTCATTATTTGTTGATGCGCATTGTCTACTAAACGCCGTCTGGGGAGCACTCGTGCAACCGTTCGCTATTTCGTGTTTCTATTTCTATATGGGAATTAAATATATATATATATATATATCTGTATATACATATGTACCTCCCTCTCTCTCTCTCTAAATAGAAATCGACCCTCGGGCTGGCTGCATAAACGACTCGAAAATGCAAGAGCAAGAGCGACTTGACTTAAGTGCTTTGCCACCGAGCTGCATGCAGCATCCCAAAGCATTTGCCACAATATATCAAAAAGCGAGTTCCCAGTTCCGACTGTGGGAAATTATTTTAATTAGTTAAACATAAAAGAGCGAGAGAGATATGGGAATGAATGGGCTTATAATAAGTCACAAGAAACCATGCACAGAACTCTGGCTTAGACAGCTTCATGATTTAGCTAAAAGAAATAAAAGACACTTGACTGCCATGTGGCACTGTCTGGAGTCGAGGCTGGCTCGAAGCATGACAAAGATTCATCTCAATGGAATTTATAATGAAGACTTTAGAACTGCAAACATAGAATGCAAACCGGTTTAAATCCCAAGTGCTATCGAGTTAACTTCTATTAATTTAAGAATAAAGCACTAGAACAGTATAACATTAGTACAGTTTATGAATAAAACTGTATGACATGATGAGCGTATAACAGAAAAAATCTTTAACAATTAAATGATAGAATAGTATAACATTAGAGTAGTAGCAATGAAGAAGTAATGCATATTTATATAACAGTATAACACTTTTAGAAGTATTACAGTATAACACTATAACAGCCAAATACAACATTAAAAAAGAACGGCAGTATAACAGTATAATAGTAAAGTAGTACTACAGTGTAATAGTATAACTGTATGACAGTAGATCAAATTAGTTGTAGAACAGCTGTGTTGCTTCCATCAGTATAACAGTATAACAGTATAATATTCAGTATAACAGTATAACATTCTAAGTAAAATGAATTAATTTCTTACAAGATGCATATATATACATATATATATATATATATATATATATATATATATATATATATATATATATATATATATCCACAAGATTTGAGCCCTGACCTACGTTCGTCTGCCTACTTCTTAACTAACTCAGAATTTAACTCATTTGCATTTATTATGGAACATTCTTGGAAACTTTTCAAGAGTCAATTCCCATCTGCCTACTCAACCCTTCTGGGTTGTGAACCTTGTACACTTGTACGCTGTTTTCCCTTGAAATATTCGATGTATATATGAATAATAAAATATTTAAACAGTTGTCAATGATAATCAACTTGAACTTCCTGTGCGTAACTTTTCGCTTCAATGGGCGCATTGAGGTGCACTGAATACCCTGTAATTGTGCAGAAATGACATGTTGGACGTTTGCACAAGAGAGACATATATTTGGAAATGATAAAGAAATAGAGTTTCATCTGCTATGACGTCTAAGAGTGCTCACAGAGTGTCTGAGCTTAGACCCATTTCTCTGTCAAGTGGCCTAGGGTATCTGAGAGCCATACATCACATTGAACTTGAGCCTATTTAGTCATTAGCCAACTGCGTCAGGTTTCCCTTGATGAACGAAAAAACTCACGCACACACAGAAATTTGTACGCTTCGCTGGGCGAACAGAGGCTCCGGGTTGGAGCCAAACACCTGTTGCTATCGAGGGTTCAAATGCGGTTCAATACAGGGGTTTTATGATAGAGGCTCGGAAGGAAGGTAGCCCCGCTACATGTGCCGCTTCGTTAGCTCCATTAAGCGGCAAAATTGAATTAAAAAAAAAAAGCTGCAAAAAAGACGACAACAAAAAAAAAGAGAGAGAACTACATTTATGAATCATTGAGTGCAAAATGTCGTCAGCAGTATGACTTCCGCAGGGCCAAAATATCTGTTTTTTTTTTTTTAGGATTTTTCTTTATTTATTATATTATTATTTTAGTAGCTGCTTTTTGCGCCGGTGTTGACAAATTGCCAGCTGGCTGCAAACATGTAAGTAAAAATAACAAAAACAAAAAAAAATCGCAGAGCAAACTCAAAGGAAGTCGTTTCAGCATCATTAGGCTAGGGGCATCGATGAGCGGAACTTTAGAGAGAGCAAATTGGTTGCTGAGAGAAGTTTTCAAGTAGAACTAAAAAAAAAGAGAGAAACTTGAAAGATAGATCTCTTACAAGAGAATCTTGAGAGCAAAACAAACTTAAAGTTTACAAAAAAAGTCAATAGATATCACAGTGGAAAAAAAATGTGAGGAAGTTGTCTAAAAAATCTGTCTGCATTGCAGAAAGGAAGTCAAGCGATAGGAAGTTAGGCCAAGTTGAGTTTTTACTTAAAGCGGAAGAAGCCATTAAATTATTGTGATAAATGTTTCCATAGAAATTCTAACTAATTAAAGTTAACAGAGCTAACTGAAGAGTTCATTAGAGTCCGTCGATAATGATCTTTAGTGAGAAAGCTGCGCAGACTTGGCCAATTTAAAAGATAATTGAATAACAATCGACCTCAAATTGAGAGCAGGAAAAAAAAAGGAAAAATAAAACAAGAGCCAAACATGGCAGCCGACGTCTGTCCCAAGGGTGCTATCGAGGCAGGACTTAACGATGCTTTAACAGGAATTCTTTTTGGTATATGAAAGACTGAAGCCGGGGCCAAATAGCTGGCATAATTTATAAGGCATGTCCCTGCCGTGTTAGCTATACTTTGCCGCCGGCACTTACTAATTTTTACCCGATGGAGATGGGTCGCGTAGAGATGAGAGGGAGGAGGGGGGGGGGGGGAGAGAGAGAGGAGGAGAGTTTGGTACACGCTCCTGCATAGTTTTATCCAAAAATGAATAATTAATAAATCAAAAAATTAATGAGGCCGCAACACGCGCAACGACGTCGTGTCTTCGTCGGCAAACGGGGCAAATGTTGCAACACGCATTTTCCAGCCAACACACACGCACACACACATGGACACGCGACAACGTCATCAAATTTTCCGCCTATTTGTTTGCAACAAACAAAATTAAAACAATCATAAAAATAAAAATAACTCGCAGTGCCATGTGGCTCTACTTGGCCTAGGCACGGGGTTACGTCTGCGCCTTTGTCCTAATGCCCAAAGACTCGGATGCTACCCTCACTCTCTCTCTCTCTTTCACTCTCACTCTGTCTCGATATTAGATTGTAAGCCGTAGGCCGTTAAAGCGGCACGCGTCACAAATCAAATGTCAACCAGAGACACAAACAGAGTGAGTGAGAAAGGAAGAGAGAGAGAGTGAGAGAGATAGACATGGTCAGTGCATAGCTAGGGTTCGTTATCCTTTTGTGCGTTGCATACTTTTGCGAATTTATGAAAAGACCCTCGCCCTCTGCCTCTGGCCCTCTAATTGCTGTTTGGCACAACAAAATTGTTCAGCCATTTTATTAGCTGTTGTGCCAAATTGCAAAATCTCTTTGTGTAGATCGAATAGCAAAGGACATTTATTGCTCGGCTTGTGACACGCCTCGACTTGGCTTAACTACACAGTTGAGTTTTAATCTCTCAAATGCCTAGATTGTATTTTTTATGACTTGAGAAACGTTGTTGCCAGTCTAATATATTTTTGAAATATTTAACTTTTGCTCTTGAAATATTTGTATTTTATGTAAACTTTATCTGACTTGTATATTAGATGGCAATCAAATATATTTCTTATAGCTAGCCTTACTTTTGTGAATTTAGCGTATGATAATTCCCTGTATGACTTCCCTTATTATCGCATTGCTCAACGTGTGCTCAGAAAAATGTAATAGAATGATTCAAATGCCAGCTCTGTGCAGGCATCTTCTACGCGGACACTTGTGCCTAGAGTAATTTAATTTTTTATAGGCTTCTCTTCTCTCCTGTAAGCTGCTTGCCTCCTCGACTTTTTTTTAGCATTCGCAGTAATCCATAAAGCCATTTTTTTATTTAAAAAAAAAAAATTCTAATTGCTGTGCGGGAAGCCCATTAAGAGACGTAAAATATGAACTGACTACTGACTGAACATGCGCTAAAAACTCAAGCTCAAACTCAAACTCAAATTCAAACTCAACACAAAACTCAATTCTATGGATTCCGTGAATTTGCAAGTTTTGGCGTCGCTTTGTTTTTAGCTCAAGGACTTTTGGTCCTTTTGTCTAGAGTCCGTGAATTGGGTTTTGTTTCAAATTGTGTTGAGCACCAAATTTGTCGAGTCAAAGGCGCCTTTTAGCCGACAGAGTAAGCCAGCCAGCCATAAATGGAATTCACAAAGATGTTCACAGACATCAACTGAATCACTAAAATTTAATCATCAGAAAATATTAAAAACTGAGTGAGAGAGAGAGAGAGAGAGAGAGTGAAGTGAAAATCCAGAAATCACATAAACGACAAAGGAAACCGAGAGATTCGGACAGTTGAGCTGGCGAATTGTCAACTCGATTCGCTGGAAGCCCACGCAGCAAAAAAAAAAAAAAAAAAAATGAAAAGGAAGAGCAAGAGGATGAGGAAGGTATATCAAAAAAGTTTTGCGGCACTCAAACTCTGCGTAAGCTGAAACCAAGAGATAAAACCATAAGTTAAGCAGCATAACATATAGTCTGTCTGTCTCTCTCTCTGTCTCTCTCTCTCTCTCTCTCTCTTGCTGTCTCGCTCTGTGACTCTGACAGCTCAGCCATTCAATGTGAACGAACATTTACTTTGGCCAGACACAAACATGTGCCACAAAGGGAGAGGACGGACTCGGGGTCGGTTCTGGGATTTTGAAGATGCATCACATTTAGCTGCAGGTAATATGTAAGCTGCATCATTAATCTTGTAGCCACAGCAGCCAGCATCGGAGCAGTCGAGCCGCAAAAAGCCCCAGCCTCACACATCAGGAGCCAAACGAAAGCTCAAGTCCGATGCGCGTCTGTTGAGTCAGCTATTGTAGAGGCGTCTGCTTGGTTGGATTATTAATGGGTTAAGCTAATTATTGACAATACTGATGTCTGACTGGCACCGCCCCCATGGCATGCTCGCCGCCCTTAAAGAAGAAGTTTACCAAAAGTCCGAACAACAATAACAATCAATTTTAAATTCTTTCCAATACATTTGCTGCTCAAATTATGCATGACAAATGCTTAAAAGTTCATGACTAAAATGCAAACAAAGAGCTTTTACCATGGGCGGCGTTGCAAAGGGACGCAGAGGGGGCGTTTTCTCGTTTAACAGGATTTCAATGTGATGCAAGGCGAACGTTGGCGTATTGCGAAAAATTGGCATAAAATTATAAAAATGCAATCCAAACTATGCCAACGTAAGGCAGGGGCGTAGCTGCCAGGGGGCAGCGCCTGTTGGGCGCAGGCGTTGATGAGGCAAAAATATATAGAAAGGGTTAAGCCTCTGGCCTCTGGTTGCGAATTGCAGTCAAGGTAATTCCCAGCACGCAGCTAAAGCAACTCAGAATAAACGACAATATAACCAAATTGAGCCTAAGTGTGGTCAGAGGTGTGGTGAAGGGGGGGGGAGAGGCACAAGCGCATCTCTACAGAGGCGTAGGCAAAGAAGCTTGATAATGACACCAACGCTCGCTGGCAGCGGCCAAGAGCATGTGAATATGATGGAAAAGCAATGTAGCTAGGGAAGAGGAGAAGGCAGATGAAAAAGGAATCTAAGCAGGGACAGCTGAAAGGGGGGCGGGTGCTGGATTGTGGCCATAGCAGGCCAGTCAAAGGCATGAGGCATGAGGCATGAGGCAGCGAGTCGGTTTATTTGGTTAAATGCTGAAAATTGGCAAAACGCAAAAGGCCCTAGCCCAAATGGGGGAAGGGAAAGAACTGAAACAGGTAAATGGGGAGACTAAAGTAAATCTGTGTGGATGCATTTTTTTCCTCTTCCTCTTCCTCTTCTTTTGGTTTTATTTTGTTGGTTGTTGGTTGTTGGCTTGGCCCCTTGTCAGAGTTGATGAGCTGCAGCTGATAGTTTGCAGCTTAATGGTGGGAAAAGTGCAACAAAAAAAAAAAAAAACGAGTAGAAGAAGAAGAGTTTGAAACAGGAATCAGATGAAGAAGAAGCAGCAGCAGCAGCATTCGGGGCGTGAGGTGGGCGTGGGAGCTAAGCAATTGGAGTGTGGGAAATGTAATGAGTGGGAACACTACCAGATACTAAATGCCAGGCAAATGGAAGCAAGTGAAAGCCGTAGAGCAAATAAGCATAGATTGATCGACTAGCAGATATCCTGTAACAGTCAAAAATTGAGTAGCAAACGTTATTAAGATATTTCGATAAGCTAAGGATAAGCTAAAGTTCTATTGTGAATAATTTTTCAATTAACTAAAGATAACTGACTAGTTTGATACCCTGTAATTTCTCATATAGAGCATCAATGTGTAACACGAATATTCTATGTATTATGGAAAACTTAATTGCAATCATAGTCAAATGTGCTTAAATTGTTATAGGCTTAATTAAAACGAAATACCCTGTAAAAGTCGACCACAATATACGGCTAGACCAATCTGTTGGCCATTTTGATAGACATTCTTTGAAAACCATTTAAATGGATACAGAACACAAATAGATAAACAAAGCAAGCTGAAGAGACTGCAAGAGGATTAAGGTTATGCAAAGTTGAATACAATTAAGCCCGACTACAGCTGCAAGGGAAATGTGAACAATTGGAGACAGAGATTGAAAGATTGCCAGACTACAGGGCTGTTATACTGTTTGAGAACTCGACATATTCGTTCCAAATGGAAAACCCAATGAAAACAATAGACTCTCATGCTGCCCCACTGCCTGCTCTGGCTCTGCTCTGCCCTGCCCTGGTCACTCAACAATTGCCCAGACGGCATACGGAATTCAAAAATGTGAAATAGAAACGAATTGATTAAACGACTACAATTCCGAAAAAAATATATATGGTAAGGAAGAGGAAAAAGCAACAAAGAATGTGGGCGGCAAGGAGAGAGGACACAGCGGACAGGAGACATGATTCTAGCAGCTATGGGTAACAACAATTGACCTATGCTCCATGCACTTTGCATTACCAATTACAAGCAGAGTCCCTGGCCACAGGCTACGGAACCAGGGGACCTGTGCCATGCAAATGGTAACTAAGACCATTGCCAACAAATGCGGAACGTCAACGACCACGACAATTGAGGTCGCAATCAGGGAAATGGGCATGGGTAAAAGGTAACTTGAAAATGAAATCGAACTACGTAGCGCCCCGTTTCATTGTTATGCAATTGCAACATAGCCATCGACAGAGAGAGAGAGAGAGAGAGGGAGAATGTGGGGTGACAAGGCTGTGGAGTCAATTAAAAATGCAGCCAGTGGTCGTTGGGGCTGCAGTCCAGTCTAAACACCTGGATTACGGCCAAAGGCGTTGCTCGTATCATTGACCTTTTGGCACACGCCATTGCCTGCACTTCGCACTCCTTCTCTTTCTCGCTTTCTATGTGTGTCTGTGTGTGTGTGTGTGTGTGTGCAAGTAAGACATAATCCAATTAGCAATTAGTTGTGTATGCCAGTCGTCGTTACCTGAGCGCTTTAGACCCTCTTTAGATGGTTCAATAGATAGGCTGGCTCAATCCACACACACAGCGCACAGGTAGCGGCCCTTTTCTCAGCTCTTAGGTTTTAGGCACTGGCTAATGCATTACGCATGCCAATGCCGACTAAATAACTCAATTTAGTATGCCAGGGGCGCACTTGTAAGGCATGCAGCACGTCTGGCAGCATTTCCTGTTGCCATCAGCCTGGACTAGTCAACCTTTCTACCAATCAAATAATCAACGAATTCTATACAAAATATGATGGCTACATGGAACATAGGGATTCCTTAATACATTCATACAGTCTATACAGAAAAGGAGAGAGAGAGAGAGAGAGAGAGAGATCAACAACATTCTAGGTGTTAACAGTCAAAACGTATTGTTTAGTTGTCAGATTGGAAATTGTAAATACAACAACGTCTAGAACAAAAGATTATTTTTCGCTTTTTTCGACCTATTCATTTGTACTAACCAATGGAACCAGAGATATAAAAACTAGATGAACAAAATACACTTCGTAACACCAAAATCTATACAAATTTAAATCATTTTGTGATATTACGATATTTGGTCAATTTTAAAACAGAATAAATTGGGGTAAGTCTAGAATTCTTCACGTATATTGCATAGCTATAAGATGTAGATTTACTTGATCTATATCAAGGAAGTTATTTTCCTTGATTGTTTGTTATCTATAGGTCTTCAATCATCTCGCATCTTCCGTCTTCTATCTTCAATAGGTAGCATAACACTTTATGATATGATATATTATATAGCTCATTAAGAGAGCTTCAAATAGTTTTGCAAGATCTTTTTCAGCTTCTGCTCTTGGTTTAGGCTTAATATTAGCTGAGTCTCACTTGGATAAACTTTCCATGTGATAACTTTTTAAAACTGGTTGATGACAAGACAAAAAATGAATAATAATAATAATAATAATAACTGGCGAGTGATAATGGATATATGAGATATCATACATATAGGTTTATAATATCTCGTATAATATATAGCGCATGACATTTACGATGTGCTATGTGTTTTACAGTCGACTTAAGATCGTTTATGCATGTGTGCTATATCATTTATGATAATTATTTTTACCAGGCGAATGCCTCTCTTTCTTGTTTTATTATTTAAAATTCATTCATCATACTTAAAAGAAGAAAAATGAAAAGAGAAACAAGACGAACGAACGGACAGACAGACAGACAGAAAGACAATCGAGCTGTGGGGCCCCACAATGCCGGAGCCAAACAATCCTTCATTTGTATTTTCAGTGCACAGTAATTGTTGTTGTTGTTGTTGTTGTTGTTGAGCTGGTTTTTGGGTTTAGCTACTTATTGTTTGTGTTTGCTTGTTGTTTTTTTTTTTTTTTTTTATATATTTTTGTAATTCCTCTGGCATTATGCGGGTATTCATTTACCACGCTGCAATCCAAGCTCCGCCGCTGCCCTCGCCCTCGCCCTCGCCCTCGCCCTCGCTCAACCGCATTGCAACTGAGAAAAAGTTGTTTAATGGCATCCCAAGAAGCTCGCAGCGCAGCCAGAGTTTGGGCTTTGCGTCTGTCGTTGCAGCGAAGACACTTGAAACTGACACAAACATTGGCATAATTATGCTCAGCACACAATGAAACATTGCTTGAGCAGAGTATAATATTTTGCATCGACTGCATGTCGGATCAGTAGCAAAAGACTGTCAGACTAACCTTTAGTGATTCGACTAAATGTCAATCGAGTTGCTGCCATGAAATCGATCCAATCCAATTTTCAGTTAGATGATCAAATTTGTATTTAGATTCTTTCCTGCTCTACTAACCAGATCATTTTCTCTCCTTTGAGTAGATGGTATTCCCCAGTCGTGTCTACCCGTTTTGAGCACTTTTACTTGAGTTATCTTTTGCTTTTGCTTTTCACTTAATTCACTTCTTTTGTTTGCTGCATTTTTCATTTGGCCGCCTCGCGTCGAGTTTCCCATTATTTAGATACAGATTCCGATGCACTTGTAATTATGCCACATGACATCGGATGGGATATGTGGATATGTGTGTATATGTAATTTGCATTGCACTTGAGCTTGAAAACTGTTAAAGGGAACAAACGAGCTGTGCAACTAACTCTTTCTTATTAATCGAAAGCAACAGGGCCAAGCTGAATTGTTATTTCGTCCCGCAGTTCATTGTTTATCTATAAACTTATCTAGTCCATGCAGCTACTTAGTCGTAATTATCCAAAAGTCCTCCCACACACAAGTCAATGGGTGTTCCAGTTTTTTTTTTTTGGGCACCCTATACAAAGAGAGGAGCTGGAGTTTTGGGGTTGGGCGCGGTTTGGCCTTTTGCTCATTTGCAGTTAATTTATGGCTTGGCAGCTGGCAGAGTGAGGCATGGGGGATGCGGGGCAACAATGGTTGCTAATTATGCGCAAGTTTTTGGATCAACTTCAACTAATTGTCTGTCGAAAAATAACGTAGCGAAGGCAAAAGGCAAAAGGCAGAAGGCAGAAGGCAGAGAATGAAGCCCCCAAGTCAAGTCTAGCGTTGAGCGTTGTGAGTGGGGTAAAAAGCCAAAGTTATGCTAATATAATACTCATAGTGTAGAAGAGTTCCCATCTCAGTTAGCTGTATGCATTGCAGATTGCGCACATTATGCAGCTCATTATAATCATGATTAGATTGTGAGAATCACATCTAAAGTTAATCATGAGCTCCCAGCGTGTAAGTCCAAGTAAAAACTCTTTAAACTGAAGCTATTTATATTCACTTTCGTGTTTTATGACATAGGATGTAAAATGAATTCTAAGTGAAAATAAAGCTAAATCTTGATGTTCAACGCTCAAATTTAGCTTTTACTTTTGCCAAGAGTTTCGAGTCTTTTTTTGTTGTTGTTGTTGTTTATTTTCAAAATTAGTTTCATTTGAAGTATAAAGCTTTTGATTAGTGTTATAAGCTTAAAATGGTTGCTTAAGCTCATAAAGGAGATAAAAGATAGAGATGTGAATTTGGTTTTTTACGCTTTTATAGCTTGACAACAATGGGGCACTTTTCTGAAATCTAGAAGCTAACTAAATACTACAAAGAGAGCTGCAGTCGAGTAAGAAAAGATGAGAGAAACTTTAAAGAAGTTTAATATGGCTAAACTTGTGTTTTATTTTTTTTTTTTCAATATTCTTAATATATTATTTATAGTTTTATATATTTAATATGTTGCTTCTTTGAGAGCTTATATCAATCAGATTAATCTCAAAAATTTCTAGTTCTACACTTCACTAATATACCTCTGCTCTATAGGAGCACAAGCAATGGTTGACTGATAGAAGGGGAACAATTCTAGGGAACAGCATAATTCTTGATCTTTGTCAACTCTGATGACTGCACAAAAAGTAGCTTAAGAAATGAGTTATTTTAGTCTTATTCAAACTATTGTGCAACAAGCTCTACAATTCACATGCATTAGCTGACGAATGTTTTGGGAAATTGTTTTGGTTCTCTAGTTCATTTGGCTAATAATAGTTTAAGCCACTTTGTTGTTGTTTCTAAATTTCTTGTTAAGTTTCATAAAAACAAATGCGCAGTTTAAAATCCAAGCGAAAACAAAAGCGGGCTAAGCGAAAGAGAAAGAGAGAGAGAGAGAGAGAGAGAGAGAGGGAAGAAAAAATACACATTAACAAAAGACGATTATAGTAAAAGTGGGCGACTCACTAGGGGGCGTGGCAGTATAAAAATGCCCTTTACTGGATTAAAATTAAAACAAGGAAAAGACAGAGACAGAGAGAGGGAGTTAGAGAGAGAGAGAGAGAGAGAGAGAGAGCGAGAGAGAGTTTTAGTAGAGGACGACAGCAAATGGCGGCATAGAGATTGCTGCAGGCGACACAAACAGCAGCTGAATAAGGAAAAGCGGGCAGGAGGAGGGCAAGGGGCAAGGGGCAAGGGGCGTAGAGCGCGAGACGAGGAGCGCTGCACATAAAAGACGTGGCAACAATTCTTTTTCTACGCACGGCCAGACTTGCAACATAATTGGAATTTCCTTTTTCCTGCCTCACTCTCGGTACGCTCAAGTGCCACAAAAGGCCAGGCTCAAGAGCGGCTGCCGCTGCTGCTGACCAACAATAAAAACAACAACAACAACAACAACAACAGCAACAACAGGAGTTCATCAAGACTGCAAAGTCGTCGTCGTCGTCGTCGTCGAGAGCTTCACAAGAAATTCAAATTGTGAATTTTGATAGATTGAGAGAGAAAACAACTGAACTTACTGAGCAACTGCGATGTCTGTCTTCCCGTTCTACATCATCGGCCTCTACAGCTTCATCGTCTTTTGTCTATGTGCATCATGCTTCGTTGAGTTCAAGGGTTAACATAAATGTCACCCTCTACGTGAGCTCTCTCATAATTTACTTCATTTTGGGCATATATTCGTATATATCTGCTGTAGTTTGCAGTTCGGTTTGTAGCAAATATTATTAAGAGTACTTTTCTTTATATCGAAAAGTTATCGATAACTCAAGTCTTTTTCCTTTTTCAAGTTTACTTAAGATGCCAAATAATCCATGAATAAAGCTAATTTAAAATTCATGAATATCAAACTTAAGCAAGTTAAATGTGATCGATAAATATCGGACAGCTGAACTAGATAATTTAAATTAAGCACATTCTTCTCTCTCACTCTCAGAGTCGGTATTACTGTTTCAATTCCCTTGAGAGCTACTTTTCCCAGGGTATTTTGATCTTTCGCACTGTTTTGTTGCTAATTTCTCAGTTTGCCTGATTTCGCTGTTCATCGCTCAGCTGTCAGTGGGTTCGCGTCTTTTGATTCTTTTGCTTTTCTCAGGCTTCAGTGAAAGCTGGGCGGGCAATTAAGTGGGTTAGTTCCCAAGTTCTTGGGCTCTGGGCTAATTGGAACGTGTGTTCGGGAAGTTCCAAGACTTGGTCTTACTTTGTTTTGTCATCCGGCCGGACTCTTCATGGGCAGCCATAAAATAAATATGAAACAAGAACCGTTTAATGCAACGAGCGTAGGTTAATGCGCTTGCAACATCAATTGAGGCACATGCGGCATGCGGCATGCGGCACGATGACGACTTCTTTTCATGTCGCCTCAAAAAAACAAAAAAATAAAAATAAAAATAAAAGAAAAAAAAGCTGAAATTCAAGCGCAGAAGTTGCCCACAGCAACAGTTAAAGAGCAGCAGGAAAATAAAAGAAAAGAAAATGTTGGACATGTTCGTTCACAAAAAACTTGCGTTAATTAATTTCATTATAATTTTCTTTATATATATATTTTTTTTATGCTTGTATACTCTTTGCAGGGGGCATCGCGAGTTACGCATGACATGTGTAACGCATCGCCCATAGGGTAGATGAGTTTTGAGCTGCCGTTGGCTGCAGAAACTAATAACTGCAGACACTCACTATAGCTGGAGAATATAGTATATAATATTTGTTAAAAGTAGTTGAAATGGGAGTAGAAAATAAAGTAGTATAAGTAGTATATCTATTATATGTTGGTATATTATGTAGTAGAATGACATAAAGTTATATTTCATATGGTAAGCTAAACATATATCAAGTATATCAGTTAGTATTATAGTAGTATATGAAATAGTAGTACATGAGGTATGATACACTAGTATATCACCTAGTAATATATCACATGATAGAATACTAAATAGTAGTACTATTAAGCATACCATTTAGTAGTAGTTCATTAAAAGCATATCATATAGCAGTATATATTATTCAAGTAGTAGTACATATATCACAGAGAACTAGTTAATTTAGTACATATATCACAGAGAACTAGTTAATTTAGTAGTATATTTGAATGGAGTATTTCATTAAGTAGTAGTAAAGTAGTATATCAGGTAAAACTAGTTTATATAATGGTAGATCATATATTAATATATCAAAGAACACCAGCACATGCTAGCCCATATCACAAAAGGTAGTATATTAAAATAGTAGTAGCAACTCCTAAATATATATTAAATGAGTATAGTTCTATATCATCATACAAATTACAAAAAATAAAATGCTTTAACTCTAATTATTTCTATTGCTTTCTCCCCAGTTTTTTCCTCATTGTTCAGTTCCCCCCCTCATCATTTTTTTTTTTTTTCGTCTTTTGTTACAAATTAACTTGATAAGATACCCGCAAGTAAAGCCACCTGCAAGTATATTTCAAATTCGTTAAGCACAGCTTACACATCTTTGCTCTTCCATTGACGATGCTGTTGTTGTTGTTGTTGTTGTCATTAGAACTGTGTCTAGTCAGTTCCGGCAGCAAATACCGGTATGGGTCTTTGGCAACGCAGAGGCCCTCCGCCCCCCCCACCATACAAAGAGCTCCCTGACTGACCGCTTAGAGAAAGGTTAGACAAAAAGCCACAGAGTACACAGAAGCTGATGACGATACAAAAGTAAGCGAAAGAGAGTAGAGTAGAGTAGAATGGAGTAGATGAGAGCGAAAAAAAAAATGTGGTTGGACAAATGAAGCGGATGTGGTAATTGGTCGCAGTTTTTTTTTTTTTTTTAGTTAGTTAGTGGTCAACTGGGTAGAAGGGAAGGGGATTTTGCTGGGTAGTTTACCGATTCTGATGTCTAAATACTATACCCAAATCCGCAGATCTTTGGCAGAGCAAGAACTAGAAGAAGAAGACGAGGCAATGGGCAATATACACACACAGCGGTCGGAGCTGGTGGAGCAGCTGCAAAAGAAAATGGACAAGGAGCAATTCTATCGTTTCTTTGGCATACGCATGGCTAACGAGGGCGATGGCTACAATATAACCGGACAGCGACGATTCGAGATAGAGCTGGAGCAGAAGCAGGAGCAGGAGCAGCTAGAGAATCTGGATGAATTTGATAGCTCAACATCTGTGGCAGCGAGTCGGCCCATTGGCAGCACGCCCATACCCTGTCTGGGCGGGCTGAACTTTGTTGTAGAGCGGCTCGGTAATCCGGGCACTGTGGCCGAGCTGCATCGTCGCTGCCACGACATGATGCCGCAGACATTCGCCGGATTCCGCTTGAATGTGAATCATTCGCTGGGCAACTATCTGACCGTCGGTCATACCCTGCATGCGGGCAACAAACCGCAGACGATCGACTGTCAGTTCAATTGCAGCTATCAGGGCGATCGGCTGCACGAGCTGAGCGGCGATCCCTACCCGCTGCTGATCGGGGAGGTGGACGCACGGGGCAATATCACCGCCAATCTAATGCACTTTATAGCGCCGCGCTGGCGTGCCAAGCTAACGGCGACCATCCTGGACTCGGTGATGCACAACTCGCGTCTATTCATTGACTACTTCGGCGAGGACTACAGCTGCACCTGTGTGCTGAGCAACATCGATGTGAGGCAGCGCATGGGCGTCTTTGTCGCATCCTATCTACAGCAGGTGACGCCTCAACTGGCCCTGGGCGTGGATGTGATCTACCAGCGCGAGGATATTGTGCCGGGCGGCCAGGCGGCGCTGGTCTCGGCCGTGGCGCGCTACCAGCAGGACAATCGTCAATGGTCCGCCATGCTCAGCATGCACGCTCTGGAGCTCTGCTACACTCAGATCTATGGCCAGAGTCTGAGCGCCAGCGTTCAGCTGCAGGCGAACATCCTTAAGCGCCAGGCCATCTCGAGGCTATGCTACCATTGCCATATACCAAGCGTCGGCTTCAACTTTCGCGGTGGCATCGACACACGCGGCGTCATCAGCGCCGTCTGCGAGAAGCGACTCGACCCATTGCCCATTATGTTGCAACTCAGCGGCAAGATGAACCATCTCAGCAGCCGTTTTCGCTTCGGCTTGGGACTCATACTGGGCTAAGCTAAATGTGCCTGTCTATAGAACAAATTTCGGTAAGTATCTAAGATATATTCAGGGATCGTCATTTCTGTCTAGAGTGAATCAATTTTAAAGTTCAAAAAGTTCAAAAATTCCTTTCCCACTCACTCAATTTTCTTCTATTATCTTTCAGGTTCCGAGTGTATCCCAGCTTGAGCAGATCTTTCTGTTCAACTGGATTCGTTTGGCAACGAGTTGTGTAAGAATCTATATCTTTATATAGATTGTCAAATATTTTAGCTTTCAAATTTGGAAAGGGAACGGGAAGTACAGCAGAGTGCCACCGCTCCCTTTGTATTATCTAACTGGACTGTACCTAAAACTCACCCTCATATGAAGACGAAATAAACAACACACACAAACATATTGAAAATTACGTTTCATTTCTTTTTTTTTTTATAAATGTATTAAGTCCAACGCTCAAATTGTCTATAAGAAAACATCTCTGATAAATTATGATTAATAAAAGTCAAAAATTATTTGAAAAATTTAAATACTTTTATGGATGAGCAAATGAAAAGTGGAAATTAAAAAACAAATTTTCATATAAGATTTACTTTGAATTAGATTTAGTTCTATATATGATATACGATATATAATGGATGCTGTGTAATATATAAAATCTTTAAAACGTCGTTACATATATACATTTACAATCATAATTAAAGGTCGCACATAGCCTAATCAACATCTGTACTTGGGAAGTACTTATGCATATATCTAATATATATAGTATACATAACAGTTCTGGTTTATTCCATTAGATAGCGAGAATATACTTTTCGTAATATCATCTCGGTGACATTCGCTGGTCAAATATTTGCGCACGAAACGTTTATGGCGACCCAGAAGTCGGTTTGGCTGTAAATTCAATTTCATTTAGCCAAAAACAAGACTTTGGAACGACAATTGCGACAATTGTAATACAAGCAGATCCAGCGTCCCCGATTCTTTTATTATATTTGCATTAGAGCTCATCTCGATTACGTCTGTACATGAGCATGTGTGTGTGTGTGTGTGTGTGAGCGATAAGGGCCACTCGTTGAATAAATATTGACGTCAAGCGATAAGAGTTTCTGGCCTAGGCCTAGTCCTAGGGATTTCAATTGTGTTTCTACGAAATTGTGTTTTTTTTTTTCTTTTGCTACGTATTTGCTTAGCGTTTGAGTAGTCACAGAGAGAGAGAGAGAGAGCATAATATATATGATATATGCGAGATATTAAAGTGGAAATTTGTGAAAAGAATAAAAAATCAGGTAACGTTAGATGTGCATGGACTAGAAATTACCCTGTAGTGTCACAGGGTTGCTATTATAATTTCGATTTATTGTATAAGTATGGAGATATATGGGCAGAAATAGAATGGGAAGATCAAGAGTACATTCGAAGTTCTCGATTGTCTATACATACATATTCAGTATTCGTATTAAACTGGTAAAAATCTTAATACTTTATAAGACGAGGCATAAATATTGCAAACTTCCACAAATTTCGCCTTAGCTTTCAGTTCAGGGCTCAATGTGGATATTGATTAAAGTCAATATATTCTCTTGTTTCTATGTGAACGAATCTTAAGAGAATGATAATCTTGCACTGCATAGGTTATATATATATATATATATATATATATATATATAAGCACATGTGCCTATAGCTCAGAAATGTCTGACGCATTCATAGAAATTGCAATAGATGCATATTCGAAGAGATCAATAGTTCGATTATGGAAGAATATATTTTTGATAACCTTTAGCTGACTTATACGAATAAATGGATAGCTCGATTTAAACAGATTAGCTATATATATATTGCAACATCAAGACACGTTTTCATGCCGAAATCAATCTTCCCTGCTCTAGTCTACATTTTCATGGGTGTAGCAAAACATTTTTATGATTAGTTTCGATCATTATTTTTTTTCTCCTCATAATGCTTTTCTCAATTTCTTAAAGAGGCCATTCGTTTAAACGGTATATAGAAATTTTTTCTTTAGTGTTTCTTTTTTTTTTTTTTTTGTTTTTTGATTGAAAATGCAATTTACGCTTTACAACTTCATTTTGCAACGTTCGCTCGTGTCTAATTATAAAATTATAGCACTCACCTATAGTCAAACAGCTGCAGAGCATTACGTAGAGTAGTGTGGCGAGTCGAGCCACTCGCTGCCTTTGCAGTTGGCCCATTTTGTCGTTGCTTCTTTCGTTTGTTGTTGTTGCTTTTCACTATTTTCTTAATGCAGTTTCTTCTTCTTCTACTTTGTTTCTTTGTTTTATTCTCTTTGTTGCGTTGTTGTTTGCACACAGTAAAAAAAATGTATAAAAAATTTGCAGTTGCTTTAATGTGATTTGAATTAAATTCTTTTATTTATAATTTGCGCACTTTTTGGTCACAGACACTCGTTGGCAATTAGCGAGAACGAGAGCGAGCACGACTCGCTGATTACTGTATCTGAAGTTAATAATGCGTTGTGTGTGATATCTGAAATGAAGCAGAAATGTATGGGCTATGATTAGTAATTGGCTAAGTCTACTGAAAAAAAAAAAAACTGCGGAGAGTGACGAATGACGAGTAGTGAGCAGCGAGTGGCGAATGAGCCTGGCAATATATATAACGAGTAATAAAATTAACTAAAGACTTAATATAAATCTCAAACTGCATCAACTAAGTTGGTCAACTGCAAGTCAAGCTCATGCACAACTCATGGGAGTTACGAGTAAAAACTATTGTATCATAGAACTTTTATATAACTTATACTGTAACGAGTAACTTTCAGCGAGTAACGAGTAAATGAACTTGCAGGCTGCACTTTCTGGAACTCAAAGTAAACTCACTTTATTTTGGCCAAAGTTCAAGCTTAAACTCGCAAACTCAGTCACAGTCAGAGTGGGGCCAAAACTCAAACGAGTAACGAGTGACAAACTAGCGAATGAGATTACCAACTTTCTGAAGTGACAAACAGAGAACAGAAAACACAGCGAGAGGCAGAGAGGCAATTGAGTTTGCTGCTGAACTTTAGTTAGCAGCGAGTGCAAAAAGCAGCGAAATGTCTGAATGTTTGACAATTGGATTTAGCGCTAAGCCGCAGGTCGTTAAAATGCCAAATGTTGGCCTTTACTTCTTGGCCAGCCAACTGACTCAACAACAAAGAACGTCGAAAAACGCATCGCTGTTGCCGTCGCTGCTGCGTCACACACGAGCGATTTTTGTAGCAACAGCGGCGACTGGAACCGGCAACGGCGACGGCGAAGGCGAAAAACTTGTCTCTGAATGAGTCGCAAGTGCGAGGCGATTATGACTGAGCGCATACAAGCATATATGTGTGTGCATGCGTGTGTATGTGTATGTGTGTGTGTGTGTGTGTGTGTGTGTGTAGTAACATTTGCGCTTTGGCTTTGTCTTTTTCCTCTTTGCCTTTGCATTCTAAAGTTGGACGCAGTAAACCTGCTGGCGACGGCGACGGCAACAGCGACGCACACATGTGTGTAAAGCGTCGCTGCTTGGCCAGTTTTTTGTAACGGAAATTGCGGCGCTGTCTGCAGTCGAAACACGTCGCAGCAGCAGCAGCAGAGGAGGGCGATGCATAACGCATACTTAAATAGCAAAAAAAAAAAAAAAAAAAAAAAAAAAAACAAAGAACTTTTTTTTTTTATAAATTTATCTGATGCTTGATTTTTCCAATAATTTTTATGCTTATCGTGCAGGTAGCCGCTCTTCATACATGTGTGTGTGTGTGTGTGTGTGGGTGGGCGCTCTCTTAGTGAACATCAGTGAACGTGAAGTAAAGAGAGAGAACGAGAGCGAGAGTAAGAGCGTGAGAGAGCGCGTCAAAAGCGCGCGTTCAGTTATTGTTTGTCTTTTTGTTGTTGCAATTTTGTTGTTTAGGCATTTCGTAACGGCCGCACGATAAGCACTTCAACTGACTCACTCAAACACACACACGCACATACACAACACACAACACACACACACACTGCGTGTATGAGCGGGAGAGCAGATGCACTTAAAGCTTAGCTAAATTGCAGGTCTCTATGCAAATGTCCTTGAACTGCAACAGGTTCGTGCGACAGATGGCGCCACTCTCAGCCAATTTTGTTATAATTTATATTTAATCAATATTGAAATGGCCTTGAAATGCTACCAACTATTAACTTGGCTAAAACTGGCCAAGTTTGAATTTAAAACATAAAATACAATTTTAATAAGACACTCAAATTTTGCTGTAATTTAACTCGTATTTTAACTTAAAGTTTTCACGCTTTTGACCATAGTTTTTTAACGCTCACTGTAGCTGTAAAAACAACAACAAAAACAGGGCGTCATTCGCTTCATTGGCAACAAAAAACCTGTTTTCATTTACTTTACGTTGTTTTTTCGTTTTCGTAAAAAAAATTATTTGTTTTTCCTTATACAAAAAAAAAAAAATGTTGCATTATTAACAATATTAAGCACGTGATAAAAAAAGAAAACAATTCGTTTCAAGCACATTTTTGCCCAGTTTCTTGTTTATTTTTAAATTCTTCCGGCAAAAAACAACTTAAAAATGTCACAAAGTTATTTTTGTTGGAAGAAAAAAGATGAAAAAACGCAGACAAAAAATAACAGAAAAAAAAAACAAAAACAGAAACAGAAACAGAAATGAGTATTACCAATATTTCATTGTCTAACTGGCACAAATACACGCACACACACACACATTCACACATATATAAATATATGTGTGTTGTTGGGAGAGTGACCGATGCGATAAACGTTAAGAACGTCGCGGAACGTGTTACCACAGTTAACTAAAAATTACGAAGAACACGCACACGACGGCGGCAACGGTAACGGCAACGGCAACGTTAACGGCGACAGTTAAAGAGAGAGCAGACAACGTCCACTCGCCACGGCAAACGAAATGAGAATGAATTGAAATCGCGCGGCGACTGGCCCGCTCATTTCTCTCTCTCACACGCTTGACGGCGACGGCGGCGGCATAGCAGAACATTGGATAATAACGGCCAGGCTGGCTGGCAACATGTTGCAGCAATGCGTTGCTCGTTTTGTTAGCAATGTGTGTTGCAAGAGAGCGCCAGTTAGAGAGAGAGACAACGTAAGCTTAGCAACATTCAACATTTAGCAGCAACATTTGTGTTAATTGTCGTTAACAAATTGCAGCGCACAGTGTACAAAACGTAATAAAAAATGAACAGAACTTTATGAAAACTTAAGAAATATTGTCGCATTATTCAAATATATATTTTATTAATACAGTGCACTGTGATTATTTAATTGATTAACTGACAAAGCTTCGCCACATTTTGCATGCTGCTGCGCCTACATGAATTTTTGTATACATATTATTAGTTTAAATAAAAAGCAGTCAATAAAATATAAAATAGTTTTCTTTGTTTATTTATCTTTTCGTAATTATATAGTAATTTTTTTTGCTTTGCAACATTTGTGAACAGCCACTTGTTGCCCATTCCTAAATGTTGCACAGCCAGGCAAGCAGCATGTTGCTACAGTAACAGTGCATTTACTGTATATGTTAGCAACAAACGAGCAGATCGCGTGCACAGTGGTTGAAGAGTGAATATATATATGTTTATAAAAATGTGAAAAAATTGTTCGACTATAAAAATTTAATAAAAAAATTAATAAAACTGTATAAATATATCAAATATGAATTTTAAATAAAATATAGCCTAGCTATACTTATTTGTATTTCCCACCACTATTACCAACTAGATTGCCCTGAATAGTCGAATGACATACAGAAATGCTCAAACCACATTTGGCTTTTAGAATTGGATGCGCTGCTTGTGCGACTTTTGGCAATTTGCTAAATGCAACTGCGTAACTGACAGATGCGAATGCGATTCACAGATACGAATTACATAGTCTGCATTTAGCTTGCTGCAGCGCCTTCTCCTGCTCTTGCTCCTGCTCCTGCTTCTTGTTGTTGTTGCCTTCGGCATTGCCTGGCAATTTATCAGCGTAGACCAGAAAGCAGAACCCCCTGCCCTGCCCTGCCCAGCCCTGCTACACAGCCCTGTCAATTGGCAACACCTACCCCTACTCATACCCTTGCCGCGACTCCTGCTCCTGCTCATCCGTCGTCCAACGCTTGCCACCCCCACCCTGTTGCCAATAAGTGATTTATTGCATTGTTATTTTGTCGTTGATGTCGCACTTGCTGCAAAACGCATTTTATTTATTGCGCCCAACCATTTGAAGTGTGTTAATTTTATTTCCATTTTTCAAAAAAACACAAACCTCCCCCCCCATTACCATTACCCTCCTCAAGTTTATAGATTTTTCACACTCTTTGCCATTTCAGATTTTCAATTTTCATATTTTTCGTCTAATCGACTTTGGCTTAACTGAATGGAATTAAATTTACTTTGGTTTCGACTTTAAGTTATTTTTTAAATCTCTCAATTTACTCATTCAACAGTAATCAGTCAATCAATCAGATAATAATCATTAGTTTATCAAGCTATCAATAAATTGGAGAGGCCTTCAATCAGTTAAACAATCCATCAGTCAACTAGATCAATCAGACAGTCTACTAGATAGTCAATCAGTCAATTTATGAGTTAGTCAATAAGTTCAACAGTCGCTGAGCTAGCCGATCAGTCAGTCAATCAAACAATCAATCAGCCGATCTCTCAGTTCATCACTTTCAGTCATTTCCTCAGTCACTGGGTAATTCAATCAGTCAGTTAATCAATCCATCAGCCAAACATAAAGTGAATCAATCAAACTGTCTGTCAATCCATCCATATATCAGTCAATCAATCATATCAGCGCATCAATCAATCATTTCTTTAGTTAAATGGTAATCCATCTATCTATCAGTCTGTCAATCACAAAACTAGTTAGTCAATCGTTCTGTCAGTCAATTCATCTCTCACTCAGTTCATAACTCAGTCAACCAGTTAATCAATATATCAATCCGAACTTAGAGAATTTAAGGAAGTCAGTATTTCTAGTATATATCACTCGTAACATGGTAGAGCATCTATCTTTGACCTTAGAGCAACTCTCGTGTGATGATCCTAACTCTAGACAACTACAAAATGATTTCAACAGTTGCAATAATCAATTAGAAACAGTTTTCCCATGGCTTTGATGCGTGGAGCAGTCAAAGGATCTGTTGCCCATTGAAAGGAATCAACTTATAAAGCGAATACTTAAATATCAATTTATATTGTTTCCCCTATTCTTTTCTTAGTTATTTTTTGTAGTTTTTTCTTTCCTTTGTGTGTTCTCTTGTGGATATTTGAAAACAATAATTCATCATTTTGCGCTTGAATGGAGTAAGCTGTCGCCTCATCTTCTACTTCGTGCTCGCTGGCAACATTAGTCAGCGCTCAGATATAGATATATGTATCTGGATCTGTTGCTCAACGAACCTGTCTGTCATAGGTAGGCGAAAAATTGTGTGGATAGTGAAGGAGTGACGGAGAGACAGACAGATAGAGAGAGAGAGAGAAAGACGGAGTGGGAGAGGGAGAGGGAGAGTGAGTGAGTGTTGCCCTCTAATTGCTTATAGAGTTATTAAGCCTTCGACCTTTGCAGGTCAAATGCTCAAGAGATTATCAAGTTCTGACTTCCTTTAACTTAATTGCGATACAGCTTCGGGCTATCGAATGGCTGATGGGGACCACCCAAAACTCAAATTGGGATTAAGTTGAAGATAGAAGGAGTGACATACGGACAATGTAAAAAGCCAATATACTTTCTTTTCACTTGATGAACGGGCATATCTTTGAATGACTAAAGCTTAGTGTGGATATCGCTCAACGGAATGAAAGATTGACTGACTGATTGCTTGTGATTTGGTCTCTGAATGACTGACGGATTAATAAAAGTCTTTTTTATCAATCCGTCAGTCTATCTATCTAGCCACAGTAACTGACTGTCTGATCAAGCTATCCGAGTTCTAAAGTTCTCTTTCTTTATACATACATATATGTATACCCTATAGTGTCCCATAATGAAGTTCTAGAATACTGCAACAATTTCATCATTTGATTTAAAGCACCAGCAAATAATGAACTCGTAGAGCAGGAAAACATAATTAAAGTTTCTAACGGAGATTTTTATATTCGAAATGCATTTATCTTTATATTAATGGACAACAATTGTTCTGCCTGCTGCCCCCAAAAAGGCAAACGATCTATTTTGAGTGACCTATGCGACCTGGGGTCTTCATCCCTTTTAAATCGATTGACTACGCCCACAACGAATTTAATTTAAAACTGGTCGCAAAATGCATGTGCGAATGTGAATGGTTGATTGGACAATGTTTGGACTAGAAACATTTACGCATTATGCTGCAAATATTTGGAAACAAAGGAAATGGGACAAAGGCTGAAGGGTGAACATAGGAACAGACTGAGAGACCTAGGGTAAGAGAGGTAGGTGGTTGGGGTGAGGGTGAGGGAGAGGTAGAGAATGATATTGTGAGGGAGAGGATTGAAGGTCTAATAATACTAATACTAATACTTATACTAATACTAATACTAATACTAATACTAATACTAATACTAATACTAATACTAATACTAATACTAATACTAATACTAATACTAATACTAATACTAATACTAATACTAATACTAATACTAATACTAATACTAATACTAATACTAATACTAATACTAATACTAATACTAATACTAATACTAATACTAATACTAATACTAATACTAATACTAATACTAATACTAATACTAATACTAATACTAATACTAATACTAATACTAATACTAATACTAATACTAATACTAATACTAATACTAATACTAATACTAATACTAATACTAATACTAATACTAATACTAATACTAATACTAATACTAATACTAATACTAATACTAATACTAATACTAATACTAATACTAATACTAATACTAATACTAATACTAATACTAATACTAATACTAATACTAATACTAATACTAATACTAATACTAATACTAATACTAATACTAATACTAATACTAATACTAATACTAATACTAATACTAATACTAACAGTAATACTAATACAAAAGTAAGAGGAAGTGGAAGAGGTTCAAAACGAGGTTCAAACTGAGGCTGAGAATGAGGGCAAGAGTGATTGTGGGAGAGAGAAGGGGAGAAGAGGGAAGGATCGAGGAATTGGGCAGGGGTGAGGGAACGCGTGCGCATTGCATGGCAAATGGACCACCCGGCGCTATGCAGAGAATTCAAATGGGAAACTGTCACGCGCCAGACAAAAGGTCAACGGGGTCACAGTTCACCGCGTAGCAGTTCCATGTCGATGTCGATGCCGCTGTCCAGTTGCAGTTGCAGTTGACAATTGGCAACAAATCAAATATATATATTTTTTTTTAATTTTGCGGCTAGCAAGCGGAAGCCGAAACAGAAGGACAACAGAATGCATGCCAATGCCAATGTTGATGCGGATGCGGATGCGGATGCGGATGTGTTGTTGCTGCGGTTTTACGTAATGTGGGCAACAATTGAAATTGCCGCTAAACTAATTAAAGGGGCAAACCCCTTTTTTGTGGAACACACATGCAAGCATTTAGTATAATATCCGAATTAGATTAAAGCTGATAGGGAGAGTGAGAGAACGAAAGAGACAGCGAGAGAGAGAGAGAGAGAGAGAGAGAGATTATGGACAATTGAAAGCCAAAGCTAAAGGAAGTATAATTATTGAGAGAGCTGAGGGGAGAAGGAAAGAAGACAGATGAGAAAGAGACAGGATATAGGAAAGGTAGGAATGTAGAGAGTGCGAAGAAGATTAGAGAGAGAAATTAAGAAAGTGAAAGACAGAGTCTAATGAAAGAGAGCGAGAGAGAGAGAGAGAGAGACAGAGAGAAGTAGATAAGGAGAAACAATATGAATCTCTCACTGCTAGAGAGAGGAATAGAAAGAAAGAAAGTGCGATAGACAGAGAGACTCTTATAAGTTATGAGAGAGAAAAAAGGAAAATAGTAATGGATTAAAAATATAGAGGGAAAGCACTTTAAACCAGGAGTATTTATTTGAAAGGGAGAGAGGAGGAGAGAGTAAAAGAAAAGTGAGACTAATAGAGACAGTGCGAGGTATGAGCAGAGAAAGACTTTAAAATTTCTAGATAATGAGGAAGAAGAAGACGAAGTTTGAAGCTCCTCTACTCAATACATAAAAGTATTGAAAATTAAATTAATAAATAATTAAAAATGATTGAAAATAGAAATAAAGACAAAAGCATAATTGATGCGTGACTTTGATGTGATAGACGAACCCATGGAAAATCAAGTACAGTCAGACACTCCATTGACTTGGCCGACTGTACCAATTGCACTGCGGGTGTCTGCAATGTGATACGCGCTACAGCAAATAGTTCCAAATGCTGTAAGCCGAGAACCGAATTCGAAACGGAGTTCAAAATGTAGAGAGAGCGAGAGAGAGAGAGAGAAAGAGAGAGAGAGGGGGAAGGAGCTATGATTGGATGGATGGAGTTACAGCTGTGTCTAGGTAGAGCTCAATTAGAGTTTGGCCGCAGCTAATTATGGCCACAATAACGCTGCGGGTAATGTCCGTTAGGTGTTTCATGGCATGGCGAGGCGAGGCGAGGCGGCTGGGGGAGGCTGTGTGAGTGGACGGCGGCTGTGGCGGTATGGGGTGGAGCGGGTAGATCTGTTGACTGGTTGCCTTGACAGCAATTGGTCTGCGCCTTATTTCACATATATTTCGGTTGACATTTTCCATAAACTGTGAAACCCTTAATTAACTTTTTCAGGCACACAAATAATGTGGCTGGAGCGCTGGTCCAAAAACCGAGAACAAAAAAAAAAGAAAAGGGACGTCATACCACTAATCCGGCTTGGTTTGGTTTCGTTTCCATTCTTATTGTCCTTGTGCCTGTTTGCTTGTTCTTGTGCAATTTGAGACCAGGCTAAAAACACAAACCCAAACACACACCCAAATAAAATGCGAACAGAAACCAAACCAGACTGAAGACGAGACCCAAGACCAACTCGCCTCCGCCTCCGCCTCCGCCTCTGCCTCACTCACAGCCCCCGAGCTGTTTGTATTTATAACAAAAACAAATATCCGAGCGGAGTTCGAGGCTTTTCCGGAGTCCAGGCACAGTGAAAGCGAATGCGTATAGAATTCAATTCGAATCAAATAGGCCGAGCGTCGAGCGTTGTCAACCACATTCAGACGGAAAAGTGGAATAGGTTTAGAGCTCGGTAGTAACTCAGCTTCAGTTGTGATATTTTCCCAAATTTTAATTTTCGGAAAAATTGATCAATATTCAAATTATTTTTGTTGAATTTTTTTTATTTTATTTATTTTTTGTTCGCCTAGTTTTTAAGTTCAAAGTGCATTTTTTATATAAAAATATATATATATATATATATATATATATATATATATATATATATATATATATATATATATATATATATATATATATATTTATAAATATATATAATTTTTTTAATTTTTCCTTTGGATGCTTTGTTGGACGTAAGTATTTCGGCGAATCGAATAAATCGTGCACCATTTGAGGATGTCCACCTCTTTCTCATAGGGGATGACATGTAATAGACGAAATTATAAGACGAATCACACGAAACAAACACTGCAAATAAAAAGTCTGAGTAAGTTTGTTCTCTCTGGCTCCATCTGTATTTCGACTAAGCGTTTCTCTTCCATAGAGCAAAAAAAGAACGATTGACAGCACACATACAAACTAATTCTTTGAAATTCTGGTTGAAGGGGACGATTGGAGAATGTCTGTTTTTTTTCCTCTTGAAAGCAAAAAAAAAAAAAAAAAATAATAATAATTTGTGTGTCTTCAATACTCTAGAGTAAAAAGGAAATCTTATGATTGAGCAGGTTTGTAGACGTATAAAATGATTGAGATGCCTTACAGGTTGAAGATGGATTGATTGAGATTGAATGACGATTTATTGGAGGTTGTATTAACGAAAAGCAATTGGGATTGAATAAAAGTAAATAACTTGCGGCGATTGACTAACAGTGATTGAAGACGGGTTGATTAAGGGTGAATGACGATTGATTGAGAATTAAATGAAGGAGTTAGTGAAGCGGAATTACAGTGATGGTAGACTGATAGTGATTGAATAGCAGTCATTGATGACCACTTATTAATAGTGATTGACTAGTTGATTGAAGGTAGGCTAATTAATATTGAAGGAAAATTATTAGCGAAAAGGTATTGAAGTAAAGATTAACTGCATGCATGTGATTGACTAGCGCATTCTGTGGCTGCCATTGACTAATAGTGATTGACTAATAGATTGAAGATGAGTTGATTAAAATTGTATGACGATTGAAGATTGACTGAAGCAATGCAGAGCTCAATGGGGTCAAAGTGACGATTGACTGAGATTGATTGCCCTAAAATTACTGGACTGAAATTGTAGATGACTTGTTTTTTGAAAGATTGACAATCAACGACACAGTGATTGGCTGATTACGGGACTGATCCATAGTCCGATTCTCAGATTGAATATTACCTATTGATAGATTGACTAATTGAAGCACAAGTATTAGCCGATTGAGTGCCCAATTTCTTTATATCCGTAGATCAGATTCATGCATTGTTAGGCATGGACAATGCAATTGGCAATCGTATTAATCGTCGTCAATCAATAAACCAATCGAGTGTTAATGTTACACAAAGGACATTCAAGGGCATTCAAATTTTGCAGTCAGTCGAACAAACGAATGGGTTATTTTTGTTGCACAACCACAAGTACCCCCGGTATCCAGCGACCCAGGCAGACACCTACACACACACACACATACACACACACACACACACATACGCCTACGCACACCTGAGCTGGTTTTAGTCGCATGTCCTGTCCAGGACACACAGACTCATTATGCCATGTGGTCAAACACAAAGTATGTCTGCATGCGGTGCGGCTTAACAATGTTGCTTTGAAGCAAAAACAAACACATACACACACACACACACACACACACACACATGCTCATAAGAGAAAACAAAAAAACAACAAAAATTAAACAAAGTAATTTCTGCTGGCCCAAAGGACGAACTGTGCAAATTTAAGGCTTCTGCCGTGGCCAGCCGGCCAGGCAATGTGTGGATAATGCGGCGCCATTAAACACATTATAAGGTTAGCCCGAAGAGGCAGGCAGAGCTGGCAGGGCGAGCATTGGATACCACAACAGGCGGCTGGCTGCTCGAGCACTTCTGTTATAATTATTAGCTTTTGAATAGCTGCCGCGTTGGCCAGGTCTAGATTACACGCAATTCCCCAAGCAGCAGCAGCAGCGACAGCAGCGACAGCGACAGCAGCGACATCAGGTCCCTTTGTTGTGGTCGACATGTGGACAATGAAGTTCTTCATTTTGTTGTACTGTAAACCATTTCGCTGTCATATGATAGTTCACATTTCACATCCACCAAAATGCGCGAATAGTTGTCAAACATATTTTTTTTTTGCCGGCTAAGTCCTTGAAGTTTATGTGGTCTACAAAAATAAATATTAAGAAATTTAATCAATATATAGAATGCATGGAAAGCTCGAGTTAGAGCGAAATCTTTGCCTTGTAAGAGACTATCTATAGTCCATATCTCTTTCTCTCTCTCCCTCATGCTACTTTATTGATCTCTCCCTTTTTTTTCTCTATCTCGCTCATTCTATATATCTAGCTCTCTCACTAGCAAAAGACTATAGAATCTCTCTCTCTCTCTCTCGCTCTCCCTCTCACTCTCCCTCTCTCTATCTCTTTTGGCCTGACTACCGCTTTGTATTTTTTTCTCTCCCTCTCTCTATATTTTGGCCTGATTATCTCTATATATTTCTCTCTCTCTCTATCTCTCTCTCTCTCTCTGTTTTTCTCTCTCTCTTTTGATTTGGATATTTCTTAATATTTTTCTCCCTCCCTCGCACTATCTCTCTCCTGGCCTGATTATCTCATTATATTTATCTCTCTCTCTCTCTCTCCCTCTCCCTCTCTCTCTTGGTTTTTATATCTCTTTAACTTTCTTTTCTTTTCTATTATTCTCTTACTATCTCTATCTCTCTCTATTCTCTCTATTTTCCAATATATCTTCCTTAACCCATATCTTTCTTAGTCTTAGTAATGCCAGTATTACTCTAATTATAATTTCTTCTGTTTCCTCAGATCTATTTAATTGCTCGGCGTTGTTTCTCATTCACAGGTAAAAACATAGCTCAATTGTTAAGATATTTTATGACGCTACCTTTACGAGGGTAATTCAGGTAGTTTTTTTTTTAAATCTGAAATTGATTCGTTTCGTGGTTAAAGCCTTTTATGGGTTTTGTCTTAAATAAATTTTGAGCACTATTTTATCTTTTATTTGTTTTATTCTAGAAAATCTTTGTGATTCTAACTCAATTCTGAAAAAATGCCAAAAGAGAAAACGAAATTAAAAAATGTTAAAAATATCATGTTACTTAAAAATTAAAAGAAGTAAAATAATTTATGTAATTTATAATTTTAGCTTAAAAACAAATTTTCAGTATAGCGAAAAAGTTGAGAAGTTTTTAGAAATTTATTGTTAAGTAAAAATATTTAGATTTTCTAGACTCATCTTTAATTGAAGACCAATTTGGGATTAGCTGACCAGGCCAATTGGGAAAATAAGATAATAATGCGAAGAACTTTAGATGAGCGTGTGAAATGCAGGCTCAAGTAATCCGATAGTTTTTATCTAAGTTCTCTAACCGGCCCAATTTGGAAACCCAATGAACTCATAAAGCAGCGAATCGAGAATTGGGAATTGTTGAGTACAAAAAGTGCTTTGTGCTATTTATTGATAGACACAATGCGTGGCTATTGTGAATGAAGCCCAAAAGTGGGTATAAGGTTACCTAACCTAACGACAGACAGAGAGAGAGAGAGAGAGAGAGAGAGAGAGAGCGAGAGTGAGAGAGAGAGGCATATGTCTGTCTCTGTTTGAATGTTAAGGAAATGTCAATATTTGTGATTACCGCGTGGCATTTCTAGCGAATTTCTCGGCGGTATGGCTTTGTTTTATTCTCTATTACCTCAAGGGTCGTTGCGGCTTTTCCTTTGTCATAGCCATAAAAACCAAAAAGAGAAAAGAGAGTGTGAGAGAGAGAGAGAGAGCGAAAGGAATAGTTGTTTTGCTGTTGATTATGTAATGTTCGTGGCTCGAAATTAAGACGCAGTTGCAATCGCTTCATCGGTATCAGTTCCTATTTGGTTTGGCATGCTCGCTGCCCGCCTTTGTTTGTTTGTTCGCCAGTTCCCGTCGGTTCACAGTTTGTGCTCATCCGTTTCCGATAATCGGATATGGTAAAACTGTTGACCGTGGGAGCGACGCACGACGCGCGACGAGCGACGAGCGCCGAACGGCGAGTGCCAAACGCAAATATTCAAATACATGTAAATTGACTGGATGCAGATGCTGTTTTAAGTACCTGTATAAAGTCTGCTAAATTTTTGACTAATGCAAATTAAATTCACTCAGTTATTGAATAAATATTGGATGTATAGCGAGTAGAGAGAGAGAGAGAGAGTAGAAGTTAAAGTAAGCAGTAATTGAGTTATTGATAAGTCAAAGAGAGGAGAGTGCTGAAATAAGAGCTCAATTAGGAATGAGAGTGAATCAAGATAAGAAATTGTTTTGTAACGAGTGTCTTTCATTGCACGCACATCGAGTAAAGCCGAAAAGTAACGAGTAGTTGAGTCTCTCTATTGCGAAGAATCAAAAACCAACAACACAGTAACGTTTAATCAAGTAATATATAGAGAGTAGCGCAAAATGAAATTTGAGAAGATCAAAGAAGTTAAAGAGTAGCGAGTAGCTTGGACTATTTCGTAGCGAGTGTAACGAATGTCAAGCAGCAAGTGAGTAGGCCTTCAATTTAAATATTTACTTATCAATATCAATGTCGATAATACAATACATTATCGAGTAATCAACTTAGAAATAAGTAACGAGTAATTGATAAGTTTCTAACGAGTGCAGAGTAGCGAGTATTTGCAAAGAAAAGCCTTAACAATTTAATCGAATGTTAAAGCCAAAAGTAATGTCAATCAGTAGCGAGTAACCTTAAGTGAGTGTGAAGTTTCCAAGACTTGCACATATCTATATATATATCTTGATATCTCAATGCCTTTACTTCCATATATAATTTGGAAGCATACCTTGAAATTCTATTCATTGGAGCGCTCTCTAACTTATCCATTGTCAGCTGTGACGATCGATCGATCAATCAATTTGGGCTGTGAACTCATCAAACACTTGTGTGTGTGCGATATTTGTTAATGTGTATGACGCTCCGGGGGCAACTGCTGACAAGTGTTCAAAGGGAGAATAGAAAGAGTGAGTGAGAAGGAGAGAGAGAGAGAGAGAGGCGGAGGTAAGCGGATTAGGTTACAGCAGCGTGTAAAGGACAATGCAGGACGAGCTACAGAAAGGAAAAAAAAGGGAAGCGCCAAATTCAACCACTGACAACAATGAATAAAAAAGACAAAGTAATAGAGGACGAAGAAGAAGAAGGGGGAGGATGAAGAGGAGGAGGAGGAGGATGAGGAGGATGAGTGATATAACAATGCAACGCAGGTGGTGCGAGTAGCGGGGCGCGCGTCATGTGCCAAGTGGATTTGCAGCTTGTAATCCTTGTAACGAAAACTCAAGAGTTCCTGTTCACACATAACACGAAAATCGCATTCGACAATTAGTTTGAGCCGATGTTTGAGTAAAATTCCTAACGAGCGCAAGTTTTTGGCTTGAGTCTTTCGTTTTGGGTAAGTCTCTGTATGTCCCTCTCACTCTCTCACACTCTCTCTCTCTCTCTGTCTCTCTATCTTTCTCTTGCTCACTCCCTTTCTCTGTCGAGTGGCACTTGGGTGTGCCATAGACCAAAAAACAAGCTGCGTCTGTCTCAAGTGCAACTCGAAAGCGCCTTCAGCCATGCAAATTAAACAAAAATTTCAAGTACAGTTGGCCACAAGCAACAGAAAGAGAGAGAGAGAGATGGAGAGAGAGAGTGGGAGAGAGACATAGATGGCAACAGCTGTTGCTGTCGTTAAGTTTCGTCTCCACACGCTGAGCAGCTCATAAAACTTAAACGTTTGCGCAGTAAAAATATATGTAAGCTCTGCCCAATACTCACAAAAAGTGTTGGTCAACAACAAAAACAAAGGCGGACAACACGCTGTCATCGATGCTGTTGCCGATAATGATGCGGCTCATTTGTTGACCAAAATGATGTCTTTTTTTGTTTGTTATATATGCTCATATAGGGAGCACTACTGACTGCAGCATGCTCGCTCAGTTGTCGCAAAAAAAAAAAATATATTTATAGGGGTTTCTGTGGAGCAGCTCAACTCTGAGCCAACTGCAATAATTGGTGAATTCTAACTCGAAGATTGGGAAATATATAGAGGATGAATTTTAAAGGCATTTAAAACTTGAATTATATATATACTTGTATAGCTAAGCCCCATGGGGTATATAGTCCAAGAAACAGTTCTCAGTTCCCTTATTTCCCATGCAGGCGTAGTCTTGCCCAAGTCAATGCTCTAGCATTTCAGTCTTCAGTTTTGTATTCACACAGGCAGAATATGCTCATGGACGAGCATAAAATGAGCTGTAGTCAAATGTATACGACTAGCACATACCCTGTGCGAAGCACTTGGACTTTGCTTTCGTAAAAGTTTCTTCTCTTTAATTTCTCTCAGCTCTACATTTAACTTTGCTCTGCAGTTTGCCTCAGTTATCTATCTATATATGTATTATATTCATTAACTACATGTCATCAATATACCCTCTTGATACGTGCTCAATACATCTAGCGCATCAGAACGATGGCAGCGCGTGCCCTCATAAAACGCAGCAGCCACACCGAAAATGATTAAATTTGCAGCGCCTTGCGAAAGGATGCGAAACTGCGTGTGTGTGTGTGTGAGTCTCTCTTTATGTATGTATTTGTTCGCGTGTGTGTGTGTGTGTGTGTTAAATCGTAAATATCAGATAGCCATCCGAAGTGCTCAATTGCCAGCCGGAGACAGAGCTCCCTTGAGCGTATACTTATACACTCAACTGTTACAATATTATATATGTTGTAAGCATCTGCAGAGATTACATAAAGTTTCGTGCCATATACCCTGTGAGAGCTGCCCGAATGGGTTACTCTGCTGTTTGCGCTGGAATGGTGAGCGAGTTCAGGTCTTTAGGTTCTTCAACTCTACTTTGTGAAATCTGCATATATGTATAGGCAAAGAGATATCCTGTAATTGTTATCTATTTACTGCATGTATATAAGTCAATCCGCAAAGATTCCATATTTCAAATTTCAATTGTAGATTGAGAGATGGACGAGGCAAATGTAGCTCGAGTTGATGTGGAACCTATACATATATATTCCGAGACTTGTTTACTTTTACATTCCAGTTCATAGTATTCCATATTCCAATTGCTGTTCAGGCAAACAGTTTGCACTGCTTTGCCTTTACCAGCACCGTCGCAGAGTATGCAACAGAAGCGCTCTCAATCGATCTGCCCAAAAGTATGCATCACTAAATTGAATAACTCACAAAATATATATGTATATATGGAAAATTCTGAACTAGCGTTGCCACATTAAAAGCAACTTAATTAAATTGTAATTGGATATTTTTTGAACGCGCTTCCTGCGACCACAAACAAACGACGGCGTCGCCTCATCTAATGTGCCCCAAAAATTCCCAGCAACAGCCCAACACCCACGGCTCCAACCCCTGGTCGGGCTGACACGTGGCCCTCGCTTGTAGGGCGGGGTTGATTTGGTTTCTGATTGTGTAGCCACAGCGAGGGGTTTGTCCTTTGTCTCTTGCTGCATTGTTGATGCAACGAAACTAATTTAAAGTACTTCACGCGACGCATCGGCTAATCCGACGTACTCGCTTCAGCAGTGCATGATAACTTCGTTAAGTTGTCGTCGACGCATATGGGACAGTAATAACAATAAGACGATAGTAATTAAATAGCCCAGCCACGTGCCATGCCAAAGGACATGAGTCAAAAAAATTGTCCCTTAATAAGTTGACATTTGGGCTCATCAGCGCTGAGATAACTAACTTTCACATGCCCCTGCATTGGGTGTCATAACAATTCGTTGGAAATGCCACATTCGTTACAATTGCTAGATTCCAATTAGCAATTGAGATAAGAATTATGTATAGATATGTATGTATGTATAGAGTGATGGCTATGATAGTATATATATATATATATATATATATATATATATATATATATATATATATATATATATATATACGTAAGTCTTGGCTCAACTCTTTACTCAATACTCGTTACTCTTACTTCTCGTTAGGTTGGCATTTGCTAAGAGATGTCTTCACTCAACTACTTAGTTGCTATACCGACATATGTTACCTCAATCGTTAACTCAGACATCAATTCATTACTCTTTGCTCCCTCCTTTTAGCTTTACTCGTTACTTTTACGAGTAAAAAAAGCTACTCGTTACTTGCTACTCTCTACATTCTGCTCGTTACGTTTTAGATATAGTTGATATTGCTATTTTTTTCATATTCTAATGACAATTTGTTGGTCTTCAAGTAAGCCGCACTCGTTGTCCACTACATCAGTTGTAACGAGTAGATTGTACTCGTTGCTATATATCTGAAACAACAAATCTTCCTATCACATTTCCTCTAGCAAAACAAGTTTATTAATTTTGCATTTAATAAAAATCGCTTTTCATTATGCTATCTTAGATTTCTTACCTTAAGCTACTCTTTACTTGGCACTCTAATTAAGCCAACTCGCTGCTGGCTTGCTCGTTCATTAAAGAGCCATTTCACATTGCTTTAAAATGTGTGGCTTGCAATTACTTATGTTGGCAACTACGTACAACACATACACACACATATATCTCGACAGACACACATCCATTTCACATAACGTTTAGGTCTGGCTCGGCGCAGGGCGGGAGAATTTATAGAATTCTCTTTGACAGGCGCCGCATCAACGTTGGCGTCAACTATTTGCACAATATATTCAGAAAATCTTTTAACGAATAAAATTTAATTTGTTTACAACTCATTGAAAAGCCACAAAGCTTTTGCCCATGGGATTTATTTGTCACTTTGTTGGTCAACATGAGCGTTTGTCTCACTCTCCCGCTCACACTCTCACACTCTCACACTCTCATTCTCTAGCTCTCTTGCTCTCTTGCACTGTTTACAGAGAATTATGGTTCGCATTGCTGGGACAATTAAGACTTGGGCATATAAACGACCAAGCTGACAGTATTAAGAACTGTGCATCCAAAACTTTTAATTGAAATAATTCGTTTTGGGATTGGCAACAGCAACAAAGTTCTGACAGCAAACTTTTCGCTTTGTTTTCCATTTATTGCTGAATCATGTTTCAATGGCGTTTTGCAAATTGGCTCTGTCTTTAAAAGTCTTCAATCATTTATAGTGCAAAAGCTATTCAATGCGCAGCACTTGTAACGAGATAGCTTCACAGTAACGAGTCCCATTTGCCCCCTCTCACACACACTCTCTCTATTTCTCTTTGTGCTGCCAATTGATGGAATAAGTAGCTTTAAATATAGCTAATAAATGTTGTTTCTGAGTCTTGAAAGTTTTGACAGTTTGACAGTAATGAAACAAATAACAGGGCCAAGCATAAGGGTTTGAGTGAAAGGAACGAGTCGCTGTGAACTGCGAACTGCGAACTGCGAACTGCGCCCTGCCAAACTGTATTTCACTTCTAAACACTCATAGTGTTCATAACAAGTGAGTGAAGGGGAAATCAAGGATTCCTTTTGAAGGCGACTAAAACTAACGAGAGTTAGTAAGAGCAACGAGTAACGAGAAACGTGTTATTTGTAGTGCTAATAAGAGCCTAAGTTAGGCTAAAGACAAGTGAAGAACTAGTGTGTCTTAATCTAACGAGTGTTTGCTTATCGACAAATTCAACTAACGAGATTGCTTAGAGTATAGACTTCTTGAACAACGAGTAGCTAACGGCGCTCAGCCTAAGTAGCGAGTGTTTGTCTAACGAGTTAAGGCACCTGTCTTAGTCGAAGTAGCTCAACTATTGAGTATAAATTTTTTGAGTTCAGCCCCAGTGCCAACAATGAGAGTGGCTCATAAAAGTAACGAGTAACGAGTTTATTCGTTGCATTTAATAAATTATGCTAAACAATGTATCCTCTGTCGCCCACAAACTTGTAGCAGACACGCTTGAAGCACATGCGACGTGGAGCCACACTGACTTGAGTGCTGCTGCTGATGGCGGTGCTTGTTGAGGCAGTTGTTGATTCACTCGTTGCGTTCGTCGCTGGAGTTGTGCTCTCACTCGTCGAATTGCTTGCTGTCGTTGACTCTGTGACTGTGCCATCGTCCGTTGTTGTCGAATTGGTGGCTAAGGTGGTGCTCTCTAACGGATCCGTTGTGGTGGCATTATTTGGGCTCTCCGTGCTGGTGGCATTCGTTTGATCCGTTTCGGCATCGAGGAAATTCAGCAAGACATCCATAAATTTCTGTATGGCATTGCGATCCTCTGAGGTAAAGGTCTGTGCTGTGGTGCCAACAATGAGCCAAGCCCCGCTGGCCATGGCAACCAGCAGCACCAACACGAAACGTTGATCATTGCTCAGGGCGGACATTTGGTATCTGTGGGTGGATGATTGGGCTGTTGGGTTGTTAGTCAAATTTCTAACTGGCTGCCAACTGTTTGCGATTTGAGCATTTTATACCAAGCTCTGCCACTCCGATATCTCTATGCGGAAATCGTAGCATCCAAACTCTGTCCACGCCACAGAGCGGCTGTGGCACGTGCATGACCAGCAGTAACAGATTAATTGTTAACAGTGGCTCTGCTTCAGTATCTGGGTCAGCTTCTAATTTCATAGCTGTTGAGTGAGTTTTTTTATTCAAGATATATATATTTGCAGTTCTCTCTCACTAGCCATCTCTCTCTCTCCCTCTCTTTGTGTCTTTGTCTTGCATTTGAGTTAAGCTTAAGTTAGGTCATGATTGATTAAAATGTAGATGGCCTAGCTGCGTTTAAATATCAATTAAAGGGATCTTCAGCATAGTTAAACATAAATAAAGAAAATCTTGGCAGATACTGAAAAGTAATTTATTATGTATTATAAAATTTACTTCCATGAGGAAAAGCTCCATATATATCTAAAATTGAACAAGAAGATTATAAAGATCACGCATCATGATTATTCATGATATACAAAACTCTGAGCAGAAATGATTAAATTCTTCTTCTTGGCGTAAAGTTTACAAGTTATACATATAGCATAACTATAGAGGTAGATACACCTCAAAGAAGTACTTCCTAGAGATCTACATCCGTTTTATGCACTAGGTCTTACCTTCGAGCAGTTTTTGGGCAGCCTTTTTAGCTAGAGTCTTAAGCATCAATGATTTGGAGCTTGGATATCTGGTGGACCAGAGCGATAGATAAACCGTAGATGACAAATTATGCGAGAAGAATGCGAATATGACAAGCGAAGCGAAATCAAGTCGCTGTTGTCAACATCAACGCCGATGGTGTTTGGCGATTTGTGGTCACGTTTGCTGCATGCCAACAGCGCATACGACACGATTATGTTTGGGTCTTCTGGCCGATGGGTCGTTATCAGCAACAGCGACAAGTAGTCGCATTTACTCACAGCACGGCTGATAAAAATCAGCACAAAGAGGCCGGCATAGCCATAAAAGCGCTTCGCTCAGTGCCCATCAATATCAATCGCTCAGGTTGCGATCATCTGGTTACACTTCTGGGAAAACTCTGCAGACATTGTGAAAGGTTGACAAAGACAACAACATGTGGCGCCTTCAGCTCTTTCTAATTCTATCCACCGGCTTCCTCATACCGTTCGAGGCTAAGCCAACCACGACCTCAACCCCGGCTCCAACAACAGCGTCGTCGGCAGCGGCTCGAAAATCTGGGAATATTGGACGATTGGCGGCTAAGGATCTGGCTGATCTGCTTATGGCTAGCATGCAGGCGCGTGGCATCAAGCTAACCGGTTCTCAACAATCGACGGTCAAGTCCCTGCGAGACATGGATTCGACGGAGCTGCAGGGTGGCGCTATACTCCTCCAGCTGGGCATGGATGTGATCATTGATGTGCTGATCGGCAGCAGTGCGAATGGCAGCTGTGACGGCGTCATCAAGGACATCAAGAGGTCAACCGATAAGAACAGCCTGACGCTCAGTCTGAAATCCTTCCTAGCCCTGTGCTCCTTCAACAGCATCGAGTGCTCGCAGAAGCAAGTCGTACAAATCATCAAGAGCACCACATCAGTCAAGGCTTCCGATCTACCCATGCTGGGCAGTCGCAGCACTCGCACAGCCCTTCAGCAGACGCAAAAAACGGCTAACATCAAAGGCGATCGCGAATCCATTGTCAACTTCCTACAAGCGAGAAGCGTATCCGAGCTGAGTGCCATATTGAGCACGCTGCTCCAAGTGTGCGGCGCATCCAGTGCCGAGACACAGCGCATCGTACAGAATCTGATTGACAGTAAGTATCGAATCAAGTGAGAAGTGGGCTAGCTAGTGAAGACTAGTTAGTGGCAAGCGAGCATTGCAAAAGGATTTTCTAAGCTAACCTTCCTTTTCTGTCATTCTACTTTTCAGTGGGTCCCAAGGATGACAGCAAATCGGGCGTTAATGTCCTGCAGATCAATGGATTTAGCACGCTCATTATCTCTCTAATGGACAGCTTAACGTCTATTGCGAATGGCAGCAAGAGCGGCTTCTGTGCGGCTACGCCAGAGAGTTGGATTGTTCGGCTGCTGGATATGGGCGTGGCTAAGGTCATTATCATGGGTCTAATGACAGCCCTCGATCGCTCGCTGCCCACATCATCCAACTCGCTGATACGTAAGTTAGGATCAGTTGGAAATTGATTTGTTATTGAACTTATTCAATAATATTCATTGCAGAGCAATCGGCAAACTTGGTAACTCCGGTGCCACTTGACAAGGACTCGCCCACCGCCAAGCGTTCCAGTGGCTCTCTTCCTGTTGTAGGCGGCCTGCTGGGTGGTTCGCTTCCTCTGAATATTGCCAACCAAGGAGGCAACTCGATTACAAGTAAGACTCTTGAAATTTTATCTCAGCAGTTCTATTTTCTACTTTGTCAACACCTTGCAGCTGGTGCGAAGAATATTGTCTCCGGCAATAACAATTTCTTCGGACAACTTGTCGATGCCAATGTACCTGCTGCTGTGGATGCTAATATCTTGACCAACACCGTCGGTACGGTGACGGGCTCGGGTGCTGGAGGTGCTGCCAGTCCAGTCAGCTCTGTACTTGCGGCAGGACGTTCACTGCCTCTCAATATTGCCAACAAGGGAGGCAACGCGATATCAAGTATGCATATTTCTAACCATTTCGATTTCTTCGATTTAATCATTTCCTGTTTCCAGCCGGTCCCAAAAATATTGTCACCGGAAGTAACAATTTCTTTGGACAACTTGTCGATGCTAATATCCCTGCGGCTGTGGGTGCTAACGTTTTGACCAATACACTTGGTACAGTGTCTGGCTCTAGTGCCGGTGGCAATCCAGTCTCATCTGTACTTTCCTCCGGAAGCTCTCTCCCTCGGAATATTGCTAACCTGGGCGGCAACAGGATCACTTGTAGGTGCCCAAAGAATTTGCCATGGAAAGCTGCTCCAATATAATTTACATATATTTCCAGCTGGTCCCAAGAATGTCGTCACTGGAAATAACAATTTCTTTGGCCAACTTGTGGGTCTTGATGTGCCTGCAGCCGTAGATGCCAACGTGTTGACCAACAAGGTTGGAACAGTCACGGGTAACCAAGGCCTTACCGGCGGCAGCGCTGCCACGTCTCCACTCTCATCGGCATCTCTCTTGAGATCTGGCAACATTGCCAACCAAGGTGGCAACACCATCACAAGTAAGTGTATAACACACAAATGTATAAATTTTCGGATCTAATTTTCCTTTTTATATCATCAACAGAGGGTCCTAAGAATGTGGTTAGAGGAGATGGCAATACATTCATAACTGGAGTCGATGGCGATATTGCTGCTGGAGTTGGTGCCAATTTACTCAACTCTGTTGTGGGCACAGTAACTGGTGGCTCTGGAGGTGCTGCAGGTGGTGCAGCTGGTGGTGTTGGTGGTCTTTTGGGTGGTGTCACTGGAGCTCGGCCCAGCGCTGCTCGCACTCAAAATATTGCCAACAAGGGTGGAAACACCATAACAAGTGAGTGTTGATATCTTTGATGCGTAGGTTTTATCTTCTAACTGTCGTGGGTTCTTTTATTTGTATTGATCAGCGGGTCCTAAGAACGTGGTTACCGGAAGCGGCAATACTTTCATCAAAGGAGTTGATGCTGATGTCCTTGCGGGAGTTGATGCCAATGTGCTAAACAGTGTTGTGGGCACGGTGACAGGCGGAGGCTCTGGAGGCTCTGGAGGCTCTGCTGGTTCTGGTGCTCCAGCCGCTGGTGGTCTAGTGGGCGGTCTAGTGGGCGGTGTTACCGGTATTGTTGGTGGTGTCACTGGTGGACTTTTGGGTGGTGTTACTAAAGGCCTTCTAGGTGGTGGCGCTGTTGGCGGTCTGGTAGGTGGTGCTACCGGAGGTCTTTTGGGCGGTGGTGGTGGTGGAGGTGGTGTTGGTGGCATTGCCAGTGGTCTAGTAGGTGGAACCCCTAGCGCCTCTGGTGGCCGAAACATTGCCAACCAAGGCGGAAATACCATCACAAGTAAGTTAATTCCACGAAAATGCGAAGTATTCTCCATCTAATCTCCTTTTCATATCGCCAACAGAGGGTCCTAAGAATGTGGTTAGAGGAGATGGCAATACATTCATAACTGGAGTCGATGGCGATATTGCTGCTGGAGTTGGTGCCAATTTGCTCAACTCTGTTGTGGGCACAGTCACAGGCGGTTCAGGCGGTGCTGGCGGTGCTAGCGGTGCTGGTGGTGCTGGTGGTGTTGGAGGTGTTGTCGGAGGTCTTTTGGGTGGCGGTTCCGGGCGAAACATTGCAAACAAAGGCGGCAATACCATCACAAGTAAGTGTATTTGGTCAGCATGGAAGTTGCTCAGTTGTAACGCCCCAATTCGTATTTAACAGCGGGCGCTAAGAATGTGGTTACTGGTAGTGGCAATACGTTCATAAAGGGAGTTGACCTTGATGTGGTTGCTGGAATCGGCGCCAATGTGCTCAACACAGTTGTGGGAACTGTGACTGGCGGCAATGTTCCTCGTGACGACATTGTTCAGGTGGTCGATCGACAGGGCAATGTACTCATGAACATCTGGGATAAGGATGGAGTGACTGCAACCGGTGCTGGAGGCGCCAGTAATGTGGGCAATGACTTTTCAAACACCGTCAACAGTAAGTGAATGAGATTGCATCTCTAGCAAAGCTGTGGCTAAGCACTTGGCGCCTTTTGCAGGGGGTCCCAAGCAAATTGTGATGGCTAACGATACGACGATCTTGAAGCTGGTGAACTTGGATGCATCGGCATTGGCTAAGATTGATCTGCTGAACTCCATCAGGGGCAGCAGCGCTGCCTGCAATGGCATTGCCAACAAGCTCGACAATGAGTTGAACAGTGAGTGCCCAAGCTGAAGATTATATATGAATCGATTAATTCATTTTGTGTATGTGCTTACAGGTGGACCGGAGAATATCGTTGAAGGCAATCGGAATACGTTTGTCACCTTGTTGAATCTGAACTTGGATGCTTTGGTCAATTTGCAAGCCTTGAATAGCGTTATCGGTAGTGTGGGCAACGATTGTCCTGTGACCCCTGAGCCACCCACACCTGAGCCACCAACTCCTGAGCCACCAACTCCTGAACCACCAACCCCATCGCCACCAACTCCGCAGCCTCCTACACCATATCCCCCAACACCATTCCCACCCACACCCCAACCTCCCACTCCGAATCCACCTACCCCCAGTCCACCTACCCCAAGTCCACCTACCCCCAACCCCAACAACTGCTATCGCCGCTACTGTCGCAGATGGCGCTATCGCCCCAGTTACTTGTGCTACAAAAACTGCGGCGGCTCATACGTTCACAGGCCCTAAGACAGCCCAAAGGATTCACTCTGAGCCTTACGTGAGCTGTTTCGAAAATGGGCTAAGCTGCCATCCATGCACCCCTCCTATTTATATCGCATAGCATGCACCTATTTATTTATTTTGCCTACTTTCTAAGTGAACTTATTTAATGTGTTTGATGTATTAAAAGACAAATGAATTATTTATTACAAAATGAAAAGTTTCTCAACTGGGATGGAGGGACATACGGCAGCCGTGTTGGGTTTCGTCATCGCGCAAGACACTTTCAAATTTAAGAAACATATTTATAAATTCTACCAATGAAGTCACAACAAAATGAAAAAAAAAAAACGGAACCAGCATCAAACTGTGATGGCCTTGCAGATATCCTGTAAATCGACTCTAGGCCACTCTCCAGTCATTGGTCAAATGGGTTTGCCTGCTTTTCTAGCTGGTAGAAAGTACTGGGTACAATGGTATAAAGGTAAACAAAATGCAATTACATTCAAAACGAAAAAGTTTAAACAGCGTGGCCAAACAACAAATGGGGGGTGGGAGCCAACAAGCAACTCGGCATAAATAAAAGATAACATTATTAACACCCAAGAGCCAAGTGAAGCGCCTCGAGTACTCGGTTAGACAAATGGGCGTCAGCGCTGACTCAATACGGAAATGTACCGACCACACCACCCCACCCAACGACTGCCCGCCTACACGAATTGGAATGTAGAACGTGCTCACGCCACATGAAATCATAATGAAAGCAATAAAAATATCAGCAAAGTTGCCCGAACAACCAAAAAAAAAAAAAAAAACTGAAGCTAACACAAGAGAACAAGAGAAACAAAAAATAAAGTACTCAAAAATGTATAGAGCAAAGCAGTACAAAACGGAGCAGATTCTTGAGTTGCCCGTGTCGCACCCATAATTGATGACCTGAGATAATTTGTTATGGTTATGAAACGTGAAACAAACACGGGGCGGAAATACGTAACATAAATACGGAAATACAAAATATGGAGCGCAATTATAAATTTTAGACCAACAGCTTATGGAACTTCTCTCTCCCTTCCTATCTCTCTCTCTCTCCCTTTCTCTCTCTCTCTCTTTTGCTTCTTCTGAGCGTGGTGTCTCGGTTGCCCAGGATGATGCTGCTGAATGTTGCCAAGCTGCTAATGATAAGCGATAAGCGTGAACTTCACCGAGTGTTAAATATTATGCGACACCTCCGGGACACAATTCGTTCCACTTGGTATGTGGGTAAACTCCTAATGAATACCTGCTAGCTTTTTTGAGTCCCAAGAATTTGTCACAACCAAGAAAAGTTGAAGAAATTTGTGAGTCCTTTGCTTAAAGATGCGAATTTAAATATGCTTCAGCTGCAAAGTTTGTAATTTGTTCAGTGAAGCGAGGGAGTAACTTAAGCTAAATGCAGCATTATGAATTAACTAAGATTCATATTATTGAGAATCCAGCGAAATTAGTTGTACTCATTATTATGTAACTGTCAATTATTTTTTATTCTCTTTAATTATTTATTAAGCGTAGAGCATATTATATTTAGTACCTTAATGACACCTAGAAGAGTAATTCATTTAAGGGCAAACCCCAAAAGAGCAGCATGAGAATTCTAAATTGAGTTATTCTTATTATTATGTAAGGGTGTTAGCACAGCTTTGTCTCTTTAGTGTCCTACAAGGATAGGGAGTACTTCTTCTTTACTCCTCTTACGAGCGAGCTGAGTTTGCTCAACAATCAATCTTTATGGAGTCTGGAGTGGCTTATGGACCAGGTACAGTTGGTTATCTCTCAAAGTAACCGATTTTGCAATACGTTTGATTTGATATTGTAATAATGCACTTCATAGTCATGTCATGAACTTTTAGGGCTTTCTTTTGTATCTCAGCTTTGTGGTCGAAGGAGCTCGGAACTTTATAGTTTTCTTTTTTTCTTTGTTTATTTATTAAGTCATACGGAACTACATGACCCTTTGTGGACCTCGTCTTCTGTTAATTCTGTCCCTTTTGGGCACTACGCTACTATTAAATTATTTACAAATTTACAAGATTAATTAGATTGCTAATTATAGTTGAGATCTATTAACTAAGTCTCTTGGTTGCCTCCGGTTGAGCCTCCTTGGAGCCGATTCCTGTGCCTCTCCAGTCTTTCGTCGTACTGACTCGAGTGCTGCTTGATTGCATCCAAAATTATGGCCAGTTTAATGTCCCGCTGCAATATGGGAGCTTCTCACATACCATTCAGTTTTAAAATGTTATTCTGGGCAAGCCCATCTCTAAATTTGGCAGCCATATTTCCACATTGGCGCTAGAATTTGTTCCATCTTATTTTTAAGAGTTTGTTTGCTTCGCCAATGGAGAAGCCAGTTATGCCTTTTCACCGCCGCACGTAGGCGCATTGTGATGGCTGTTATGTGCTTGAAGAAGGTGAGTTTGCGATCCAGTACCACTCCAAGATACTTGGATCTTCCTCCAAGAACACGGCTGTTGGCGTTTTCCGTTGTTGTTATTTATAGCAATGTTCCAGCGCCTTGCTCAGGCCGCAATTGTTGTTAGGTAGTCCTGGATGCCGTCAGCAGCATCGTGTTCTGTATGTGGTATGGCATTGTCATTGTCATACATATCACATTTATCATAAAAACTATTAAATTTATTAATATTTCTATTATAATTAATATATTATTAAATACAACTTTTTATGCCTCGAACTTTGTTATTCACTTAGAGAGAGAGAGAGAGAGAGAGAGAGGAAGTAGCAAAATTCCGTATGCCTTACGTCAAGTTAAAGAACTATCCTAAATCAGCAAATTTATGAAGAGCAAAATATTCGTTTGCTTGAAAAATGTTTGCTGAATAAATCAATATTTTTGCTTGTCTCAGTTCGGGTTGGGGCTAGGCATATAAAATGCAACAGACTTTTAGGCGCAGACATGTTTATGTACTTGTCAGACAGCCAGACGAGTTCCGCAACTAGAGCCCTGCCCCGCTACGACTGTCTGTCTGCTTGACCCTGTTTTCTCTCTCTTTCTCTTTCTCTTTCTCTTTCCCTTTTTTTTTTTGGATTTGTATCGCCCGCATCTGGGGCTCAGGTTGTACTACATCTATCTAGCTATCTGGCCATCTATCCAGCTAGTAGTCTCTGGTTGGCTTTCGCTTTCGCTCCGCTTTTGTTTTACTGCTCGCTGTCTCTGTCTGCTTTTATTTCTATTTCTATTTTTATTTTTTTTTATTATTGTACATAATTTGCACGTGCTACGAATATCTAAAATTTACGAGCGAGCGAGAGCGAAAGTGCCCAGGTCGTCGCATCGCTGGTTGGGTGGTTGGGTGGTTGGGTGGCGCACTGTGGGTTGGCCTGCCGACATGACACTAGTTACACTGTCCCCGCAGAGAGGGCTAAGGGATGTCGGCCGCGTCTGTTGTCATGTACATTATTTTGCTTTCAAACGTTCGCTGTAAAAGTAAAAGTCTCTAAGCTTTAAATGAGTGGAGCGACGATGTCGACGGCTTACGGCTTGGTGGTTGCGGTGGTGCTACAATGCTACAAATCTGCAGCGTTTTTTTTTTTTTTTTTTTTGTTTTGCTCGCCAAAGTCAAGCTGCCCCACGGGAGGCGAGGGTTGGGGTCGGTCGTGCTTGTTGCTTGCTCCAACACGTTTTATGTCCAAAATAAATGTGAACTAATGCATTTTTATTAATATATACAAGCGTGCTGGGAATCCCAACAATGATCATCAGCATCATCATCAGCTTGATGATGATTAAGCATAAAAACCACAAATGTTTTTTAAATGCAGTGCTAATGCTTATTCAGCTCGTTGCTCGTTGCTCGTGTCTCGCCTCTGTCTACTAAGTAGTACGATTCTCGCTACTCGCTTCTCGCCTCTCACTTCTCAATTTTATTTTTTGCAAATCCTGTTGAAAATATTTAGCACAGGATGTACGTGTTAACATCCCTGTTGTTGTTGTTGTTGCTGTTGTTGTGTATGAGTTAAGGCTGTCCCACTTGGGCCACACTGTCACCCAGCTCGCATATAGAACGACTCAGCAGTTTCAAAATCGAGCATTTACAAGTCTTAAGATAAGCTCAAGTTCCTTACTCTCTACTCTTTCATTGTCTAGCTCTCTAGCTGCTTGAGTTCATGACCCTTTGTGCTTGCTCAACTGCAGCCATCTGTAGTCCTATGTACAAATCATCAATTGTATCAACTATTCCATACACACACACGCAGACACACACACACACATACACATATATACATTATAATTTGTACATGTCTGGCAACGCCTGCTCGTCTGCATTAGGCAACAGCCAGTAGCAAGAGTCAGCACATAAACAACCTCATCATCAACCCCCTTCAGGGCATGACACGTATTTGCTTAACAAAATTTAGTCAATTGTGTCCAGTCAGACAACTAAATGAGCCTTTAAAACGACAAGAAAAGCGAATGAAAAGTGGCGAGTGGAATACATAGCGAGTTTGATTGTATGCGGCAACTCCCTGAGGGAAAGTCTATTAAGAGTTGGTATTGTCTTAGTATGACATTGAATTTAATTGAGTGAAGACTTGTCAAGAGAACATGGAAAGGCGCTACAAACTGACGAGTGATGAGATACGAGTGACGAGCGAAACGAATATAGAAAAATATCAGTTGCTTGCAATTGTCATTTGGCATATCAAATCTGAAACGATCTACAAAACTAATTATGCAAAGTAATTGCAATGTAGCGAGTAGAAAGAATATCGTAAAATCCTGATGAACTGTCAGCGAGTGATAGACTGTTAGAAGTTGTAAAGTAACGAGTGGGATTGTTAATTAATTAATTGACTTTAAACTGTAGTTAGGTTAGCATTAACTAAGACTTAAATTGAGACGTACCAACTCGTTACTCGTTACTCGTTACTCGTTACTATCAACTGGCTAATCATTACTCACTTGCTATTCTTGTCAATCATCGCTCATTGTGCACTTTTAAACTTGTTTTTAGATATGCGTTTCTCATCATTCGTTACACCTTATTCGTTACTTCTTACTCGTTACATGTTGTTCAGCATTCACTACTCGTTATTCGCTAAATGCGGCCGCTTCGAAGTTACTCGTTACTTCCTGCTCATTACGCCTTATCACACTTGATCCTAAACATACATTGACCTACATGAAATAACGAGTAGTCTGTTTAGTGAGAAGCGATTAATGGCTGAGGCTAAGTGCGTAGCATTGCAACTATAGCATTACAGAGAGAGCTTTTGCAGCCATACGGATACTTAGCTAACTCGTTATTCGTCACTCGTCACTCGTCACTCGTCTCTCGCTACTGACCGAGCTAACCGAAAAAGCTCTGTTGTCGACTTGATGGCCTGCTGCTATTAGTGTGATGGAATGCCGAATGCTGGGGCATAGACTCGGACATGGCGGGCCTCATTACTCACACGCTGGCGCCTTAGAGTCCATTTGCATGGCAAACGGCGCAGAATGATGGCCAGCCTTGTAAGGCTCCAGACTTTATTATCCACTTCTTTTCAATGCGTCCACCACTAACTGAAAAAGAGAGCAAATAAGAGGGGAAAATGTCCAAAAACAGTGGCCAACAACAGAGCCAAAGAAATGCAAAGGCGGCACTTTGCATACTAAGAGGGTGGCAACAGCTACAAAAATGGGGGGCGTGGACCTTGGGTATGAGAAAGTGGGCGGAGCGGGGATTTTGCTTGTATGGAATAAATAGAAAAAGCAAATAGCGAAACGCCTCTATTGACATTTTAGGGTTTCATTGTAAAGCAATTTAAATTATTGTATATACTTTATTTCTATTTCTATATTTGGCTCAGAATACCCTGTAAAAATGCAAGTGAAATGAGATGGACTAGATGAAAATTAATAGCAAAGCGAATATTCTAGATATTGGATAATGGATACACCCATATAGGGTATATTCGGTATAATTGGATATAATTTATACCAATTGTAACATGTGGATATTGTTTATAGGGTATATATATAGGGTATACATTAAGAGTAGTTTACTTGCTTCTACTTCAATTGGTATATCAAGTTTTAAATACGCACTGCATCTATGCTTGTGTCTATCTATCTCCATGTTACTCTTTTGATTGCAGGGTATCTCCATAGTCGTACGTAGCTCAACTCACTTATTTGATTATTTTTGAAACTTAAGCATTCAGGACATCGTGTCGCGGTTCGTGTTCTGCTTGTGATGCATCTTCGTGCCCTAAGCTCTTGGACAGGGCGTCTTACGAAGCGACTGGGGACACGGAGAGGCTGGGCTAAGGCGAGCGTAGATCTCTGCTACAACGAAACATACTACCCCAACCCCTTCCGCCTGCCCCGCCCCTGCTTGATTTTATTTTGTGCAAATTTTTCAAATGTTATCCTTAATTTAGTTTCTAAGTAGATGCCAGTCACGTCTCAGGCAAATGACATTTTATTTGTGGATTTTTATAGACTTTCGTTCCGCATGCGAGTGTGTGTACATTTCTATGTGTGTCTGTGTGCCTGTGTGTGTGTGTGTGTGTGTGTGTGGAGGGTAGTCAGCTCAGAAGGCAAGCTGCTAAGCTGAGGGGAATCGCTAGCCAGGGCGGCTGACATTCTATATGTGCATATAGATACATATGCCTATGTATTAAAGAAATGTTTGGTCTCTCTACCGTGGAGGAGGGCTTCCCCTCAAAAACCGAAAAATAGGTCGTTAATTTGCTTTCCATGTGTGTGTGTGTGTGTGCGTGTGAGCGTTTCTCGTGATTTTTATATATTGTACATATATTCTCTCAACTCTCAGTGGGTCACATGTGCCATTGATGAGTCACTGGAATGGCCCACGCCCATGGCGGGAGAGGGGGATGGGAAGGGGGAGGGCCGCTTTGAATTTGTAAAAATATTAAAAACGTGAATGCGTTGCTTAAAATATCTGACATGGTAGCAAAGCCAGAGAAAAAACAAACGAACTGTATGTAATTGATAACAGGAGTTCATCTATAAACGAGCGCCGAATTCCACTGAATGAATGATATATGAGACTGTTGAACAACATGAAGCGAAATGTTTTCTACTCTCCGCTCACAAAAACATATCAGTTTTTATATGCATTAATCACATTTGGTTTAATGCAAAATTGAACTCAATTAAACTGAACGTAACGGTAAAAAAAAGCTCCATTTTATTAGATTAAACTCTGATTTATTTGAAAGAGTTCAGACAAAGAGTAAACGAATTGCATAGGGTCATCCCTCTCACTCTCTCTCTCTCTCTCTCTCTCTCTCTCTCTCTCGCACTCTCGTTGTCTGCTTATGTGTTTCTATCACACTTTAACCCACACTCTCTTTCACTGACTTTCTATCACTCTCTCTCCCTCTGAATCTGTCTATCTTTTTTGGGCTAACTGTATGCTTTTATATCTGTCTAAGTGTATCTTTGTTTTATGTCTTCTCTTTCTCTCTCCCGTCCCTTTATAGCTCTTTCTAATTGTCTGTCTTCCTATCTCCATCTCCGCACTGAGAATTTCTCTGCCCTCCGATCTATGACTTTCTAATTTCCTTTCTCCTCCGTCTACCTCTCATCAACTCTTAGTTTCCTAACCCTCATTCTATTTATCTCTTCTAGACACATTTCCCTCCTCTCCCACTCTCTTCCTCTCACTAATACTCTCACTTAATGTATTTCTGTCTTATATAAATTCTCTCTTTGTTGATATCTCTCTTACTCTATTTCTCTTTTACTCTTGTTACATTTTTCTCTCTCTCTCTCTCTCTCTCTCTCTTTCTCTCTCACTCAATCGCTCTACCTCTTTATTTCTTTACATTTTTCTCTCATTATCTCTGAATCTCTATATATGGCAAGCTCTATCTATTACTCTTCTCTTCTCTTCTCTCTCTCTCGCTCTCTCTCTCTCTCTCTCTCTCTCTCTCTCTCTCTCTCTCTCTCACCCTCCCTCTCCCTCTCTCCTTTCTTTCTTGCTAGTCGCTATCCTAGTAGTGAGCAGAAGAGACTTGCTATGACCCCCGCATATGTATGGGTAGAGCTGTTTTAATGGTGCGCAACGTGCGCAAGATAGATGTACGAAGGCAATGCTTAAATAAATGAAAAACCAAGAAATATGACCGTATAAATGTATTAAAAAGCAACAACAACAACAACAACAACAACAACAAGAACAAGCATAAAGCATACGCAACGGTAGCTGTGGCAAAACAAGTCAAGGAAATTCGATGTGTGGGAGAAATTGAATTGGGTTTGCGGGATGTGGGTGAGGGTGAGGGTGAGGGTGAGGGCAACAGCTAGATGCTCGGGCAGTTGGGGTAGATGTGTGCGACATGGAGGGATGATTGTAGTTGTTGTTGTTAATGCTGCATGGATCACCTGGTTCGAGCTCACAACTTACGCACAATAAAGCAAAAATTAAAAAAGAAAGCCAGAAACTAAAAAAAAAAAAAGAAGCCTAATGCATGGAGTCGTTGCGATGTCCTATAGCTGTATGCAGGGTAGACAAAATATCGGGCAAGTCTTAGGAAAATTCGACTGTAGCAAATGGTATTTACGGCTGAGAGACTAGAAGCTGGAAGCTGCTTACCTGCGGGCGTGACAGGCTGCCCCATCCCATGCCTGTCCCATCCCATTGATACGAGGACTTCAGCTTCCCTCAGCATGGAGTAAAAGATAAAAAAAAGGCAACGATTCCATTGTTCTCATTTTTACGTTTTCTTTTTCTTTGTATGCTCTATGCGAGGGCAACACGCTTTGACGATCTAATTTGTAATGAACAAAGAAGTAGGAAACATATTCTATAAACTGTTGAGTAAGCGCTCTCTATGCATAGACTGTGTCTATATACCTGAGCTAAGATATCTAATATATGGTTTGCCTATAGGATTATATCTTAGTTATAGATCTGTGCCTTAACTATGTTCCTGTACCTTAGTTGTACATCTATATTTATTTTTTCAGATCTTATCAAAATCTTAGCTGTATTCAAGTTATGAATCTTACATCTATACAAATTAAAGATCTTATCTCTCTACAGAACCTTACCTTTAGCTCTATAACCTACTTTTATATCAATATCCTAATACCTAGATATAGTAATGGATCTTACCTCTAGACAAAGTAAAGATCTTATCTCTCTACTAGACATTCTCCTTACCTTTAGCTCTATAGCTTACTTTTATATCAATATCCTAACTCCTAGCTTTATGTCTCTATACTCTACTTGCATTTCGAAGCCTTAGCTCGCTTAGGGTATTGAATTTTCAACCTGAACAAATGTATTTCAGTTTTTTATTGTATAAATTTTTCTTTTTAGTATGTTGTATTGTTGTTGCTCAACTTAATGGCCATTGTTGTTGTTGTTGTTGTTGTTGTTGTTGCTGCTGTGGGTCGCAACAATGGTAGACAAAAGGCGCCAACACTTTTGCATCACTTCGATTGTAATTTCATGCCCGAATTATCCTTGGGGAGACATTTACCCTAAACGAAGGCGCACACACACAGCCAAAGAGAGAGAGAGAGAGAGAGAGGGAGAGAGAGACAAGTTCATGTATATAAATTTCAATAGCAAGCGGCGAAAAGCAAAAGTCAAAAGTGCGAGCAGCGAGCTGAAGGTGAGGCGAGTGCCAAACACACAATACAATGCATAGAAGGGCGCACGGCAATTGCAGCAGCAGCAAGGCATAGACAAACACCAATACACACTCACACATATATTTATACACACGCACACCTTTATTATTATTTTTACACTTAACTTCCGGTTTACGCCTATTATGCCCTGTGTTCTTGCCACCTTCAGCCTGCCGTCTGCCGTCTGCTACGTCCTTCAGCAAGCTCCACTTCGTCCTGGCATCAAATTACAAAATCCTCGTTCTACTCCAACTGCCTGTGCATTGTGTCTGTGCGCTGTGCCTCATCGTTCGCTAGATGAAGTTATTGTCCCTGGCATGTTTTGTTGTTGCTCTGACTGCTGTTGTTCTTGTTGTTGTTGTTGTTGTTGGGCGCGTGTTTTCACGTGTTCGTTCCGCATAGTTCCGTTTGATATGCCACAAAGGTGTCACAGTCAACGGCATTGTCCACATGGCAGCCACAACCTCAGCTTACTCCAAGTGTGTGTATCAGTGTGTATGTGTGTGTGTGCCATACTTCCTCTTTTGACACCAAAAGTTCCTCTTTTTTTTTTTTGGTATTCCCGCACGCATTGAAAGGTGCCTTTGCTCTTGCCTGCTTGACATTGAGATATCAGCCCGTTCAGGATTTAACTTATTTGTTTTTATTTAAAGTTTAGCACAAAGAAAGAGAGATAGAGAGTGAGAGAGAGAGTGAGAGAGACTCTAATCCAAGCGTATTCCAACTATCAGCTGTCATTAGAGGCAAAGTTTTGGCTTACTAAGTCATGGCTCGACACAAGTGTGATGCTGTTATCGATAGCTATATTTTGGCAGCTGCTTGAGTTATCGATAACATTTAAATGTGTAAGTCTTTAGCAGAATTTGTCATTACAAGCTAGTTATTCGGAGATATTTCTATGAATGCCTATGACCTAAGTCTAAGAACTTTACTAAGAAATTCTTAACTAATTCTTGTAACCAAAATGAAAGAAAAAACTCTCTTTAGCAATTATAAATATGCTAGCATAAAATATAGAAAAATTAACAAAAAAAAATCACTTTAAATACATAGCATAGAGATATTTCTATATTTATGTATGAAACAAGCTTTAAAAGTGCTAACAAATTGGAAAATAGAGCTGACATTTGGTTTAGACTGATTTGTCTGATTGGATTGGTTTGTTGGCGCCGTTGCTGACTTTATAGCCTAGCTAGACTTCAAATTGTTGCCACCGCAAACGCACACACAGACAGTGGGAAAGAGAGCAAAAGAGAGAGAGAGACAGCGAGACAGACGCTTTGATTGATGCGTCGTAACTTCGCGTGAAATTGCACACCAGAAAATCCAAAAGTGATGGCAGCAGGAAGCGAGCAGGTTGTAAAGGTAACAGCTACTTGTAAAAGCCAAAACAAAGCCTGACTAAAACGGAAGCAAGCACTCATGCCACACACACACGCACACAAACACACTCATGCCTAGCTGTGCTTGGGCGCCTCTCGACAGCTTTAAAATAGGAAATTAAAATTCCAATAATAGCATTACAGCCAAATGCCAGCCGCAGGTGAGCGTGTGTGTGTGTGTTTGTGTGTGTGTCTGTGTGTGCAGCCACTAAGTATGCTTTAACTTCTGTGTGTCTTTCGGTTTTCGGCTTTCTATCTGTCTCAGTCGCTGTGTGCGATAAAAATAAATTAAGCCACAAATTGCAATTTAATTTAAGGTTTACTTTTTGCCAAAAACCTTCCACAGCGACAACTCGCTGTGCCGCCGTTTAAGTGTTGCCAGCTCCAGCTTCAGCTACAGCTTCAGCCCCCAATCTTAGACTCCCCAGCCAGCGTTTTGGTCATATTAAAATATCTTGGCACATATTTTTTGGTTGCCGCGTCTCTGTGGCCCCTCCCCTCAGCGTATGCTGTAGGTGTGGAGCTTGGTTCGCGCCAACTCAGCCACAGCTCTCAGCCTCAGTTTGCCTCGATGCGTGCGTGTTTTTGTACCGAAAATTTATGGCATTGCAATTGCAAATATAATTAAAATTTTCAGCTAGCAGCGCAGCGCAACTTTTATTTAATTTTATGTTTGCCTTTTGCTATTTCCTTTCAGCATTTAACTAAGCGTTTTTTTTTTTTTTGTTTTCTGCCACATATCACATAATTCTCTCTTATATTAAATGTTTTGAGTCTGTTTTTTTTTTACAGGTCTTAAATATTGAATTTCCATTGATAATTCTCTAAAATGAAAATGCTTAAAATATCAATATTTTTATTTGCAAATGGAACTACAAATTGGTAGAGTCAAAGTTACCCAAAGAGCAGATGGTAAAAATTATATGAAAATTTGATTTTTTTGCAGTAGTTGAATTGTTTAAGCATTATTGCTCTATAAATCGATTTATTATCCAACAATTTCATTTATCAAGTGTAAAGAGAGCATATTTGTCGATTTGTATAAATGCGAATGATTTCTCCTACAAGAAGCTTAGCATATCATGGATATATGAATCTGTTGAAATATAAAATCATATCTATGTATATTGAAATTGTTAATATCTATATATAAGTATATATTGAAGTTCTATATTTAATATATTTAAGGTTTTTTTATTATTATTTTATTATTTTTTTTATCATTACAATGCAACTGTAGTAGCTTAACAACACATTAATAGACTAAAATATAAACCCCAGTAGGAAATATAACAAATTAATATATCAGTATTTAAAATCTAATGTATGTTTTTAGCAAATCCCAAGCGTAATATAATATAATATATATTACGTTATATATATAATATATAACGTAATATATAATATCTAACGTATTTATAATATATAACGTAATATATAAGTATTCTCAACGTAACATCTACTGCTCCAACATTTGACAGGAAGTTTGTTCTCAATGACGCCTCAAAGTTGATTAAAAATTGCAAATAAAAAATTGTTGCATACTTTTCAGCTGCTTACATTTATTTGGTCCACGTTAATTTTATTTAGGAAAGTACTCATTTTACAGAACAAAGCTCTAAGAAATTGGACCGGAGCCGAATGGTTCATAAGGAATAAAACACTTCATACAGATCTCAAGATGCCGACAATAGCAGAACCCATTGGCCGACACAGCTCAAGGTATGCGGATAGATTATCCGTCCACCCAAAACCAACCAACCAAGCGGTAAACCTACACGTAAACACAACTGGCAGAAGACTAAGAAGATCTCATCCTCTGGATAATCGTCTCATAAATTAAAGAAGAATAGACTACACAATAAAGACATGAAGCCATCTCCCTAGATAAGGTAAATTTAAACATGCGCTATAGAGTCAGCGACAAAATAAAGACATTTAATAATAATAATAATAAAAAATGTGGTCCACTTGAATTTGAATGAAATGTGTAGAAAGCGAGATTTTAGTGTGCCTCATGTTATTCCAGCTTAAAGCTCATCTAGTACGAATAACTGATAGTTAAATACACAGTTGATTGCCCGAGCAGAGTAAATGGATGGAACATGTCGCAGCGAATGATGATTGCCGCTTAACTGGACAATCAACTCCCCCAAGCCCAGCCGCAGTGAGTGCAACACTCGAACTCTCGTTGTTCACCCCTAATGGACGGCTGAACATGGCGCTCGACTGAGCTGCGTTCAGCCCCAAATCGAAGTTCAGCGCGCAATGGGCAAAAAGTGTAAAAGAACTAACTAAATTCAGAGTTTTTGTATGCATTATTTATTTAGCGAAGTTTGCCGTCAATTTGATGGCCACATGTTGCTGTTGCAACCACCGAGCCACCGAACCACCCAATAGACGACCTGCCTTTGTCTAGTATATATGCTTTTATAGTTGATTAAGGCATATCAAATGTCAAATGTCACTGTAGAAGACGCTGTGCTGCCAGTTGTAAAAACTAAACAAAAAATAAGAGAACTCGCCTGGGTTGTTTCGGTTCGGTTTTTATGGTGCGGTTGAGTGCGGCACACATACACACATACGCACAGGTAACTGCTTGCACCATCTCACACAAACACACACACACACTGTGTGTGGGTCATAAAACAGAAAAGAAAAGTAAAGTAAAGAAATGGCAGCAAGAAAACAAGAAATACAATTTTATATGGAACATATAACTCCCTCCCTCTCTCCTACTCTCCCCACTCCCACTCCCACTCCATCCCCATCCCCATTCCCATCCCCAACCCACCTATTCACGGTCTGTCTGTCTGTCTGTGTCGCGAGTAAAGGCAACTCAATTGGCAATGACGCGCCGCGTGATGGTTGCGAGTGCTGCTCGCTTTACAGGAAACGGAAATTGAAGCATAAAATTGCCAAGTTGCAGGCAAAGCCAAAGCCAAAGCCGAAACCAAACAGCAAGCACCTGAGTATGAGCGACTAACTGTTACCCTATAAAGTACACAGAAATAAAAACAATTACCTAATAGCAATGCAAGCAAATGCTGATTAGCCGATTGTCAAGCTCATGTCAGCCTGCTGTCAAATTGTTGTTACTCTGTAGCTCAAGAATCAAGTTTATAATGGCATTTATATTGAAAAGGTTGTAGAATTTGTTACAGAATGACAAGTTCATGTCAAGTTAATGTCAACTTCATATTAAGTTCATGTTAAGCTCATGTCAAGTTGCTGTCAGATGGATTTTAGGGTTAATAGGAAGAACAATTACATAAACAGCTCAAAAATATTTCTACTTAGAAACATAAGAACTAAAGTTGTGAGTTTATGTTAAGTTCATGTCAACTGGCTGTCAAATTACTGTTAACCACAATAAGTAGAAGAAGAACATTAATAACATTGCCAGCAAAAAATATTCCTAGCCATGCAAGAGTTTAATGTTAATAATCCAAGTCAAGTTCCAAACAGATTTTGAAGTTCTCCCATCTATCGAGCTGAGTTAGAGAGAATCCTTAGCTCATCATACCCTTTGCACCCATTGGCAATCGGTATATACAGGGTAGCTGAACAAGAAGAACACGCAAGCAGCGGAAATAAGTTTGTTTAACGTTGAAATTGTGTACATTATCCTTGGATTCGCTAACATTATCCGCATATCAAATGCTCGAACAACTCCAGCTGCAACTGTCAATTATAAGCGAAGCGAACAAAATGCAACCAATAAGTCCAATTGGAGTTATGTTAGCTGATCAATTGAGAAATTATTAGAATTGCAAGTATTTCAAGTGCATGCCAAATTCACTTTCACTCGTGGTAAATAAGTGGATTAAATTTACAATGATGGATAAGTAGAGCTAGAGCTAGCTAGCTAGATCTTAAGCGTCGCATGTGAGGAAAGGAGTTTGTGTTAGCTCTGATCTGATCAGCTTTACTTAGAGAGAGAGAGAGGGAGAGAGAGAGAGAGAGAGAGGGAGAGAAAGGGAAACTAGTTATAGTCCATGCGATCATAGTCCTTGCAAGCCATATCTATCACACATGTTCTAGCCATGATCTGATCTAGTCTAGTCTATGAGCTGTACTTGGACCCAATGCCCTGATTTAAAGTATATTTAAGTACTTCTTAAGCAATAAGTTCTTATTAATCTCTTAAGCTTTGCCGGATATCGAATTTTGCGTTAGCCCTGCTCCGTTGCTGTTTTACTTCTGCTGTCAAATGCTGACAGGGAGTTGGTAAGTGACAAGCCGGTCTCGGTAGGTCGCTCGCTCGGTCGCTCGGTCGGTTCGTTGGACGCAAGTAAATCATGCGCTTCATTTGCATTTATCAACTGGCGGCCCATCAAGAGGCACACACACACACACACACACACGTACACAATGCGTAGCTGCGACTGACAGCGTCTGGGTGTGGGCAGTGGTCACCGGGTAGAGAGAGAGGGGGGGGGGCGTGGCTTGACTTGATGCGGTGTTCAATGTACTTCAGCCTGGTGGTGACTTTTACAAACGATAATTAATGAAATCTGACAATGTGTACAGCCAACAAACGCCCCCCGGTGTATGCGCCTAGACAGAGTCCTAGTCAAACGGACTGCGGTGTGTGTGTATGTGTGTGTGTGTGTGTGTGTGTGGGTGGTTGGGTGGGCATGGCCTTGGCGCGTTCGATGAGTGGCGAGTCTATGCCGCTGAATGGCCTTAATGAGAAATCGTTTTAATTGAGTTTGCATGTTTATGGCTGCTTCTACACTTGAGCAGCGGCTGCTGTTGCACTTTTTTTTTTTTTTACTCTTATTTAAGCACTGTCTAGTAGTAGTACTGCTGCTGGCCGTTAGAGGGCGCCACGCCACAGCGTTTTATATGCGCAATTACTTTGAAAGCAACTGCGTCAACGTCTCCCACTCCAAGCCAACTACAAAGCTACGGCATAGACAAGCTGCTGTTTGGCATGTGGCTGGAGCTCTCGCTTTGTATGTGTGTGTGTGTGGGTTATTTCAACCACATATTGTCATGTACAATGGCATCATTTGTGGGTGTTTGGCCATGTGCCTGTGTGTGTGTGTGTGTGTAGGCTTCTAGGCAGCCAAGTCGAGCCACAATCACAATTTGGGGCGGGTGGAGCAAGGACAACATCAAATGTAACCGCATGCTGCCCGCCGCCTGATGAGGGTCAATTGTCCATTAGTATACAAGTGTGTGTGTGTGAGGAGACACGCATGTGGCGCCTGTTGGCCTGGCAACTTTTACCCTAACAACAAAGGCAAGCTGTAAGCTGTTGTTGCATTCGCCAGCAAACGAGGCATCAACTGGCGGCAGCTGCCGCATAATTATTTGTTGATTATGTAAATTTCAGGCGCAGCGTGGCAAACTCTATTAATAGTTGCTAGGCATACCCTGTTTCATATGATGTCCAAAGGAATATCAGCAGCAGCAGCAGCAGCCCAGAGGTGGATGGCCTAACTGACTTGCCTTGGCCTGGCTGGATATGCTTTGGCTTCAGCTTCAGCTTCAGCTTCGCCTGGCCTGGCCTGGCTTGGCTTGGCCTGTCCTGCTCTCGTTGTCTGTTTGTGCAACAAAGCAAATTGCTGTAATCCATTTTGCAGGCAGGCGCATCAGCTGCTTGTTGCAGCAAGCTGACTCTGCCTCTGCCGCTGCTGCTGTTGGCGCTGTTTGTTATCAAATGAAATGGATTTTTATTAGATTTTGCCTGCAAAGGGCAAGATTTAAATTTATTTCACGTTTTTCTGTTCGCCTCTTTGTTTGCTTCTCATTTTTATTCCTTTTAGTTTTTTTTTTTTTTATTCCCCCCTGTATTTTTTTTATTGCATTTTTGTTTTTCTTTTCTATTTTTCATGTTCTGCGCTTTCGACCGCTTTGTATTCAAGATTAATGAGTGCGAAATGTAAAATCCAACCAAAAAAAACAAAAAAAAAGCTACAAAAATAAAGCGCCAGCTAGAAGAAGAGTTGAGTAACGCCATTTTTTGAGCCACACCCACCTCATCACACACACACACACACACACACACACACACATAGACAGACAGACAGCTGCAGCCCCCCATCGGGACGCCTTTCCCCATAGTCAATGGCGGCTACAACTTTTATTTACAGCTATAAATAAGCAAAGAAAGCATAATAAGTATAAAAATACCGTTGAAGCATTAGCAACTTGCGGCAAGTGTCAAAGATTCCAGCCAGAGATATACATAGATTAAAGCTCCAAAACTTGCAAGTTTATGGAACTCTTCTCCGATGCTTGGGGAATTGATCTGAATGTGTGTGTGAATGTCTTGCAGCGACTTTTGAATCTACTTCAGGTAAGAAGAAGAAGAAGCACATGTTGCAATGAATTGATTATCCATGAGTGTGTGAATATGATAAGCTTAAAATATGTTCTGTATATTTGGTATATTTTTAATATTTATATGTTTATATTATATTCAGTATGTATAGAATATATTTCCGTTTTGGATAAGAATTTTTGTTGGTTTGGTGTATTTAACATGTTTTGGTATTTTTTTAATACTTTCAGTATATTTGGTTTATGGAACGTTCGGTATATCTGGTATATTTTGGAATGTATTTTATGTTTTGGTATGTTTTTGTATATCTGGTATAATTTGGGAATGTTTGTTATGTTTTAGTATGTTTTTGGTATGTACGGTATATTATTAAATGTTTTGGTATGTTTGGAATATTACGAAATGTTTGGTATGTTTTTGTATATTTGGTATATTTGGGAATGTTTGGTATGTTTAGGTATGTTTGGTATATTTGGGAATGCTTGGTATGTTTCGGTATGTTTTGGTATTTTCGGTATATTTTGAAGTGTTTTGGTATGTTTGGAATATTACGAAATGTTAGTTATGTATTGGTATATTTTGGAACATTTAGTATGTTTTGGTATATTTTTGTATATCTGGTATATTTTGGAATGTATTGATATGTTCCATATGATTTGCAATATTTTTAAATCTTTGGTATATTCCGCACGTTTGACACGCTTAGGTTTATTTCCAATAATTGGGATGTTTTTTTTTTTTTATATTTGTGTATATTTGGTAGTCTTAGTATGTTTGGTATTGGTATATATTCTTTGTATAGCTATATAAATCGTAGCTTTAGTATTTTATTAAAGCATGCTTACTTAAGTTCAACGATGGCAGGACAATAGTTGTGAGTCCTTTTGAGAAATACTTACTTCTCGGAGAGCTGCGTGAGAGTTGACAATGTGCGGGACATGGTTTAAGCCTATTATCGCTATTAATATGGCACGAACAGTGCAGCGGCAGCTGCTGGCTGTGGCAATTACAGCATGTCAAGCAAGATGCTTACTTACCTCTGGTATCGAGCACATGTCAACAGATCTGTGCCTTGTCGACGTGGCCAATGGGCCAGGTGCCCCATGTCAAAGCAATAAAATGTGCAACTAATGCGATTACAAACCCCAATCCCCGTTCCCGCTCCCCCTCCCTCTGCATCCGTGTCATGGCATATGTGTGTTAAAAGTTTCTCTCTCTCCCCACCTCTCTCTCGCTCTCTCTCTTGCTTTCTAACTCACCTGCTCTGCTCACTTTTTTTGCCTTCTGATTTTTTGCAAACTTTTTGCTATGCTGTCGGCCAATGGGTGAGCCGTGTCGCTGATGTTGCTTGTTCAAGCTTCACTTTGCTTACTTTGAAGCACTGCAAATCGCTTAAATATATTTAAAATTATGACAAATTGATTCGCATCCAAGGAAACTTGACTTTCACTTCGAGCTAAGAGCTTCAAGCTTCGAGGGTTGTCATCTCATTATGCAGAGCGTCTGGCCAACAGAGCACGACAATGAGACAATGTAACTCACCCAAGCCCAGCCCAGTCCAGCCCAACTCAGTTGTCGTCTTGCTACTCATTTCACTTTCCACTGTGTAGCGTCGACAGTCGACAGTCGAGAGTCTTTGCTAAAGTGCATTACAGTGCGAGACGCGTGCTAGTTGAATTTATTGTGGATACCCCGCTAGACACGACTCGACTATTTGGTCTTGTCTGATGTGTCCCGCTCGGGGCTGGGTTGAGCTGGCTGCTGCGCAGGGTCGGGGCAGGGGACTGCCCAGCAGCAATTTGCAGTTTTACGCTTACTTAAATTGTGTCTAAAATGACAAGGGCCAAAAAAAAAAAAAAAAAAAGTGGGGCTGTTGCTGTTGTTTTTAGTAAGCCTTTAACGCATTGCCCTTACAACATGGTCCGGGCCTCGTCTCCAACCACCCAGCTGCCGTCCATTGCTGCGAAAGGGTTAGCCACGGCATAAACATTTTATTGTTATGTCTTTCCTCCCTTCCGATGTGGCGCGGAGCGACAGTTGATGCTGTTTGTTGTCTGCCACAATCGATATTAATATTGGGCATACAAATTGAAAATTATGACGCTGCCGTCGACGCCCGCTCGGGAAATTCATTTATGTTTTATGGTCAACACTGGATTAGAAATGTAATGCACAAGAGGGGGCTCAACTTCACTCCAGGGGTTAATAGCCCAGCGAAGGCGTGAAGCAAGCGAGAACCGTTTCCAAGTATTAACCGAGCCACATAAAGAGTTGAAAGATTGGACAAAGCGAGACACGCAAGTAAATGCCGTTAACAGAAGCGAGTCTTAGCTTTTTGAGTACAACACAATGCGAGAGGCTTAACTAAGAGTGAAGGCATCAGCAGGGCTTGAGAGCATGAGAAGCTCTTAAGAAAGACTTGAGAAAGTGAGCTAAAGTGAAGATTAATTTAGAAACAATGAAGAGAAATGCCCAAGAGAATGCGTGAAAGCTGAAAGTGAGAAGCGATGCCAATGAGATAGAGACAGAGATAGAGATAGAGATAGAGATAGAGATAGAGATAGAGATAGAGATAGAGATAGACATAGAGATAGAGATAGAGATAGAGATAGAGATAGAGATAGAGATAGAGATAGAGATAGAGATAGAGATAGAGATAGAGATAGAGATAGAGATAGAGATAGAGATAGAGACAGAGATAGAGATAGAGATAGAGATAGAGATAGAGATAGAGATAGAGATAGAGATAGAGATAGAGATAGAGATAGAGATAGAGATAGAGATAGAGATAGAGATAGAGATAGAGATAGAGATAGAGATAGAGATAGAGATAGAGATAGAGATAGAGATAGAGATAGAGATAGAGATAGAGATAGAGATAGAGATAGAGATAGAGATAGAGATAGAGATAGAGATAGAGATAGAGATAGAGATAGAGATAGAGATAGAGATAGAGATAGAGATAGAGATAGAGATAGAGATAGAGATAGAGATAGAGATAGAGATAGAGATAGAGATAGAGATAGAGATAGAGATAGAGATAGCGAGTGAGAGCAAGAGTAAGAGTGAGAGTGAGAGTGAGAGTGAGAATAAGAGTGAGAGTGAGAGTGAGAGAGAGAGAGAGAGAGAGAAAAGAGAAAAGAGAGTTGAAAGACAAGATATATACGAGGCAGAAACGAAGTGAGAAATTGCTAACGAAGCTGCGATAAATACCAAATGTCTATCAACTCTTGTCTCTCCTCCCTTACGCTTCTGGGTCCTGTCCTTATTCAGCTGAAGGTTCAAATAAAATTAAAGTTTCTTAAAGTCTACGCTGCTCTCTATGGATTGTCTGCCTCAGACATAGGGAAATTTGCATTTTAAAATCACTTTTTTTATTTTGAAAATTAAAGAAGAACATTAAAATGAGAACAGTGAGAGAGGACGCAGAGCTTTGGGGGTGGGCTAGATGTCTGGGGCAAAAACAATGAAAATGCCGCTGCTATCTGCTAGCCGCATCTTTTGCAAAACTAAATGAATGTTGATGCGTGTTTCCGCATTCGCAACCCCTCGGCCGAATATAATGCGAAATGCATACCCACAATTTCGTAAACCCCATGCCCCAGCTCTAGATACACCCCCTCTGTACACACGCACACATGAGCTATGCTTTTGGTTTGGTTTTTGTGTTATTCGAGCTCAAGTCTGCGGCCTGTTACGTAATGTGATAAGAATGCCAGCGAGAGTCCAAAGACAATATCAACCCCCCCAAGACCCACAGCCCACAATGCTGAACGCTCAACCCTCAACCCTCAACCCTCATTTCTCATTCCTTAGCTCCTCAATGGAGTAGTTCGTCGTTCCATCTTTGGTCCACTCTGGTTTTTTCTTTACTTTCAGCATTTGCATAATATTATTTTCTATTTGTTATGATTTGCCTTTTGAGCAAATATTGTCAATTTCAATTGAATTTTGACATTAGTTCGGATGCACCCTCTCTGCTTCTGTCTTTCATCTTCTGCTTCTTTTTGTGCTAGGCTCCCTTGCGATTTGTCATGCTGGAAATGAGGAAAGTTGACAAATTGCCGAGATTTGCTTTCCGAGTTAAGGCGGGAGGGGCGTGTCTGCAGTCGTCCAGGCTTTCTGGCTTTATGGTTTACCTGGTCAGCGAGCCGTGTGCTTTTCGCATTATGACCAAATGCGTTTAAGGCAACGCAGCCAGCCAGCCAGCCAGTCAGCCATGTAGGCAGTGAGGTAGAGTTTTGGAAACTGCCTGCGGTCCAGCGTCAGGCTGGCTCAATGCCTGCTAATTGCGAGCGGCCAACAACAATGGAATTGTTGTACTCCTTGTTGCTTTTGTTGCTGCTTAACAGCAACGCCGGAGCATACCCGACTGCAGAATACTCTGTGAATAGTCAATTGATGTCGAATTAAGATTTTTGGCAAACGATATTCCGCAAGGAATAAATTACATTCAGCTTGAGATATATAGAGAAAATTCTAATGCCAGCTCTGGTCAGAGTTCTTCTTGAGCATTTTCTCCGAAATTCTGGGTCGGCATAATTTTTTCCTTTTTCCCGAAGCAATGACTTTTAGGCATTGATTCATAATTAGTTTATATGAATCTCGACTAATGTCCAAATCTTTTCCATGTAGCTTCAGGAATCTGCGCTCTATATAGACTGAGCTGAAGCTGGGTTTGCGGCTATCTCTTTGGCTTCTCTCGAAACCTATATACCCCACTTTGTGCGCCTGGTGGGCAGCCAGATTTTCGAATAGCAACAACACAAAATTGTGTAAAACTCACACAGAAAATTGAAGCAACGCCAAAGGAATTTTCTGTTGATATTTTTTAATTTTACACTTGACTGACTGACGCGAGCCGGACTCGACTCCCAGCCCAAAAGCAGATCCCATCTATCTCCCCACAGCCCTCCCAACCGAAAACAGGAAGGAAAAATAAAACCAACCCCAATTGCAAGTTCTTGAATGTTGAGGCGCATCCTGTTTGACAGGAATTACAGCAGGTAATACCTGCATGCCGGCATTGCATGTGCATGTGAGTGTGTGTGTGTGTGTGTGTGTGTGTGTGTGTGTGTGTGTGTGTGTGTTGTCTTCATTCATATAAATAAACTTGATTCCAACATATCAAAATGCAATTCCCGTTTGCCGATTCGCTCGTCATTCACACTCACTGAGCAAAATGCAATCGATTTGCAGTGGACACTGCAAGAAAATCTTTATACTCAATAATAATTGCAGCTCTACAAAAGTTTCGAATAGAGAGCATATCTTGTAGAGAATGATGAATGTCTGATAGTGTAAGATTTACACTAATTTGATAATATTTTCAGCATTTATAACTGTGGACAAATGAATCTATATGATTTAATCAATAAATGAGTTTAATACGATTTGTATTCAATTTTTTTCTTCTTTCTGGATTTGAACGTGCTCCGTCTGTCTGCATTGTTTGCCTTTAGAGAATTGTCTGACTGAAATAATATTCCTTTGCCTCTTTGTTTGCGAGGAACAACAACAAATAATGCAAGATATTCGGGTTCAAATGCTCTGCTGCCCATATCTGTGAGCTCGCATCTCTCTGCATTGTATTTACGAACGGGCGGTAGAATGGGGCGGGTAGGGTTTGGGCTTGGGCGTGTGTCCGAAACCAAAACCGAATCAGATTCCATTGAGCCCTGCGCCCTGCCCGCCGTTGGTAATTTGCAACGAGCTGCGAGCTGCGAGCTCAGCAGGTTTCGTTGCTATGAAGACATTTGCATATTTGCTGTTTATGTTGAAAACAAGATTTCGTTATTAACATTATTTAATTTGTTTACTTTGCTTTGCTTCAATTGGCGATAACCCGCCCAGCTCCGCAACTCCGCAACTCCGCAACCCCGACCTTATGCCCGAGGAAAATTGAGGGAAAAGCGAAAGTTGCGACCACCGAAGCGTTGCGAGCGCTCAAAATTTTCTGTTGACCGAAGCGGTTTTTGTGGCTCAATTGATTCGGGGATTTGTTTGCATTTGCCTTTACCTCGCTTGGCCCACGGTCTCAGCCAGCCAGGCTTGGCTCTTAGCTCTAAAGGGGCACGCTCTCTTTGTTAATTGCTTCCGCTTCTTCATTTGCGTCGACACACAGCTTCTGCTGCCCTGTGCGGCAACCCTTACCAGTATGCCGGGACATAAATAATGCCCAGCACTTAGTCTAGTCTGGAATTTGTGTATCACTTAATTGCTGTTGAAGGCCAAGCCAAGATTTCAAACTAACCTAAATTAAAATTTGTTTTTTATTTTTTATTTTTTCACAGCATTCCATATTTATTAATACTAGAAATTTTGTTGTGCTTTTTTTTTTATGTATACGACATATATTATTTTCTCGTCATTTTCACCTTTACATATTTTTTATATAATTTTTTTTTTTATTTTTCACTTTATAATTTTTCTAGATTTTGATTTTTGTGTAGAGAGATGTCATTAACCAGGGTTATAGATGTGTTATTCTTTTTAAAGAGATCAAATATATGCAAGAGATATTGAATGAGGGTGGAGTGTTTGTAAGATGATATACCATTAAAAATTCAAGAAGAAGAAATTAATTATAAGCAAAGAGGTAAAAGCTAACAAAGGAGAAAATCAAGTAGATATGAGAGATGAAGTAGAACTTTTATATAACATACAAATATAATTGCAAGTCAATGCATTTTTACGGCTATTGCAATATAAGATTATGATAGAATACATTAAGAATTCTCGGAAAAATTTAATATTATTTTAGCTTTGTCTCAATTCTTCTGCATCATTATCGAATAGTAACTCTGTGTTAAATTATTTTAAGTTAGATAATATCATATTTCTGACCATAACAAAATTATCGATAACAAAACTTATTGATAAGAATAAAATATTTAAACGGAGTAAAATGCGAATTGAATTACGACAAGTTCGACTTAGTTACGATTTGGAGCTCTTTGCATAAACTACTTCAATGGCACTTGGCAACTCTGCTGCGTTCGAGCTCGTTCGTCCTTCCTTCTCATTCTGGCAGGTCCTTTGGACTTCGGCACGTTTCTGCTTTGATTCTTTTTGCTGATTATCGCCAATCGACAGACGCAACCCTTGGCCACTTTGTCTAACTCTTGCCCATTCCATTTTGGCCAGCTATTGTTGTTGTTGTTGTTGTTGTTGGACTGGGGGTTGCCATTTGGTTGGGTGAAGGGGATTTTGTGTCTGTGCGCTGTCTCGCCTGTCGCCTGTCGATTCGCATTGCGTTTGAGCTGGGTCGTCTTCGGCTTCATGTTCAACTTTCGTTTGGGGCTTTTCGTTTCGTTTGCTCCGGAAGTCGCTAAACGCTGCTTTACTCCTCCTCTCTCTCTCTCTCTCTCTCTCTCTAAATATATATATATCTATCTCTTTCTCCCTTTCACTCGCTGTGCCTGTCCAACTTTTACCTGAATGCGTGTGATTTATGCATTGCCTGATATGATTCGAATTGATTTTGCTCATGAGTTAAAAAAAAAACTCAAACAGATTTACTGCATAGTTATTGCCACGCCTCCCTAACCGCCCAGTCAACTAATTGGCAACTTCATTTATTTTTAGTTTCGATTTCATTTTCATTTTCATTTTACTTTTCATTTTTCTTTTCCTTTTTCCTTTTTCCTCTTTCCAGTTTCAGTTTTCTTTCTGTGTTTTGTGGTTTTCGCTTTTCTTTGGCGCCCGCAATAAAACTTTAAATTCAAGTTGAGAGCCGCAAATGCTTGTAATAGCCGCAAAGTATGCAATAACAAAATAACAACAACAACAACAACAACAACAACAACAACAACAACTTTGTGGCCCATAAACTTGCGCACAAAGTAAACGTCGCCAGGCAACTCTGGCTGCAAATTTACCTATCTCCCCCCTCTCGCTTCCGACCCTTGCCAAAGCAACTTGACCAGAAAAAGTTTTTTTTTTTTTAACTTCAAGTTTGCATACTCTGCAAGCAAAGTTCTATAAAACTTACAGGGTATACAACAAGCTGTGAAATTTTACATTCTCCATATAAGATCTTTAAATACTTGATGTGGAATTTATAAGAGCTTAGATGGTATGAGAGGAACAATATATAATATACTCTAACTCTAACTCTATTTAAAAAATATTAGTAGAAAAAGAAGAAGAAGTAGTAGCTGAGATCATGCCTGATCTTAGTTCATCAAAGGCTTGCTTAGGACTTAACGTTCCCTGAGAGAACCTAATCGAGCCATGGCTCAGATCTATATCCATTAGAAATAAGCAAATGTATTTCACTTTACAGAGTATCTCCAAGTCACACATTCAAACAGTTTAACATTTGCATTTCGTTTCTTTTTTTTGGTTAAGCTTAAATCTCAATTTCACTCACAAGCTCATCTTGGTTCGCGACGACAGTTCTTTGTAGCGTTTTTTTCTCTTCTTTTTTTTTTTCTTTTTTTTTGGTGCGTTGCAGAAACTTGTAGCATACGTTATGCCACGCCCCCAACCCTGCCACAACTCCAATGAAAAGGGGAGCCAAGGCGAGCAAGTTTTGTGCAAGGGAAAAAAGTATAGGTCGCAGACGAAAGTAAAAACAGCGTTTCGACAGTTCGCAGTCAAAACTTTTTTGATTATCTTAATTGCGATTACGGGACACCGACCTGACCGCCCACTGCCCCCGCTCACCAATGTAAGCTCCCCAAGCGCCACATGCGTATGTTACCCCAACAAGCAAATGGACAGTCAGACAGACAGACAGACAATCGTAGAGTTAGATAAATAGATGGAGTAGCTGGGATTGATGGCAAAGATAGAGCTGCGGTAGTTGGATTGGGGCATTGGCTTGGAAACCCCCCGTCAAGCATCGACGAAATTAGGCAGACAGCTCCAGACGTCCCCAGTCCGCTCCCCGACCAAGTCGAAATTAACAAGATTGACCCCCTTCCATCCTTTTCGAGGAAAAAAGAAATGAAGAAGAAAGAGAGAAGCAATGAAAGAAATTGGGCTATCAAAAAGCTGCACAAGATTTTGACCAACTTCTGTGCTTGGACTGGTAGCTGCCCTCGCGAAATACCCTGTAAAAAGAAGGCATTGGATATGATAATATTCCTTTTAGAAAATTATGTTACACACAATACTCTTTAAATGGTATTAGATGAAACATAATTGAAACCAAACCGCTTAAAGAAAAAGTATCCCAACTTAAGGTCGGGTTTATACACTATATAGGAGCAACTGCACAACTTGTACAGGGTAAGCTTTAGTCTATCAGTTCTATGCAGTTTCATACAAGTATTCATTCTACAACTTATAGACTCTGTTGTGCATTTGTTTGTCGGCTTCCGTTGGGCCGTTGGTCCGTTGGTGTCTGGGGGCTAGAAGTTTGCCCAAAACTTTTGTTGTCTTCGATTGACGAACAGAGCCCACTTGCCCCGCATACCCCGCTGGGCTAACTTTTATGCCAACACCCTCGTGCAGTGGGCAAGCAATACAATTGGAAAATAATCATAGTTTGGCGAAAGATTCTGATTATGTTGGGGACTGCAAACAGCCGCCTTGGGGGCAACCGCTGCAGCTAATCTAGTTACAATGTGCGAAAAGAAATACCCTATAAAAACACAAATATATACATATACATATATATATATATATATATATGTGTGTGTGTACTCAGCTATAGCCCTCAGTCTTGGCTCTCGTAGGGCTCTTTAATTGTAGGCCATAAAAACATATAATGGGCCTTTATTGATTTTCCAGCTGTGCTCGACTAACGATTCAGCTATAAAAATGTGCCTCTTTATTGATTGCTGAGATTCAAGTATAATTCATTTTGATAACTCGCATTAAATTAATAGAAACTCTTATATTCTTTTAATGTTCGCCTGTCGCTCTTGGCGTGGGACATATGAAATTCATATTTGAGCGATTCTTAAAGACGTTGCTCTCTCTTGAAATAGAGATAGATAGAGAGAGAGAGAGTGAGAGAGAACCTTTAATGTTGTTTCAGCTTTACTCATGATGAGTAACTCTATGAAAAAAGATTAGGTGAGATAGTGACCATTATCGATATCTGTTATTTCAGTTATCGATAACTTGGAGGAAAGATTCGCCTTTTTATTATGAATCTTCAGAGCTTCATGGCCGCCAACACAGCTTCAGCGTGAGTAAGCAAATGTATCTGCTATGGCTCATATATAATTACATAAATATATAGATATTCTTTAACCACAGTTCCATATTGCCAAAAATAGGTATAGTCACAGCTTACCAAGGTGGTTACCCCAACAGGAACTTAGTTTGAGCACTCAAGCACTCACATCATAATCGATTAATCAGTTATCAGAGCTATCGATGACACTTGCAGCGTTGCCACCCGACAAAGATATTAAGTGCATTCGCGAGTCTCTGCTCATTTGCCATTTTCCCTTTGCCAGTTGCTCTTTTACTTTTCGCTTTTGGCAGCTCTGATGATGCGAGTACTTTTTGTCATTATCTGTCCTAACGACAGGGTAAACCACTTTACCTCACTGCAAAATGGCTTGCTGTCAGGGGGTTTGGGGTTTGGATGGTAGCATGTAAGAGGAGTGTGTATGTGTGTGGGAGAAGGGGGGAGTTTCTCTTACATTTATGCAAATAATGGGGACAATGTGTCATTGCCGCCGCTGACAACTTTGATGAAGCGACGCGACTGACAGAACCGATGCGGATGATTCTCTAGGTTTCTGTGTTGGCTGTTGGGTGTTGGGTGTTGGGGTCTGTGGTGTGATAGATCTGGCCCAGGCTATGCTCAGAGGCTGCTCCCTTACATAAAATGTGTAAAATATTGGCTGTCTACCGAAAAAACAGTGGATGGAGTTCAACGAAACCTGGGAATTCAATTTATATGCAAATGCTATGCAGGCGACAAGACAAATATCAAATAGTAGCCCACACCCAAGCCAAACACCTCTTAGGCGACCCACAGTTCTACACATACATCTAAGTATTTTCATAAAATTTATTAAAAAAATATAGAAAATATATGTAATTATGCAACATGTGAGACTCTCTATATACAGTTCCATCTCTCACACACACACACTCTCCCCTCTCTCTCTCTCTCTCTCTCTCTCTCATTCTTTTTGTCTATGTAAAGTAACGTATGCCGTCTTCATCGTCGTCGCGCACATCGTATGCTGTGGGCACATAGCTGTAGGACTTCTCCTGCTCCTTACAGTTACATGGCTTTTTGGGTTTCTTCACCACGACAACCTCCTCCTCCTCCTCCTGCTCTTCCTCCTCCTCCTCTTCTTGGTACTTCTCCTCGGATTCGGCCTTATAGCTGGGCTTGGTCGTGTACTCGTAGTCGCACTCGGTGGTTGGTTTTGGCATTTTCTTTGGCTTCTTATAGACCTTCTTCTCGAGCTTCTCTTCCAGCTTCTCCACGATCTTCTCCTTCTTCGCCTGCTCCTTTTCTTTGATGGCCTCGAAGAGATCTAGCTGCTTGAGTTTCTTATCTTCGAACCATTCTTTGATCTTCTCCCACTCGTCAACCTTCTTCTCCTCTTTGGCAGCGAACAGATTGAGGAAATCTAATTTCTTCAATGCCTCCTTTTGCTGCTTATCATCGAGCTTCTCGCTCAGATCCTCCAGCTTGGGCAGCTTCAAGAGCCAAGCGTGCGACAGCTGCAGAGCTACTAGAACGGAAAAGACCTACTGAAAAACCCACTGAAAAGCAGCTGAATAATCACCTACCCATGCCAGCGATCAAGAGCAGCGCCAATTGTTGCCTCAGTGTGTTGGCCATGTTGTTGCTTGGATCAAATTGCTAACGCTTACCCGCCAGCCAGCTGCTTTTAAGGCCAGCCCAAAACACGAGCAACTGCAACAAAGCTGCGGCTAAGCACGTGCTGCACTCCAGCTGATAAGCACGTGTGCATTCGTCTTCGCTCGCTGTCAGCGTCCAATCACTGCGTCATGTGGCCACACTCAGCTTATTGATAACCTAAGCTCAGCTGCTCACTCCTGCCACGCCCACTCATACGCACTGCAACCCTGTTGTGTGTTGGCTGTCAGGTTTGATTAGTCTGCGGCATCAAAATGTATTTTCCATGTATCTAGCAATAATTTTGTGTGAGCAAAACTTTTAATGAAGCGGGCAGCAGAGAGAGAGAGAGAGAGAGAGAGAGAGAGAGAGAGGTCCAAGGTCTAGAGCTAGGGGTAAACTTTAATTGAATGCGTTAGCTGACCTCGCCTTGAGGGGAGCTGCAGCTCGCTAATTGACTTGGCTTGCCGGCTAGCGGCTAGCTGTTAGAGGGGTGTCGGGGGTAGTGTGTAGCGAGGGGGGGGGGGGTCAGTTAGTGGACTGTGTGTTGATGTGTTGCAAGTGGAAGTTAAATTATATTTGTTTAGTGTGCGTCGGGCATTTGAAGGCGTGGCAAACGTGTGCCGGCTGCTGCCTGCCTGCCAACTCGAACTTCAAGCAAATAGATGCATGTGTGTGTGTGTGTGTGTGTGTGTGTGCTGGTCGGGCATATACATATGTATATGTGCATATATGTGTATATGCATGCATACATATTTGTTGTTGGCTTGTTTAGTATGGCTATTTGTGCAGAGCAAACAATTTGCCAAATTAATTGCACACCAAATGCTCTCACTGTTTGTGTATGTGTGTGTGTGTGAGTGTGTGTGTGTGTGTGTTTATTTGTATTTGTGTTTGTTGTGTGTATTGTGTGTATATAAGATCTTGTTATTTCTGTCTAAATATAACACTGCATATTGAATGTGCATGGCAAATAATGCGAATTGAGCATTTTTTGATAAAGTTCGCATATGACATGGACATTTTTAGAGCTAATTGCAAAAGCAAAAGAGTTTATGTGTGTGCATATAGAGTATATATATATATATATATATATATATATTTGTATATATGCTTCATACACATATTGGAGCTATTCAGAATATGAATATGCTACATCAATAACTATAAGATTTGCTGAGCTCTTCAATGAATATTCGAATCGGAAACTGAAAATCTTGTTCATGTTTATTGATTCTATACCTGAACAAATTTATATATATACTCGATATTTATTTGATATATTTACTCGATTCATGAATAATGAATAATCTAGCTAATTTAGATCCTTTTGCTTACAGCTTGTCTTAAAGCTTATAAAATAAGGCATAAAATCAATTACAAGTTTTTTCGTTTCTATAAAGTTGATTATATTCCATATAGAACTGAAGTTATCTGAGGTCGAGTCATCTTATTTGATATAGCAATTGCTACACTTTTTCATCCATTGCCTTACCAAGAAATGAAATAAATCAACTTACTATTAAAACTAGGAAGCTATGCCCTATTAAAACCTCATTGAAAGATATGAACACAATGAAATTTTTTGGGAAATCAAATTAGTTAGCAAATTAGCTTGGATCATAGTTAACATTAGTAGATTAACCCTTACAGTAACTTTGGTTAATGTCCAACGCAATTCATACTCTTATACAATATTATATTATATTACTTTATTATTATTCTATTCCTATGCAATATATGCCTCTAACATTGATTCGGACTTGGTTCTCATTTCTACCAGATTTTAAGCATCTTTTGAATTGCACACAGAGTATTTGGCAGTCGTGTATGCCCGGTTAGCTGTTCAGCCACTGTTGTTCGCAGCTTGTCAATGAGCTGTTTTGGTTTGTTGAACAATTTTCGCTGATAAAACGAAAGAATTTACAAAGCCAAAGAGAAGTGATAAACGTATTTGCTTATATAAGTTGTTCTGCAAGTTCATTTATTATGTTATAAATTTTAAGTCTATCTTAACGATTCATTATTCTAGCTGAGCTCAAGCTCAATGGATTTATTGATCGATGCGCTGGTTCTCGATGTTACCCAGACGCAGCGGCAGCTCTGGCAGCGGCTCCACCAATATGGGATCTTCAAAAGCGTTGCCACCATCGTCATTATCATCATTACCATCGTCATTACCATCATCATTATTGTCATCGTCATCATCAGATGCTGTTGTCGTTGTTGTTGTTGTAGCTGGCGTTGTTGTCGATGTTGTTGTCGTTGTTGTGCTGCGCCTGCGCAACTTGCGACCCTTCCGTCCCAGCTTTCTGCCTATACGGCCCAAACGCTGCTTCTTGAGCTTGCGCAGCTGTCTGGCCATATCTAGGCTTGCCAGCTGACCGTAAACTGTTGGATATGGTGCGATTGGGAAGGGTTCCAGAGTTGTTGCTGTGACTTCAGCAGCAGCAGCTGCTGCTGTTGTTGTTGTAGGTGTTGTTGTTAGTGTTGTTGTTGTTGTGGGCAACTCTGTTGTGGCATTCGCTGCAACTGTTGTTGGCGTTGTGCTAGATTCTGCTGCTGTTGTTGTTGTTGTTGTTGTTGTTGTCGTTGATGTTGTTGTGCTTGTTGTGTCTGTTGCTGGTGTTGTGCTCGATATTGCTGCTGTTGTCGATGTTGCCTCTGTTGTTGTGGTATCTGTTGTTGCTGCTGTTGTTGTTGTTGTTGTTGATGTTGTTGTGGTATCTGTTGTTGCTGCTGTTGTTGTTGTTGTTGTTGCTGCTACAGTTGTGCTGCTCGTGTCAGGTGTTGCTGTCGTGCTGCTTGTTGAGTCAGCTGCTGCTGTCGTTGTTGTTGTTGTCGTATCAGTTGCTGTTGTAGTTGATGTTGATGTTGTTGCTGCTGTTGTTGTATCTGTTGCAGCAGTTGTTGCTGCTGTTGTTGTATCTGTTGCAGCAGTTGTTGTATCTGTTGCAGCAGTTGTTGATGTTGTTGCTGCTGTTGTTGTATCTGTTGCTGGCGTTGTTGTTGATGTTGCTACCTCAGTTGTTGTTGTTGTTGCTGCTGTCGTCGTATCCGTTGCTGTTGTGTTATCAGTCGGCCCGTCAACAGCAGCTGCGATAATCTCACTTATATTGATTGTTATCGTTTCATTGAGACGCGTCTCGTTTAGCGTCTGCAACGTATTGTTCGAACTGACAATTGTTGCCACAAACGTCGAGTTCTGTGCCGCATGCAGCTGAAAGCAGCTGGCTGAAAATGCAAAAATAGTTTGTTAGTTTTCCTTTCTTTTTTTTTGAAAATCAATTAGTAGCTCGGCTCGACTAGCTCTGCAGCCACAGATGAAGCCACAGACATCCGTATGGCGCACTAATTACCTAATATTGTTGTCACAACGATAGCAATTAAATGGCGACGTGATATCGCATGTGGCAGCAACATAGTGTAATTTGATGTTGTTGCTGTTGCTGGAATTCGATGTAGTCAGTCCTTAATTAGCCTCGGGGAGCTTTGATGTTGTCGCTGTTGCTCTATAAATTTGGTTAATTGAACTGATTTGCCAAGTGCTCATCAGATGCATTTTTATATTGATGGCAACGCACACGTCGCACGGAAACGTGTGCTCACTACGTGAGCTTCATTATTTACTTATCATGTCTACCAGATAATAATCACACACACGCACACCATCAGCAACAGCAGCATCGACAGCAGCAACAGCAGCAGCAGCAGTGGCAGCAACAACAGTTGCTGTCGTCTTTTGCCGATGGTTTCTTTGATTCCGGAAACATCACGACAGCAACCACGTGTTGAGCCAACACACCCAGCTCTGACCACCGGAAGCCAAGCAGACCAATTGCTTTCAATTTGCTTTCAATTCTTCTTCATCTTCTTCTTCTTGCTCACTTTTGAATACTTGTTCACAATGTCCAAAGTGGGCATATCAAGTTTGTAGCCAACTAATTAGACCTTTAGCTAGACTTATTCAGATCGACAACCAAAGAAAAACTTTATCTTCTATATGAGTTGTTAGTCTCATCTACTACTTCTTCTTTCTTCCCCATCTATGAGCCTCTGTAAAGCTTTTGCACGAGTATTGTTCAGTCAGTGTTGGCTCGTTTCGTCTTCATCTGGTGGCAATTCCATCAACTGGGTCAGTTGTTGTTGGCTTAGCTATTGGCCAACGGGCACGGGCTCGGGCACGTAAACTTGGCCAACAGCTGGCAGCTGGCCGTTAGCAGCTGGCTGCAATCATTTGAAAACGCAAACAAAGATATTAGTTATTTGTAGATGGGTCAAAGCTGCAGCTGAAATCTTTTACTTTAATCGTTCTTTGAAGCAGCTTGAAGATTCTCCTTAAATCGCAAGCGCAGCAAAGTCTTTGGGTTTGCTTGTTGTCGAGTTGAGCGCGAATTGCACTTTCAATGCATTACAATGCTTTTTTGCTGACGCTTGTCTATAAAGTATTGTTAAAAATACAATCATGTCGGTATACGACGCTCAAATACCCTGTTAAGCAGCGCTATATTAAGCTGCAAGAGAATTAGCCTTAAAATATATTTAGAATTCGATTGAGCAGAGGGAAAATTAATTTGAAAATATATTCAGAATAATTAGAAATTATTTATTTATCATTATTTATTTTATTTATTCTTATTTACTTATTTTACAAATTGTGTTTACATACATAACATTAAGTTGAAATAAATATAGATATTTTAAACGAAAAATAATAACTGAACTTAATAGTTCTGCTCTTAACAGTTAAGAACTAAATTGTAATCCTGACTATTCATTGTATACCCTGTAACTATATAATGAATAGTCATTAATATAATTTAATTCTAAGCTTAATTCTTAACTTAATAGTTCTGCTCTTGACAGTTGGGTTACAGGGTATATAATGAGTAGTCATGAATACAATTTAATTTTTAACTTAATAGTTCTGCTCTACCGACCCCCTTGTTAACAGTTGGGTTACAGGGTATATAATGAATAGTCATGAATACAATTTACACGACATTTTTATTTCTGCGTGTTGACAGTTGAAATTTTAATTATTTGCAATAAACGTGACCGAAAGCCAAATGAGAGCGCCATAAATATCCATGTAATTAAAAGTAAAAACTTAAATAAGTTTCAGACCTGCATACAGGGTGCTGCATTGGGGCAACTGCATTGGTATGCAAAGTGCACACGATTGCGTAATACTCGCTTTTGGTACAATGAAAGATGAAGGATTCTCCTTACTTTCCCGTCGGGGTTTCCTTACAGGACATATACAGGGATATATTGTCAAGTCTCTAGTTGCATTAGTACAGAATTGCTTTGAGCTCTTACCATAGTCACAGAATGCCAATAAACTCTCTTTGCGCTACATTGGCGAGTATTTGATTAGAGTTGCAATGTATCGATAAACATACATATGTCTGCACATCAGTTCATATCGAAAACACGACTCAATCTAGACTCAGCTGAGATAGGCTTAGTCAAGCGCCGATAGTCTGAGAGCTGCTGAACAAGTTCATGTCAAGTTATCAGCACACTAAGTACGTGCTTAAAGTCAAGTTGAAGCGCCGATTGAGACATTTCCAATTCGCTATTTTTTTCTGTATATAAGACATCGAGTGCGAGCACTAAGACAAGCAGTACAAACTTAGAACTCAAACGCAAACATGTTCAGCAAGACCTTTTTCATCGCCCTCATCCTGTGCGGTAAGTGAACTGAAATGAATCAAACTAGTTCGGCCTACTGAGTACAGTTGACGATATCCTTTCACACACATCCAGCCTGCTATATGAGCGCTATCTGGGCACGCCCTCAGTTGCCTCAGCTTCCACTTCCTGGACTCGATACTCTACCCATCAGCAATTTGGGTGGAACTGTTGGCTCGGCAGTCGGCGCAGCCACTGGAGGACTCGCTGGAGGCAGTCTGGTCCCGAAATTGCCGCTGGGCGCGCAACCAAAGCTTCTGTAAGCCAACGAAACGCTCTCAACACTTCCCAATGCTAATGACCACAGCGATGACAAAAGCTAATCTATTCCAATGTCTACAGTTATTCGTGTTCTAACATATTAAATCTAAATTTGCATATCTTAAAAAAAATTGTGTAAAATTAATTTCTATAGTTGAGCTACTTTCATTTCGATGCTCCTAGTTGAGATCGAAGTCATTTCCCAACTGTATGAATCTTGAAGTAAATACATAGGTTAACAGGCAGCATTGTAAAGAGAGAGAGAGAGAGAGAGAGAGAGAGAGAGAAAGGGAGGGAGAGCAAGAGAGAGGTAGCATGTGCTTGAGGATGGGGACTGCAAAGGTGTGGAAGATCTGAGGGTTAAGCAAAATGAAAATGCCTAAAATTATACCTAAGGCGTGCACTAAGGCAAATACCAAGTAAAGAGAATTTTGAATGCCCTGTAAATAAATATATAAATATTATAGAAGTAGAACTCCTTGTCTGACAGAAAATAGCAAAGAAAACATACATATAACTAATATGGTATTATAGAGAGTCAAAGCATTTCCGACAAATATTTTTAAAGATATAATGCAAAGGGTACTGGACTGCATAATACTCATTCATGGTACAATGGAACTGTTGCCGTGGAGGATGAAGAGCTCTCCTTACTTTACACGTCGGGTTAATATATCGAAGGTCATATTATATAATATCTGTTAAGAGTACATTGAATAAGTTAACATGTACAGGTTAATGGAGATCTATAAGCACACTTAAATACGTGCTCAAAGTCAAGGTGTAGCATCGATCAAAGTATTTCGAATTCCCTGTCTATTTTTTTTTTTCTGTATAAAGCCCTCGACTGCCAGCCCTAAGGCAAGCAGTACGAACTTAGAACTCAAACGCAAACATGTTCAACAAGATCTTGTTCATTGCCCTTATCCTGTGCGGTAAGTAAACTGAAGTGAATCAAACTAGTTCGGCCTACTGAATACAGTTGACGATATCCTTCAATATGCATCCAGCCTGCTATATGAGCGCTATCTGGGCACAACCTCCGATTCCCGCTTCTGAAATCGCAATTATACCCGTCAAAATTTTGAGCAGAACTACTGCATCGACAATCTGCGCAATGACTGGAAGACCCAGATTGATTGTGAAATCGAACCGTCGGCGGCTTCGGATAAAAAACTAAGCGCCTTAAAAGATTCCCAATACAGCAATGCGAAAACCTAATCGATTCAAATGTCAACACGATTTATCGTGTTATAATATATTAAATCAAAAATTTTACATCCTAAAGAAAATTGTGTAAAATAAATTTCGATATTTGAAATACGAGTATATATATTATTGGATCTCGTACTTCGTTTCCCATTCATCTTCATCTCCATTACTTTTTCATTTACTTCATGTATTTCATCATTTTCCTCAAGACATCCTTCTCGATAATCTTTCATTTTATTAATTGTCTTCTTATTTCATTTATGTTTTCCCACGTTCATATTTTTTCAACTCACCTATTCATATTGTCTTATCTAATTTCTTATCTCTCTTCTCTAAATTCTACTTTCGTCTATCTCCTGCCGCCTCCTGAACAACTGGAACTGAATTGAATTTAGGAAATTCTTTTAGTTATTCAGAATAAGCCTTCCTGTATGTAAATTATGTTTATAAGAATCTTTAATTGTCTAAATAATTTCAAAGTTTATAGTTTGGGATATATTTCTCGATTGTCCTTTGAGAAGGCAATATGATTTCAAATAGTACACCATTTATAATCCAAAAACCTCATATTGAAAATCTAGAACTGATGTTTATTAAAGAGAAACTATGGAAATCAAAATGAAGGTAAGCCTGTGAGTATTCAAAAAAGTCTAGAATGATTCAAACAGCCTGGCACTTAAGACAGACTTACTCACTTAAATCAGTGTGGGAAAATGAATAAAGACTATGGGAATTATATAAGCCGATATAAGCTACATCGTCTTATTCAACTTCCGTTTCAGGAAACATAAACAAAATGTGATTCATTTCAAAACATTTTATCACTTTTCAGTTTCAATGTAAGTCGAACAAGTCTTACGTATCATTGCATTCGAACTGAGTTGAGCCTTAGCTAGCAATTTTGGAACACTGAACAAGTTAATCGCGCCTCTACGTGAGCTACCCGAGGCCTCAGTCAGCACGTAGCTAACTAGCTTATGGAACTATTTAGTGCTCGGCCCAAGTGCCGAATGTTTTAGTTATGCTTCAGCCCAACAAGAATGTTCAACAAATTGATATACTTGCTGTTGGTATGCAGCCGTAAGTGTTGAATAATATCGAAATATATATATGTATACGATCTAGTGAAATGACTTTTCGCATTTTTTCGTCTAGTGCTGATAGCTTGCAGCATGGCTCAAACCGTTGAAGAAACATCAACAACAGCAACAGCAACAGGAAACTCAACGCGCCGTCAGTTGGTCAGAAATTTCATGAATGATGTCCAAAGTCTCATAGCCAATTTGATTAAGAGCTTGCAACAGCTAACTGCAGCTCAGGATGGCAGCATCAGCATCAGCTAGACTTTTGGCAAAAACATATCTCAAAAACATCTCAAATACAGATGCTGAGGAAATAATAAAACAGACTCAATTCAATGGCTTTCATTGGGATGCTGCTATTTGAGATCGATTTCACTTGGGGCTTTAAGAGTGCTACAGCTTTGACTGATGCTTGCGTGTCATGGGTCAAAGGTCAGGACATTTTTAAGGCCCAACAACAACAAACGACAAACCTCTCGCAGTCATTTATCAAATGACATTTCCCAACTGTAAGCGTCTACAAGTGGATACACATGTTAACAGCCAGCATTGTAGGGACAGAGAGACAGAGAGAGAGAGAGAGAGAGAGAGAGAGAGAAAGAGAGAGAGAGGTAGCATGTGCTTTAGGATAGGGACTGCAAAGGTGTGGAAGGTCTGAGAGTTAAGCAAAATGAAAATGCCAAAAATTATACCTAAGGCGAGCACTAAAGCAAACACCAAGTCGAAACAAATTGCGTAAGGCAATACGAATTTTAAATACCCTGTAAATATATAAAGAGAATAGAATTTGTTGCTGGAAAGAAATAAGAAAAGAAAACTTACATGTATCTAAGCATACCATATTGCTTATAGAGCAAATTTAACATTATGGAGAGTCAAAGCATTTCCGATAATTATATACTGACAGTTGCTTAAGCGATCGATAACATGCAATCGATAACATATCCGTAAAAATTTGTTAAAATATCTGTTCACTAATCATTTCTCAGATACAACTCAGTACAGTGAGAAGCCTCGATAAAGTTAGGGTATAAAAATGTGCCAAGAAAATCTTAACGAAATTTCTCACGTTTGCCATAATTACGAGCAAAATACGTGACATGTGTTTTGACTGCGAATTTAAGCAGCAGCAGCAGCGGCAGCAGCAGCAGCAACAGCAGCAGCAGCTTGTCAAGCTACACCCTACGACCTGCCAACCCCTAGCCTTAGCCCTATCCCGTAACCCCTACGTTCAGTGTTTGCCTTTACGCCGTTTGTTACAGCCGACATGGGAAAGTTGGGAAGGGGTCAAGTATCGCTACGGTTGTAAATGGTAATACGTACTCGTATACATAACCAATAAAAATCTGTTTAGGCCAGAAAGAGGCGATAGCGAGTGGGGTGGGCTGGACTGGGGCTTGTCGTAACAATTGTGCGAGTAATTCATAAAAATCTCTTGAGCAAATGTTAGCGACATGAATGATGCTCGGGCATGAGGGACGCTAAGCAACCAGTTCAGATTTCCTGGGCCGTTCGTTACTGGCCTTTTCTTTATAGCCTCACGCCCGCCACATTTCGGTTTCTTCATAATTTATAATGCCTTAAAGCCGAACCGCAAAGCAGTTACAGAAGCAGCAGATGAAGCAGTCGAACTCCCAGAGCGTTGCGTGATTGAATTGTTGCCTGATTGACAGTTGACAGTTGAAATTGATTTTGGTGGTGCGCTTCCAGCCAGCTTGATAATGATGACGGTGGTTGCTGTTGCCACAATGCAAACGCTGCTCTGTGTGGGCCCAGAGACTGGGGCTGGGCTTATTAATCCCCCGAGTGCAGGCGTGCATAAGTATCGGGCAAATGGATTAGACAGTTTTATGTGAAATCTAACGCAATAGCAACAACCAAAAGGGGAAAAAAGAACAAAAGGATTTCACTGGAGCTCTTACCCAAGCCCAAACTATTTAATTAAGCTTGATCTTTACCTAGCAACAGCAACGACTAAGTCCTAACATATGGTGTACATCCCAACCCATTCTCCTACTTTCTCTCTCTCTCTCTCTCTCTGTCTACATTGATTGTCATATTTGTGTGACAGTTAATGAACGACTGGCGTCTCTTTGTTGTCGCTAATCAAAGGATAAAATCCGAACGCGAAATGTGCAACGCATAGCCAATGTCCTTTCCACAGCAACGGCAGGAGCAGCAGATGGACAGCTGGATAGACCGACACGAGTGGGAAGGATTGCAGTCATTTAATTGATAGATGATTCACATCATTTAAGCAGCTTTAATTGAATCATCAGCGACAGTTAGCTGCAATAGAGGGCATCTAAAGTGGTTGACTGTGTTGTTACCCTATTGGGTATTGCACTTGACTACGTGGTTACCATATTGGATCAATGCGTAGTTGAGTACATTATTCGATTATCACTAATCGATATTAATCGGAAAAGTGTTGGCGAACTTTGGCTAATCTAGTCTATTGGCAAAACGCAGTATATTTAACATTAATTCACTTCATCTTTATGTATGCTGAATTCCTATATATACCTATCGATATTTCTGTTATCGATGGTATAATTTCTGTTTCTGAGTTATGGATTATATGTAAACCAGTCGATTGCTAACATTCAAAGTGAATCAAGCTGCCATGTAGGCAAGTAAATGTATCTCTAAATATATTTATTTATATGTGTATATTTATCGATACAAATCGATATCGATTTTATAAATATATCGCCAACTGATAAGTAATTGTAATGGCAACTTAAATTGTGCCCTTATCACTCGTATTTCAACAATCAAACATATTTCGCTTTAAGTTGATAACCAACTTCGATTTGTAAACCCAAATTGTGAGCAACAGTTGAAAGAGAAAGATTCGTTTACCTGGCTAGGGGCTATCCCTGCTAAGCGGTTCAACTTGTAATGCTATTACTCAGAGTTGATTGTAGCACATGAAAATATTAGAGCAGGGCAAGCAGATCAATCAGACTGCCAAAATGAGAAAGAGAAAGGTTAACTTCCTGCAACAAATTTTTGCCAGCACAATGAACGTAGAGTAAGGGGCATAGAGACGAGCGTAGAGGAGAAAACTCGAGTTGAATATCCCGGCAGCAAGAGCCATAAACAGTTCGATATGAAAGTATTGATTTGCTTTGACAAATCTGAGGGACTTGTAATTTCATTACAAAAACCATAGAACAAGATAACCACAATAGAGAGTGAGAGTAATAGAGGGAGAGAGAGAGAGAGAGAAGGAGTGAGCTAGAGACTAGGAGACAGAGGAAAACGAAAATACTCAATTCCCCAATGTGAAAGTAATAGACCAACAACAGCAATCCGTAGCCCCCAAAAACAGGCCACTGAAGTAGCTGTCTGGCACTCGAGCGGGCGGCTTTTAAGATGCTTTATGTGTGTGTGTGTATGTGTATGTGTGTGTGTGTGTGTGTGTGTGTGTGTGTATGGAAAATTAAATTCAATTGTGTGACAAGTTAATCCTATTTCTCATCTTCCAACTTTTATTTAAGCTTCATTCTTTATGCATTACATGCGACCGAAAGCATGGTACGAGACTCCTGACAAACTTCCAGTCATGCAGTCAGTCAATCAATCAATCACTCAGTCAGGCAGTCAGCCAGTCTGTCAGTTAGTCAGTTAGTCAGTTAGATGCTGTCAGAATTTTGTTTGATATGTTGCAAGGCAGCTCCAGCCTCTAAAAAAAGTGAAAGCGTACCGAACCCAAGCGAAGGGTTGCCCATACACACACGCACACACACACACACACATACACAGTAGAGAGAGAGAGTCGAGCTGTGTGTGCGTGGGGTTTCCGTCTGTAAATGTGCTGGGGCAACACTTCATTAAACTCATAAAGCAATAAAATGTGCTCTTGATGAACAAAACAAAAGCTGGAGCAAGCACGGGGACAGGCTCTGACGAAACCCTCTTACTCTACAACCACTTCACCCACTCAACCAGCGATGCGCCTTCGATTGTCTGACAGCTCGACATTGTCTGCTAATGGCAACTGCAGAGCTGTCGGCTCGAGCTCACTCACTCACTCACTCACTCAGCCACTCTCGCTCTCTGTCTCTCAGTCAGTGTGTTCTGTCATCCATCACGAGAGAAACCTTAAAGCTGCATTCCATATGGGCGCAATGCTACATCTCAATCTACCGCGCTCTACCCAGCTGTTACCCCCACTCTCCCCCCATTCACGGTCTAGCTAGGTTGCCTTTGTAGGTATTCGTAGCGTAGCAATCGATAATAATTACATTAGTTTTCTTTGTGTCGACACTTTTATTTCCATTTTCAATTATCGGAAATGCGTCAAGGAAGCCAACTTCTAGATTTCGTAAGGTATAAAAGGCTATTTCTTTTCTTGCTTCCTATCTTAGGACGAGCTAATGGGTTCATCGTCATGATCATTGAAAGACTTATGGCTATATATAAGTACTGTTTTTGAAACCTGAAATTGTAATCCCAAACTCTATTTGCATCGAATAGAATTTGTGCATTGATCCGTATAGTTGAGTTGAGTTGTTTTCCTTCTTCAGAGCTTGCTTTCTCTTATTTCCGATCGTTGCACTTTCACAGAAACTGATGCACTCCCGATACAGTTCGTACAATTTCCTTGAATGTTTCTCTTCACGTTGTAATGAAACTCATTTGTTGAATGGTAGCAAAATTTGTGTTGGAGTTGAACTAATTCAAGGATCTACTGAACAAGCTGCAGGACTTTGTGCGTTTTGATTGTAGTTCTGATATCATAAAGCTAAAAGCCATTATTCCAAATGAGGCTGAGACTTGCAAAAAGTACACAAACTATATGTTTTCAATTTACGGTTCAATATTCAGCCTAAGGGAAAACAAAACATATATCAATCGTGCAGTCGAGAACTTCAGTAGTGCTACAAACCTGATTATTATGTGGTAAGGAAGCAAGGTTGGTCCTGAAAGTGCATTTGACCCATTGAAAAAAAGTGTTGCTTGACTTTTCGGTGCTTAGTATACTACAGAGGGCTAAGTAACCTTGGTTCGACGATGATCGCAGAGAAGAAATCTGTGTTTTCTGCAATCACTTGAATACATTATTATTATATGGGTTAGGTGGTATATGGGTTAAATGGGACGGGGCTTACCTTCAGCTTTCATTTAATTTGACATAATTTGTAATTCGTGTAGTAGATACAAAAGGAAAAACCAAAGTTATGTAATATTGGGAAACTTGGTTAAGAAATGATTTCGATCTTTTTTATACACAATATAGTTTTGAATCTGTAAGTGCTCTTAGCCCGATATTGCTCTTTAATATGTACAACATATATGTACTTAAGAGTTGTACGTTTGAATCCGAAATTGCGTTTGAATCCATATTGAACTGAAATGATGCTAACTTTACCACATTTTGATTCGAGGTTTTCGCATTGTAATTTTTTGTTGTCTTAAGTAGAGTATAGCTTAGTTCACCGTCCCTTGTTTTGGTCTAGTCTCCCAATGCGCTTACAGTGGATGTGAGGCCCAACCCAAGACAGGCAAATGACAATCGCAGTCGTGGCCGTCGTTCTTGAAAACTGCAATTGAATAGACCTTGAGTCTGATTTTCTTTTATCGTTCTATTTTCTCATCTTTTCGGGGTTTTTCTTCCTGCCGTAGATATTTTATATGTGATGTCACTCCTCTTCTGTCCGCACTCTCATCATCATCATCATCATCATCAGCATTGTTATGGACTAGACCGAATTCCGAGTGGGGTTGTGGGGTTGTGAGGTTGGGGCTATAAATGCGATGCGTATAATAGAGTAGCCGAGATGTATCTTTATTACGGTAATTGCTCATTGAACAGGAAATTATTATATGCGTGCGTGTATACCTCTTCCTCCTCTTCCGCCGCTCTCTCTCTCGCTCTCTCACTTTCTTTTTCTCTCTCAACTCCCTGATAGACTGCTCAGCCGGCTTTCGCTTTCAGCATTTGCTTGGATGCGCCTTGGATGCCCGAAATAGACGAAAACGAAAAACGTAAAAAAGGGCAAGAAACTGTAAGGCTGAGGGATTCTGCGTGACGCTCTATTTCGGTCTCGATATAATAGTAATAATAGAATGTCAGTTTTTGGTTAGGGTTAGTGTTAGGAGTAAATATATATATATATATATAGTTTACCTATTCTAGCAATTACGGACTTCTCTTTCTCTCTCTCTCTCTTTCAATTTCGTCACTTATGGGTATATGGCACTTATATCTGCAAAGTACGGCTACACAAATCGGGTACTGGGGATGTGCTCCATCAATTGGTGTCCGGAGTCGCTCTTCTCAGTCGGGGTACCGCTCCGAAACTTGTGCCAAAAGATGGAGGGGAGAATGGGGGCGGAAAACAAGGGGATGCGGGAATTGGGTTCAGGCCAGTCGAGAACTATTGAGCTTCGGGCAACCTATTGACAGCCGGCAGCATTTGTGGCTGCACTCGTCGGCGTGGACGTATATTATCACCGCCCCCATCCTGATCAGATGGGCGGGGAGGCAGACGCCAGCTCCACACATGGACACCATCACCCTCGCCCATATCGAAGTGTACGCGCTGGCGCTGTAGAATTATTCGAAGATTTTGTACAAACCTAGCCACATCCATTGGATTCTCGTGCTGTAGACGCGCTGCTACCAACGGCGGTATGAAACGATCGTAATCGTGAATTTGCTCTTCGTTTGGTCCCCAATGGAGCTCAGGGATGGGTCGGCGCTGTCGAAAATTCAATTGTCTGTGGCGATGTGGGTTCATTGCTTTTTCTCGTAAGCGGTTTATTTTTTTTTTGTTTTGTTTTTTTTTTTTTTTTTTGTCTATGCGAGAGTGTATGTTTGGTTATGTATTCCTAAATTCTTTCTTGTTTTCCCAATTCTAGACCGCTTGAGAAATTTAGATATCCAAAATGTGTTTTAGTACCGACGACGGTTTGCCGAAAGTTTTGTCTTTTTTTGTATCTATACCGGAATTTTGGGGGCGGGAAAAACAAAAGTAAAATATTAAAAATTATCTGAAAGTCTGTTCTATAGTCTAAAAAAATTTTTAGTTGATATGCCTAGAAAACGCTGTGACGAAAGCTCGCAGGACTACTATATTCACACAGAAAATTTTAAGAATTGAATCACTATTCATTTCACTAGTTCAAAAGTGACGTGAACCGGAGCCAGGGTGAATGTGAACTGCTGCTTGAAAGAAGAAGAGAAAGATTCTTCATAGAAAGTAATAATATAAAATAATACAAAAATTACTGAAAAATTAACGAGCAAGCTTGCTTTGGATAAAACATTATCGAATTGGCTTGCAGTTGAAAAGATATCGATAAATGGATCGTTAGAGCAGCTCTGGGCACAGGTATCGAAGCCGTACAATTCAATTAAATATCATGATAAATTCATGAGTAAAGTAATGAGCTCTATGGTTCAATGGGAGCACTACTGAATACGACTATTAAATACTTTGTATTCGTTATTCATGGATAGAATCCAAGACAATCTGCAAATTTAAATTGAGCGAATCAAATTGAATTATGTTGGCCAAACTGAAGTTTATCTCAATGAACTCTGCCAGGCGCTTCACACTTTGGATGTCTACTAAATGCCGGCATGCGAGTATTTACTGTAGCTGTAGGTAAAACATAAGCGTTTCTGCCTTTTCATGTTGGCCTGTCGAGCGTTTGTCCTTAATCAAAATGCACACACTTGATGCATATTTAATTAAACTTTCACCTTTCTGAGGGAACGTTTCAAAGAATTTTTGCCAAAAACCGGGTCGAGAGTGCTTTCTATCTAAGCACGAGAGCTGGGCCGTGGGCCGTGGGGCGTGGGGCGTGTTGTGGGAGAGACTGAATGCCGTCTAAGCAGAGTTCATTTTCATTTTGGAAAACAGAAATGACTTAAAAGCGACACGACGGCACTTTAATTAAATCACTTTTAATTAATGCAAAATGCGAATTTCAAAAGATGTTGCCTAGACATCTAGCAGCAACATGAAAAACAGATGAACAACTCACTAGACGAGTGGAGGAGTGGAGGAGTGAAAGAGGATGCAAGCTGGCAAGGCTTTTCGGCGCGGGGGCGGGTAGGCAGCAACCACATTTTGTTGTCGCCATAATTACAACTCAATTGTAATCCAATTTTTGGGCAGGCATATAAATCGGATTTCATTGTGACAAGCCACGCCCTGTCGCACACCGCCTTTCTCACACTTCTCTCTCTCTCTCTCTCTCTCTCTGTATCTGACAGTGGTGTCTGTGTCAACTTTTTTCGGTGTCAAATAAATAAACTTTTGACAGTCGGCAGACAGACGGTCGGGAGTAACTCCGATCTGAACCTGTGCCGGAATTGCAAATTAGTTTGTCACAAGCAACAGAGCCGTTAGGGCAGGAGGCCAGTCGCCTCCTGCCTTCTGCCTCCTGCCTGCTGACTGCGTGCGATTGAATGCTTTAAGAGGCGTGTCCGAATGCTGCAAATGTTTTGTGTCTTTTGGCTGCAAACGTTGCAAATTAGTTGCACATGTTTCGTCCGCAGCCGAAAAACAAGACGTGTTTCCACTAATTTGGCCAAAATCAACAGCTGTGCATACATGCGACAGTATGTGAATGTGTGTGTGTGTGTGTGTGTTTGTGTGTGTGTGTGTGTGTGTGTGTGGAAAACTCATCATAACTTTCTTATCAAAAACTTATTTTAGGCAACGAGTGCCGCAAAGATATTCCCCCCCCCCCCCCCCCAAAAAAAAAGTAAGAAAGAAGGAAAAGAAAAGGATAACTCAGAAAGCTTGACAACAAGTATAGGGCAGACAGACTATGAAATACCCTGTAATAACAGAGTGTGTAGCCAATTGGGATTCCGTTTGAACAACATTATATAGATGGACTATTTTCATGGAAATACCCTGTGAATTTAACATACAATATATAAAGAATTTATTAAGCTTTGATGTCAATTTTGATATATTGGCAAATTATCTGGCAATCGATTAAAAAATAAATATAAACTTTAAAAATAGTTCAGTAGTTCCATCAATCTTCAGACGTAACTAAGATATAGATTAACATTTAAATGTATTCCAGGGTAAAGAATGTGCTTAAGTATATATAAATTAATATATAAACGTATTCCATATATAATATATAATATATAATATATAATATATAATATATAATATATAATATATAATATATAATATATAATATATAATATATAATATATAATATATAATATATAATATATAAAGATATCACAAACTTCATACTAACTTTTACAGGGTATCTGTGCACCAACATATACATATGTACGTTTATGCACACACATATATGATAGCAAATGCCTTGAAAACTTGTTATAATTACACTGTCTTGACAGCTGTATGTGTGTGTGTGTGTGTGTGTGTGTGAGTGTGTCCTTATACTCATCCTTAACTATGTTAGCCCGTACGCCCTGCCGCTGTCGTCGTGACTGACTAACTGGGCTAACATGCATGAACAGTAACATATGTTGGACTTGGCACAAAGTTTTGCCAGTTTTTGGCGCGCTTTGGCCATGCTGCCATTTTTAGCAACTCGCATCCATAGCCAAGTTCTGCTTAGTCTCATTCCCACCCAGTCCCAACTGTCCCTCATTCAGTGCGGAACGTGTGCGTTTTGTGGTTGAGCTGGCGCACACTTTAGGCGCAGCATGCAACAGCTGTGCCACAAACACCATCTGATTACCCCGACTCCTGTTGGGCAGCCCCTCTAAGTCGCTGAGACTAACAAAGTTTTGCTCAGCACAAATTAAAGTCAACAAAAACTAGAATGAGCATCATCATTTCAATAAAACTCAACAACTTTCCATATATCCAATGATAGGGTATTATTAAAACAGATAAAGTGCCGAAATAGTTATATACGCATAACTACCAGATACCCTGAATGCAACACATAGAGCTGCTGATGTAATAGACTAAGCGCACGAAGGAATAATATGAAAGACAGACGGACGAACAGATAAACAGACGGTTATAGCTAGATCATCGAATATCGTTATCTTTTGGTATATAAAACCCATTTCAGGCTACAAAAAGTATCAAAGGAATAACAAAGTTTCTTAATGAGTATACAAACTAAAGTCAGTATCTGATGTATATATATATATATATATATATATATATATGCATAGGTGTAACGGGCATTGAGATAAAGTGTTCAACTTTAAGTAATCAGGGACTGAGCCAAATGATGCCTGGGAAAACAAAGAAATGAACCCGAAAAAGCACTTCCATGCCACACACAACAAGGCAACAGAGCCAAGGAAAAAAGTTGAAAAATTATTGCAGCGTGTGTGTGTGTGTTAGCTTAATATCGAAATAAAAAGCCCGTCAATATTAGACAATGAAAAAAAAAACATGGTTAACAAAGCCAAAACGAGGGTGCCAAAAAAAAAATAAATAAATAAAAATAAAAAAAAAAAAATAAAAGGAAAAAGCTAAAATTTTGACATAGGAAAAACGAGTCCCAAAGTTACAAAAAAAAAAAAAAGAAAAAGCGGAACCAACTTTGCCAAGTTTCTATAAAGGGGTGTTAAAGAGTCGGGGAAGGCAGCTGAGGGCGGGGTGGGACTACCAAAAATATATGCCTAAAAATGGGCTAGCCCAAAATAAATATGGCAACAAAATGGCAGCCAAGAGCTTGACAGCGAAGCGGAATGGTTAAAAGTGGAAAGGAGCTTGGCACGAGCTAAAGACGTTACTGCGTGGGCGTTCAGCGAGGGTTGAGCGCTTGCTCCCCGTGCTGGGCAGAGGCGGAGGCGAAGGCGAAGGCGAAGGCGAAGGCGGCGTCGTGTAGTCGTGAGCAATGTGAATTGCATATGCGGCACACGTATTTGCGCTATAATTATTTCGTACGTGAGCACTGCGCTCAACTTAGCCCGGAAAGCAGCCATAGACGCTCGTGGAACAAAGACAATGCGAAAGACACCAAAAATAAAGAGAGACAAAGAGAGAGAGAGAGAGATATAGAGAATGTTAGGGGTAGACAGTAAGCGACATTTGCGACATCGTAGCAGACTTGCATCCTGTTCAGATTGTCTGCGAAGACGTCGGCAAGCTTAAAGCTAGCTTGCAGCTGGCCTTAAGCTATAAATTGACTTTGCTTCAATCAAGTAGCTAGAGATGGGTGTGTGAAAACGTGATGTGATTGAACGCATTAAATGAAGGTTATAGGTGAGAATATAATATATATGAAGTACTCTGCTGCTATACACTGCTGAGCTGACTGATTGACTGAGACATGGATTGACTTACTGATTGATGGATAGAATAGAAGATTGATTGATTGACTGACTACGGAGTACATTGATAAACGATTGATGGACTAACTGTTTAACTGACTGATTGACGATCTGGTTAACTGTTGGATTAATTGGTTGATTGACTGATTGATTGACTTATTGATTGAATGGCTGCCTGAATGATTTGACTGATTTACGGACTGATTCTTAGTGTGATTGCAATTTTTACAGACTGATACCTAACAAAAAATTGATGACAAATCAAAGCAAAACTAGGCGAAATATTTAATGGAAATTTGGCACTCAGAATTCACTACAAAAAAATTGAATGATAGAAATTTTTGGCAAGTTTTTTATTTTCCAAAAAGCTCAAGTCTCGAGAATAAAGTAAAAGACAGAAGTACAGAGGGAAACGTGTCTGCAATTTGTTATGACGCCCGCAGACAACAGAGGGCGCCATCAACAGACAGCAGACAGCAGACAAGTCTCGGCTCTGACGCAGCGCAGACTCTGACAGCTCACAGACAGAGCCAACAGCTGTGGCCAGGTGCAATCCGCATCTGGACAGAGGTAAGCCCGAAAAATAAATATCAGTGTGCTAGCCTGCGACAGCTACAGCCACAATGATAACAGACTTGCAACCCAACAGCTGAGACAATTTTTCTACTTCTCTTTTGCATACATATGTATGTACATAGCTCCAACCGGCAACCGCAGCGCGCGTGTGTTGCCTGTGGCCAAAGTGGTAAGTGCAAATAAGTGTAGCACTCGTAATGTAATTCTGTACGCAATTCACAGTTGAACATACTATTTAAAAGTAAAAAAAAAAAAAAAAAGAAAAAAGAAAATGCATTCCCATCTATTTGGAGGCATTTAACTATGTTGAGGGCATACGTTGTGGCTGTGCTGTGAGTGAGGGAGGGAGGAGGAGGAGGAGGAGAAGGAGGAAGAAGTATGTATAAGGGATTTCAGTTAGTAGCACTGATATGATATTCAAATTGAAGGCAATCCAAGGAAACTGTAACGGAATAAGTTGTAATTGAAATATTCAATTAGTTTTGTAAATTGAAGGTAGATCTAATGCTTAAGTGAATGGAATCAATAAGATTGATTCGCTGAAGGGGAAGATTCTCTCTCTCTCTCTCTTTCTCTCTCTCAAGCTCATTATGGCTGCTAATTAAAGATCTAAATAAGCTAGCTCAAGTATCAACTGAACTGAGAATCGCATAGAGAGGCGTACGTTCAACTGAGTAATCAAGTATAGATGTCAATGAGACACACATCATTAAGAAAAGCAACAAATAGAGACAGATAAGTAGAGAGAAAGATGGCAAAATATATAAAAAGATAGAAAGAGAGACAGAGAGAGAGAGAACAAAGTTAAACAAAGAGAGTGCAAGAGAGAGGGAATGCATGAGGAAAGCCAATTGGAAGTGCAACTTAATTCACATAAAAGTCACATAAAGTAAATTAGTTTGATTATGTGAGTGGGCGAGAGAATTGGAGTAGCAATTCTGAGGTATGCCTTGAAGACTTTTAGAAAGGGAGAATTCGAGTGATAAATATTTGAATCTATTCTGTCTGGCCTGGATGCAGAGCTCGATGTTGCTCGAGCTGGTGCTGACTGTGACAGTTGTTGCCGTTTGTGTAATTAACATTCGCAATGAAAATGAAAATGAAAATGAAAACGAGAATGGGCAACTGCAGCGGGGTCAAGCGGCTGACACTGTGGTGCTGTGTGGTGCTGAGTGGTGGGTGTCGCTGCGACGCTCTGAGTGGGTGGCAAAAGTTTTTAATAAACCGAAACAAACAAACATGTCGCCAGCGAAATGAAGGCCAACAACTATAGAGTAAAGCACACACACACACACACACACACACTCACTCTCTCTCTCTCTCTGTCTGTCTGTCTCTCGCTCAACAACCGCCAACAGCCACAATAATGACACACAAAAAACTTTGACAATGTAGTCGTGCGTGCTGACATCCTCCCCATTTGGATCAGCCACCACGAGCTCCGCTGCGAGTTGGTCATGTATAGTTGCTACGCCTTTTAGCCAACGGCCCATTGCCATTCAAGCCGCATCCTCGGTGCTTTAACGGAAAAGGATTTCAGCCGCAATGAAAACAGCTATGAAAACCACAAAATGTGTTGCCTGCCGCTGCACCGCTGAGTAGTGTCGCTCTCTCTGTGTGTGGGTGGTGCAGTGAAACATCAAATTGCTGACCACACACCGAGCGCAAGGCGGTCGCAGCGGCAGGGGTGAGGCCGAGGGATGATAGGCGGCATGCGGCGACGTCTGGATGAATGGATATACAATTGCATTGGGTGTGCGTTACAATTGAAGCGGTTTTAAAATAAACGAATGTGGCTTATTACACACACACACACGCACGGCTAACACCCGCACAACAAAATAAATATCGAATTGAAATTGACAAGCTGTGACAAGGACATACAGGAAACAGGCATGAAAGAGCAGCAGACAAAGACAGCGACAGAGCAAGAGAGAGAGAGAGAGAGAGAGAGAGAGGGAGTGAGAGAGGTAGCTGGCCGTATCCGTTCATAGGCAATTCATAGGCTACATTCAAGTCGTCGACCCACTCTATGCCAGATCCATAAGAGCTTTGTGAGCCAAGTACGTACAGTGAGCACACGCTAAGACAGCCAACAGCTGTTACTGAAATGTTGGCCCCATTGTGGCAGAACTACTTGGGCTACAGCAATGCCTGTTAGCTATACAAAGGCGAGAGACCCTTGAGCTCGGACAGGAATCATTTGATATCGTGGGCTTAGTAAAACAAAATTTCAATTTGTTATTTATAGCATTCACAATTAAAGACGTCTGTTCTCTATCTCTGTCAGTGTAAAGGACCAGCTGCGTCTATCACTTGCTCGCCAGCTCTGTGGGCCTCTCCAAAGGTCCTTGACATCGAGCCGAGGTGAGCTGGGGCCGAGACAACCCTCATCACAAAATCGTTTTGTGTTTTTGCCATTTAACTAAACACGTGGAGCCTGGCTCTGGCTGGCGACAAGTCGGACACCTGGAGGCGCCGCCAATTTCGAGGAGTGGCCCCACAGTGCGCCCGAAGGCAGCTACGCACTTTGATCACGTCAGGCTAATAAGATTTTAAAGGTTATTTCTCGATGGGCGTGTCAGAAATCAAGTGAAAAATGTAAAAGTAAAAGCCGCTCGACATGGCTGGTGGATGGATGAGGCAGGGGGCATCTGGCTAGGCATGTTCCATACAAACACTCGAACGGGCTAATTTTATTAATGTTGCCAATTTCAAAGGTCCCAGCCCCCATCCACAGGTAAGTCGGGGCCACTGGGGGTTGACTATGTTACAGGGTTGCAATGCTTACGCGCGCAATTAAATATGAAATATTTAAGAGCTACCTGAATTGGCTGTAGAGGTACGGATGAGATGAATGAGGAGCGGCGGCTGGGGGCTGGGGGCTAGGGGCTGGGGCTGGGGGCAGGGGGCACAACAAAATGTGCGTTTCATTCACTTGCCAGAAAGTTTGGCACTGCAAACAAAGGGCGCACAGTGGAACGGGTTAAACGGGGCAATGCCGAGACTAATTAATAATTTTTAGGCCATTCAGCAGAAAAATGAGGTGTAAACGCAGCGATGGGCGTGGGCAGAGTGTGGGCGGAGTGGATGCTTTACAGGTGCGATAGCAAACGTTGACTCAAGTTGATTAAGTTGCCCTTTTAATGGAGTTCAAAGTGATTTCAATTGCAATTAATGCGCGACGCGTCGATTCCATGGATCAGTCAGGGAGTATGCTGCCAAACCGACAGCGATTAGTATCGGGAGAACTACATATATATATATATATACCAAACAGTGTTGCTTAAGTCGAATAGTCTATATAGCATATTTAAGCATATTCATAAGTGCAATGTATTTTATAAATGAACATTTTTGCACAGCATATAATTATCGGAACTGATGACTGTTATCGATTATTTCGTGAGCTTTTTTTCGTATGATCACTAAGCATGTAACCCCCAGATAGGACAATCAGTGTTACCAGCTTAACATAGAAGAGAAACGCTTACTTGATAAGGAAAAGCAAGGAAAGTCTGCGTTCTGGTAAATGTTCAACTTTGTTTTCTTTTATGTGGAAGAATTGATGAAGACTATCATATTCATAACAGATTTAATTTCATAGGCCAACAGAATATTTTATAATTTTATTATTTGGCAATAGTTGGCTCAGAGATAGCATATTTAAGGAGTGGCTACTTAGCTGGACAGCAGACTCATCAGACTCTATATGATTAGATATACTTGATGCAAACCCTATTTGGAACTAGTTTATTTTTGTTAGAATTTATAGTATTTCCAATTTTATTCAAAATCTAGTTTATTTGAGAGCTTAACACCTAGCAACTCTGCTAAAAGTTGCTCGAACTATCGTTAGAATCTATGTTGCTTACATTTTGCAATAAACCGATGAATTTTATTAGATATCGATATATTTGCACATCCATAAAATTTGAAACGTTCCCAAGCTAAAGTTTTGCCACAAGAGGTACAGATTTTATACCGTATATATATATAAATATATATATATATATATATATTTTTTTTTTGTAAAATTATAAATGACGTACAAAGAAGAAACAAGGACGCGATGCTTTGCGTATTTGTTCTTGGATATGCAAAGTGCACTCGTGTAGTTAATGGGATTTTTGACTCAAGGATAAACTAATAACTCAAATAATTTGCATTCGTTGTTGCTACTTTAGCAGGTGCTGTTTTACAAGAGCCGGATCAATGCTGAGGACATAGCAACCGTTGATGCGGCGAACGTAGCCCTTGCTGGAGGCCTCATACATGGCATTTGGGGCCAGACGTTTAACAATTTCCTCTGGGCACCCGAGACGCACGGCCAACTGGGTAAGTATAAATGCGAATGACAGCGGCTCGCCATGCTCCGCCATCAGACTGAGGAGTGAGTCCAAAATGCTCTCGTTCCATTGGACCAAAGTCGAAGCTCCTGGAGCCGGTGCGGGGCAGCCATTGATACGAATCGGATTGGTGTAGTAAATGGTATCTGCATTCGGATTGCGAGCATGCTTTGCGTATGGATAGGAATTTAGATGTTCGTTTACCGCCTCCTGCTGCTCATATTCCTGCTGCTCTGGCACTTCTTGCTGCTCCAGTTGCTGCTGCTGCTGCTGCTGCTGCTGCTGCTGCTGCTGCTGCTGCTGCTGCTGCTGCTGCTGCTGCTGCTGCTGCTGCTGCTGCTGCTGCTGCTGCTGCTGCTGCTGCTGCTGCTGCTGCTGCTGCTGCTGCTCATTACGAGGGGGGAAGAAAACGCGCCTTGCCGGCTTTGGCCGATAGGCGAATGTCCTGGGCGGCGTACGACAATTTTTGCCTGATAGTGCATCATTAGAACTTGGCTCCTGATTAGCCGGCTTATGCTCGTGATGATAGCGTGAAAACTCATGAGTGCGCGAATGAAAGGCGCGTGACAGTTGGAAATGGTACGGCTGTTGCTCCCTTTTCTGCTGCTGCTGTTGCTGTTGCTGCTGCTCCTGCTGCTGCTGCTGCTGCTGCTGAATCTGTAGTTGCTGCTGTTGCTGCAACTGCTGGTGCTGCTGCTGCTGCAGAATGTAGTTGGAATTGGCAGCCAACTGCTCTTGGCTCTGCGGCAACTGTTGCTGTTGGTACGGCAAGGGCTGAATGAGCATATAGGAAGGATTAGATGACGGAACAGCCTGGGCAACGGGAATCCACATAACAGGCTGAGAGGCCAGCGACTGTTGCTCCAGTGGCTGTTGCTGCTGTTGCTGTTGCTGTTGCTCTTGAGCAATTGGCTGTAATTTGCTATTTTCGTATTGCAATTGCAGTTGCTGTTGCTCCTGTTGTTCCTGTTGCTGTTTTATTAGTTCCTGTTGTATTTGCTCCTCCTCATTCTTAACAACCTGCTCCCAGCTGCTATTGATAGGTTTATCGATTGGCAACTGCTCCCCCACTTGCTCATGCTGCTGCTCCTTGATTTCTTGCAAATTTTGTTCGTTGTTGTTGCCATCGATGATGCGTTGTTGCTGGTTCACTGTCAGTGCCGGATCCACACGTTGCCAATGGTTATTGCCATGCATAACGTATGACTTGACCTGTTGCTGCTGCTGCTGCTGCTGCTCCTGCTGCTGCTGTTGCTGCTGTTGCTGCTGTTGCTGTTGCTGCTCTTGTTGCTGCTGCTGCTGCTGTAGATGTTGTTCCCAATTGCTGTCAACTTTCACGACGTACTGCACTTGCTGATTCGGAGCAACCGGTAGCCAACTGTTGTGACCATGCATAGCATATTGAAATTGCTGAGGCTGCACTTGCAGTTGCGGCTGCGGCTGGGGCGGAGGTTGCTGCTGCTGCGGCTGCAGTTGCTGCTGCTGCTGCTGCTGCTGCTGTTGCTGTTGCCAATTGTTGTCGCCTTGCACAACGTAGTTCGCCTGATTCGGTGGCAACAGTTGCAATTGATGCTGCGAAAGTGCTGGCCCAACTTGCACCCAATTGCCATTGCCTTGCAATGCGCATGAATTTACTTGCTGCTGCTGCTCCTGCTGCTGCAGCTGTTGTCCTGCTTGATGCCAATTTCCAATGATCTGACCACTATAATTTAGTTGTTGTTGAGCTTGTTGCTGCCGCTGGATATCCTGGCCATCGGGCAGTAGCAAATTTTTATTAGCAAAAGTTATGCTGCCGGCACGTGGCTTGAAAACTTCGGCACCTGGATTCAGAGTAGACCGCTTAAAAATACGAATGGTCTCTGCCATTTTTTTATTTTTGACCTCGAAATAGAAAAAAAAATAAATGAAAATATAACGATCTGAACTAAGCTAAATATTTTTCAGTTCTCAATCGTTTGCCTATATACAAATGTGAGCCGGAAACGTGTGACAGTTAAAGCAATGTATCCTATGAAAACTATCGATAGATTTTGGCGTCAAAGCCAAATGGGAACAGGCCAAAAAAAGTGAGAGAGAGAGAGAGAGAGACAGAGAGAGTGTATGCGTGTGAATGAAGGAATGAAATAGACATACCCAGGGGAGAATAATTGAGAATTTGAGAGTAAAAGCAAGCTGAACGACAGGTAAAGAAAATGACGCTAGAACAGGGCTCTATAAAAAGACGTAAAGAGAACTGATTGAAGGCAGAGTTGAGAAATGTGTAAAAGAGAAGTATGCAATGGAAGAGTTGAGAGTAAAGATGTGAATGAGCAGTATGCAATGGAAGCTTGAGAAATGTCAAGGCTAGTGGAACAGAGCAACCGAAGATATATAGTAGATTAATGTAAATCAGAAGTATGGAAGAGAGATTTTATATGTGTAGTTATATCTTATATAACTCATTTGCATCAGTGATTTTTTAGCTTTTACATATCTATATGTATATTATATTGTCAAGTGCTAGCGAACAGTGTTGCAAAATGCCGCATTGTTCAGCTTCGAGCACTTTTCAATACTTTGAAACTTTCAAATGCCGCATTCACATAATCCACTTATGCGTGTATGTGAGAGAGAGAGAGAGTGTGTGTGTGTGTGTGTGTGTGTGTGTGTGTGTGTGTGTGTGTGTGTGTGTGTGTGTGTGAGCGTCCATCTGTCTGTGATTTAGTTATGTCAGAGTTGCTCATGTTGCCGAGGCAACTTTTGCGGACTGCTGCCGACAGATGGTCACATGACAGACAGCGAGAAAGAGAGAGAGAGAGAGAGAGAGTGAGTGAGAGAGTGAGTGAGAGCAAGAGACTAATTGGCGCTGCAGTCGGTGGGCGAGTGACTGTCACAATGCATATAAATATCCATAAATGCTGAGCACCCAAGTAGGAAAACACTTTCCAGCAGCAACAACAAAGGCATTCGCTTGTGTTGCTGCTGCTGCAGAATTTTTGCGGTTGTATTTTGTTTTCTTGTTGTTTTCTTTTCTTCTATTTGGTTTTTTTTTTTTTCCGCCTGGTGCCCTGACAATTATTTACACTCAAAAGTTGTTGGCCAAGTTGGCAGCCGGCAGTGCAATGCTCAAAATGAAGTTGTAGCTGTGGCAATGTTTCTGGCCAAGTTGTACAGGATGCTCAGGGGCACAGGTGCAGCTGCCCCCACCTGGCTGTGTTGCAAGTAGGTTGCTGCTACCAAGTTATGCTCTGCGACAATTGCAAAAATTATGCAACTGCTGTGGCAGCCCTAACCCAAGCCGACAGCCAGACCAGCTAGACTGCCTGCCTCGCTGTCCTGGCTGTTGTCCTTGCACACAATTAGGCAGGAACAATGCAGCAGCACAAGCTTTGCAAATGCTTCTGCATCGCACAGCGAGTAACTGCAGCAGTTCCCCATCTCTAGCCCTCTCTCTCTCTTTATCTCTATGCAAACACCTTTGGCCACTCGGGCGCATATCCTGGCAGGATGTGTTAAGCCAGCATGTGGACTGCAGAGCCATGCATTGAAGTTCATTGCCGAAAGTTGTCGCAGCTTCAGCTCTGGCTGAAAAATAGCTAGTCTTAGGTACGATTAAGATAAACAGCTACTCCATCGAGTTGTTAGCTCGAAAAAAGCCATAACGTGCCAGCACTGGCCGTGATGACAGCTGTGTGTGCTCAGCGAGGCGAGCAGGATGCTTTGGTTGAGCAGATATCCCATGCTTGAGGATGTTTCAAATTACAACTCCATAGTATGATTTACTTAATTGCAATGCATCCAAAGTCCCCCCGTCCCTCCCAATGCAGACGCAGCACATCCGAGACGATGCAAAAACTTGTATTAAACCTAATGTTGAGTATATCATTTATAACTTGGTATTCAGATTTGTATTGTCAGCAAACTCCCGAGTCTTGTGGGTCAGATCACGCGGTGATTGGAGTGTCCGCGTCTTGTTCTTCAATTCGTACTCCTTCAAACGTTCCGGCGACATCAGCTTAAGCAAGCGATGGCGATTGTTGGCCCTGTGACGATTGGCTGCCATGCATATGCGACGCGAGAGCTCATGCCCAAAGCATGTTCTGCGCTGTTCCCCATCGCCGTTGGCTACATAGGAGCGCAGTGCCAAGCCTGCCAAAGGGTTTCGATTGGATTAGTCTCCCGATTGGCGGGCCTTCTACGACTTTGCCGACTCACCTACTATGAACACTTTGGCCACTTCCTTGAATGATGGCTGATCCTTAAGCAACATAATCTTCATGTGCGTTAGACCTTTGTCTACTTTTTTCGTTCGTTGCGTTCCGTGCTATTACAATAAGATTTGGATTATGTATATATACGTAAATATATACATATATATATATATATATATATGTATATATTTATATACATATATTATATATATATATATATATATATATACACATATATATATATATATATATATATATATATATATATATATATATATATATATATATATATATATATATATATATATAAATATTTTTTATAAACTATATGTGGTCTTCTGTATTATGTTTGTTTTTGTCGTATTCAATAATGTTTGTTGTTTTTTGTGCGGTTCTTGTTTAATGGCGCACAACTCCTACAATTTTGAAAAACAAATTTCGAGCAATATAAATAGAAAATCAACCTCCGTGTGAACTGATTTCGACAATATGTCCAATGTTGGCTCATGGCTGTCTCAGTTTCGGCTGTGCAAACCTGTCAGCTCTACGCCTGCTAGATTTCTATTCCTAGTCCTCATTTTGACATTGCCCTGAAGCATCGAATGCTAATTAATAACAAAATTACCCAGTCCAATGAAGCTACAAAATTTACAAAATTGTTCACAAACAGCGAAAATCATAATCGAATTTCCACATCTAACGGAGCTGTTGCTATGCTCTGCAAAGAGTACAAAGAGTGCAAAGAGTATTGCCTATTTGATGCGTAGATTCGCCAATTCAATATGTGATTAGTCAGAGTGTGTTTATCATTATTGTTATTATTATTACTATTTTCATCATTGGCATTAATATAATTGCGATTGTCTTTATCATTATTATCATTAGCATTTTCGTTGTCGTTTTCATTATAATTAACATTGTCATTCTCGTTGTCATGATTTTTAGTATAAATATTAACAAAAATTGCAATAGCATTATCATTATTATTGCCAATATCACTGTAAATACATATTCTCATCATCGGTATCTTTATCACAATGATAAATAATTATAAACAAAGCTAATTATTTATGAATTATTTATATTCATTATTATAATTATTATCATTATCATTATAAGTATCATTGTTATTTACATTATCATTATCATTTTCATTATCATTAGCATTAGCATTAGCATTAGCATTATCATCATCATTATTATTATCATTATCATTATCATTATCATTATCATTATCATTATCATTATCATTATCATTATCATTATCATTATCATTATCATTATCATTATCATTATCATTATCATTATCATTATCATTATCATTATCATTATCATTATCATTATCATTATAATTATCATTATCATTATCATAATCATTATCATTATTATTATCATTATCATTAACATGATCATTAGCATTAGCATTAGCATTATCGTTGACTTTTTCATTATAATTAACATAGTCATTCTCGTTCACATTAGTATGATTATTATCATTCACTTGGTAATGAATATCAATATCATTGTCAGCATCTTTGTCACTATCACTGTAATTATTCTCATCTCACCAATGATAGACAATGCTAATTCTTTATTCATCATTATTCATTATAGCTATCATTATCATGATCGTTAATATTGATACTTTTATTATTATTTGGTATAAATTAATAATAAATTCCATAGATGATAGCCTATCTAGTCTAAAGCAAGAGTATTCCTGCCTCGGCAGACCATAGCTAATATTCCACATCTGAATATTTAGCTATTTTTTTTTTGTTTTGTATTTTTGCTGCGCATACGTGTGCCGGTATGTATGACTAGTTGCCCGAATCCACAGCTGGGCGAAGTTCATTTGGCATACAGTACGAATTCATAAGCATGTTCCGGAATACCTATGGCTATAGCAGATGACAATAGCAAGGATGATTATGATGATGACGATGATGAAGCTGACCAGAGTGATGATGGCTGCGTTGACAGCATGTGTGACAAAGCACAGAGTATATACATACATACATACATACATACATACATACATAAACTGCAAACTGTTACGCGTTTCACTGGCTCAGGTGGTGGTGGTTGGCAAAATGGCGGATTGGTGGCTCAGCGAGTGGGTGAATTAATTAGCTGCTGCATTGCTCGGTTTTGCCTTCGGCCTGCTGTGTGTGTGTCCATGAAACGCAGTCAGATGCTGCGATTCATACACGCGCACAAACCTAATATGATTACTCAATAATTGTCATGCTGTTTGCTACATAAAGACTCTTCTATGCAATTGTCATGCAGTCAGTTGTAACGTCAAGTTGTCTCTTACATAATATCGCCATAAAGCATCAAAGAGTTGGCAATGGTAATGCATAAAGTCAGTAATAATAGCTCAATGCACTGTCCTATTGAACTGTTATACAGAGAACTAATAAGTATAAGTACAAAAATTTAACATTTTCTAAAAATCTGTTATACACAAATGTTATACATAGGTGTGATACACAACTGTTATACATAAGTGTGATATAATTGTTATGTATATTGGTTACACATAACTTTAACATAACTGTTATACAAAACTTGTTATACTTAACTTTTATAAACTGTTATATACAATGGTCTTACATAACATTCTCTACAGCTATTATACATCATTGCAATACTCAACGATTATACAACTGTTATACTATGTATCCACTTCAGCTGTACGACGTTGTGCGCTTGAAGAATCAAAGTAAAAACTAATAAGTATTATACAAATCATTTAGCTAACATAAAATCATATTCCATTATCACTCGTAGAGCGACTATTCTTCGTCGCGACCCGCTTGTTGGCAGCGGGAAAAAAAAAAGAGAAATCTTTTTGAAAATTATTGCTGTTGCAGGCAGCATCGTTAGCAGCATAGGAGCAACCAGTCGCCAACGCATCGACAGCTGAAAGACCATCCACTTCGTTATATGCAATTACCCATATGCAGTGATTGTCCACTTTGGCGCACTCAAACATTCATATGCACCCACACACTCGCATTTCGACAAGTGGCAGGAATGGCCATCGAACCGCATTGCCAACAACGGCCGCCCAATAAACAGCAAAATAAAATCCCAGTCCAATCCATATTCAAACGATCCATCCAGTACTACTAGCTGCACGTCGCTCGGGCCGTGGACATAGGCAGCTTTTATGCTTTGGCCATATGCATGGCATGCAAATCGATTGATGTTGATTAGCATAAATTGTCTGGACCGCATTGTGCAATGAATAATTTTGGTGTGTGTCGACACACACACACACACACACACACACACACACACACACACATATATAGAGACTGTGTGCAGTCTATCGTTGGTAGTTTCAGCCCTAATGCAATTTTGTTTTGGTTAATTTGATAGGCGTTGTCAGTGGCAAGTTGCTGCGTTGACACTTTGACAATGCGCCCGTTACGTTACATGACAGCTGGGGCCCTAGCCAATAGATAAATGCCATTAGATGGGCATGCCTATGCACATGTTGCGTGACCTAACCCAACTGTTATACGGCAACAAAGTGCTTCAATCAAATGGGGAAGACTAAAAAAAAAAAGAACAAGCGAAAAGTGAATATAAGCTCTTTCAATTAATTACTTAAGTGATTCACTAGGGTATTCCCTATGAATGAAAAGTGTTATACACAAACTCTTCTTGTATGTATCAAAAGTGTTATATACATATATATATATATAGTGCGATGTATAAGTGCTGATGCGAATAGATAAATGTATAACAGCAGTTGTGCTACTCAATGTGAGTTTGTATAACAGTGTACATAAACATACTGTTATACACATTAATAATTTTAAATAAAGTTGTTATAAATATTTAGTGCATTGCTAAGTTATAATTAGTAACAGTTATACACATAGGGAAAAGTGTTATACAGAACGAAATAGCCTTGATAATAAGTAGCTTAAGCTCTATTCTCAGCTACTTCTATGCATAAGCGTAAATAGAGAGTAGAGCATAGCTAAGACATCAAGTCTGATGAGGAAACGAATCAAAGATAAGCTCTAAGATTGATTAATCAAGCTTGATAAATGAGTGCTGTAATATAAAAACTTGCAACACTCTTTAAAAGTCATCAACAACTATTATCATTTGGGCGCATTACAAGTAAATCACATTTGTTATACAAGCCAGTGCAAACTGTTATACAAATGCTTTGCCATGTATCTGTATTTGTATCTGTATTGTTTTAGGCATTTTCCGACAGTCAAACTTTTCCAATAACTTGCGGCCTAATACAATACAATAAAACACACACACACACACACACACACACACATACACACATTCGCACACTCAACGAAAATCTTATCAAACTGACATCATTTTCATTATGTTTTGCACTTGCACAGCTTAGACTAATGTATGCCAGGCATTGTTGGTGGTGTTGATGGTGGTGGTGTTGATGGTGGTGTTGGTGGTGGTGTTGGTGGTGCTGGGCTCCTGTTGTGTGGCAAATGTTATGCAATACAAAATGGAATCTTTGTTTGGCGCTGGGCTCACGCGATGCGCATTACACACATATGTGGCGTGTGCTAATCTAGCCGCCAATAACTGCAAATTAGATTAGTAACGCCTACAGGGTGTGCCAACAGCAACAGCAACAACAACAGCAACAACTGCAACAACAACAACAATGGCTACAATAGCTGACCATTTGAGTAAAGCACGCAACTTTCTCTATTTCTTTTTTTTTTTCTATTCTGCTTTTTTTTTTATCGCGTGCTGCGTTTATAAATCTGCGAAACTTGTGGGGGCCGGAGCAACAAATCGACACTCAAACTGCAATCCCTCGATGGCCATAGACAAGTCCATTCAATGGCAGACCAACAACAACAACAACAACAACAAGGCAACTTATGATGAAAACTTTTTGCTTCGCTTTAAGCTGCCAGGCATAATGCTCGAATCATTATTATGCGCTAGCCTTTGCCACACGCCAGAGGCGTCTGCGATGCTCACCAGCTGAAAGGGGGGGCTGAGGGGGGCGGATAATGTGAGTAGAGGAGCACACATTGAGCATTTTTGTATTCAAAATATCAATTAATCACAAATATAGAGAGTTATATAAAATGAGTATAAAGATATACTTTCAGACAGATTTCTTTAAAAAATGATATACGATATCAAACTATCGATAAGAGACAAGCTTCTATTGTGGATATGTGGAACTTGATCGGAAATTTTTTTAAGCATTTTTTTTTTTTTTAATTTAGACTTCGAGCAGACTGTGAATAGAGCCAACGATTGCGTTGCAAAAATACCGATAGTGAAAACCATTGACGTTTTTCGCTATCGATAGTGAAACCCATCGATACTATCGATAGTATAGTAGAGTTTTTGACAACGGATATGCATCAGTTGATTTGTTTCCACATTTGTTTTTGGCTACAACATGGATTAAGTTATATGAAATCGAAACAACAGAGACAGAAATCTATAAAGAAAAAATATGAAGTGCATAGATATTAAATTTAATGAAATCGATGCGTGACAGGCGAACGGCAAATTGTCAGACAGAATGCAGTGAGGGAGGAACAGAGGGCAGTTAAGAAAAAGCTGTCATAGGCCAGGTGAATTCTTGCTGTTGGCTTTCACAATGCCCAGCTCATAGATGAAAGAGATTTTCAATATCACTTGTCCCGAAATCATTTACATCATATTCAATTTAACTTTCGATTGCTATTGAAGATGCCCCGTTTCTATAAATTATGGCCAGCCGACGCCACTGTCTGCGGAGCATTAAAAAGCTGATGTTAGCATCGCTGACGCCACTGAGACGCCAGACGCATCCTGTGGACCACGGCAGTTACTGACCAGGCACTTATACGCTTCACCGGCAGCTCGACTGGGGAGACGCGAAGACTTAAGCGTGAACGTAAAATGAATTATATGCAATGCGTATATCATAGGCCAAAAGCTGATTGGTGAGAGGGGGGAGAGAGATAGTGGGGATAAGGAAGGATATCTAGGTAGACATAGGGCGTGACGATAGCTGGCAAAAGTTTTGGTTAATTGCGTGGGCGTGGACGCGCATGTATGTGTGTGTGTGTGTGTGTGTGTGTGTGTGTGTGTGTGTGGGGGCATTTAGGGTTAGTTTTTGTGTTTGCGTAGAAAAGTTTGGACGAGACGAGAGCTGATTTTAATTGTTAGTCGACAAATTTTCGGGGGCTTTGCTTAATCACTTGCGCCAGATTAGATTTAACTTGCAACAGGCTAGGCGAGAGCGTTGTTGCTTCCCTCCGCTTGTCAGTCATAATTAAGGCTGGAGCGAGTGCTACGCAATGCGCTCAGCCAAATAATATCAACTGGAGATGGAAATGGAAATGGAAATGGATACAAAACTTTTTGGCCTGTCAGCAATGCGTGAAAGCTGCGCCCAAAAACTTGCTAATCAACTGCGACAGCTGCACAAATGGGCGCCACGAACTGGACCAGTCAGCACAGCATACATACATACATACATACATATGTATATATAGTCAGATGGAGCAGACTGTTCAATTCGTAATCCTAGCAAATGATATGTGGGGGCGAGGCCCATGTAGGTTGCATTCATACATTGACTCTCGACTTGACTGGATTGCAATTATAGATTATAAATACAGTCCAATCTATAGCAGATTCTGATTAAACATACATATATGTATATCGATAGTTTATCGATTGTTTATCGATGTTTGTTCAGCTAATTGCAGCCGAAAGTGAGGCATTGGAAAATTGAGATACGCTACACACACACACGAACACACACACATACACATACATTGCTTGATTGTGTATCTGTTAGTTAAATGCGCCGGCACTCAAACTGATTTCAATCAGGCTGCGGTTATTGTGTTACGCGACAACCAATGGAAATTTGCAGCTATCTAAATTTCCTGTGACACGTGCCAGACACAACAACAACAACAACAACAACAACAACAACAACAATGATGATGGCAACAACTGCCAACAAGTACGACCATAACAATGATGTTGCCCAGTTTGCTCAGTCCACAAGTCAACTTCAGAGCTCTCGCCCTCACTATCTCTCTCTCTCTCTCTCTCTCTCTCTCTCTCTCTTTGCCTGCATCTGTATCTGTGTATCTGCATCTGTTGTATCTGTCGCGCCCTCGCTACTTGCTTTATGCAAATTTCCGAGACGCAGATTCTTTGTCGTTTCAATTCGTGAAGTTGCCCGCATTTCACATTTTAGTACACAGCCAAATAGCGATTTGCCCTCGAATCTCTTGGCTATGGCGCGCGGCTTTAACTGCCAATCGATAAACCAGCCTCAGTCTGACCGCTTGCTCCATCTTTGTTTCATCGGTCTAGCTCTTTCTCTCTGGCTCTCCCTTTGTCTGTTTGCAGCTCTTCTAGTCTGTCCTTCAGTTTGTAAAGTGAAGATGTTGCTGAAACGGCAACCGCAAAGTCAGTTTTGCTTCTTCTTCTCTTCTTCTTTTTTTTTGGGTTAGAGGCACTTAAAGTGTCTACAGCATTTGCTTCAATATAATCACAATTCTCAAATGTTTGGCATTTGGCTTTAGACCAACCCTCAAGTTGTCTACGTTTCACATTGCGGAATCAACATATTTTTCGCTTCCCTTAAAGCATTTTTCATAAGTGCTCGACTTAAAAACAACACGAAACCTCAAATGGGCTTTACGTTTGCATTCTAGCTCTATGAGTAGAAAAGATAAATGGATTTAGCGCAATGTTAGTTAGAGGTTAGTTCGATTACATCTATACGTTCAACCATTCGTTCGTGCGGCGATCTGGAAGAGCAAGCCAAGTCTATTGAAATTAAAGTGTTATACTCTTCTCTCTCATTGTCTGATAAAGTATGAGAGGGTTAAAGCCACTTTATCCGATATGCCCATCAAAAGGCATGCCTAACTAGAGATCTTCTCAACAAGCAGACCCATTGACCCATGGATACAATCTACATCTGATTTTTGTTCTCTATTACTTGATTCCTTTTCGAAGTATTTAATTCCCTCATTTGTTTAACAAACGATCTCTACTGAGAGCAAGCTACTCCTCTATACAATATATCTAGTTCAGAAAACTCCTCAAGTTAACCTCAAAGTATGCTTTGTTTGGCAAGCTGTCAGAGCACCGTATAAGCTCACATAAAAATTTATATAAATAGTATTGTCAGACTTTTTCTCAGCTAGCTTACAAATTTTGTTTTGCTTCCGTGGCAAAAAAAAAAAAACAAAAATGAGACCAAATGGCCCAAATCATGCGCCGCGACGCAAACTGATTCCAAATCTGTTCAGTAGCATATTGAGGGTGGTCGCCGAATCGGATCGTCCGCTGACGCAGCACGAAATCGTAGAGGCCGTATCGGAGCGTTTGGATCGATCCGATGAGGAGCTCAAGCGACAAATTACCGTCAATCTGCACGATGCCCTCATCTATGGATATTTGCGTGTCCGAAACTATCGCTACTCCATTGTGCCCAGTCGTTTGGACCCAAATGAGCCACGGGAGCAAAGCCAACATAATTCATCCAACTGTAATTCCCCACAAAATCATAGAAGTCGCGACGATGCTGTTGTTAAAGAATCCGCCGGTCAGCAGACAAAAGCCGAAGAGGGAAGTACACAATGATAAAGCTAGAGTACTAGATGTCACTCGAAAGCCCTAACAAATTCGCCTTGTAATCGAACAAACTGTAAAATATATTTCAATATAAATTGATGTACATATATGAGAGGTATTTGACTTGAGATCTCATCAGTTGGTCATGGTGGATAGCACGAGGGATCTGGAAAAATGTAAGAGACTAGATTGAATAGGAAAGATAATCTTTTGTCTGTCATGATCAAGAATTATTCACAATCACGTGATTATACGATAGCTAATGCATATCCCAAAGATACATATGTATATAAGACGTCTTTGACTTGAGACTTGGAGTAGGTTATCAATTGGTCATGATCGATAGTTCGGGGCATCTGGGGGTAGCTGGAAAAATGTATAAGAGACTAGATTGAATAGGAAAAATGATGATCATTTGTCTGACATGATCAAGAATTATTCACAATCACGTGATTATACGATAGATATGACATTTTTGACTTGAGACTTGGGGTAGGTCGTCAGGTGATCGTGGTGGATAGCCCGAGGGATCTGGGGGTAGCTGGAAAGATGTAAGGGACTAGACTGACTGACTATGAAAGGTGATCATTTGTCTGACAAGATCAAGTATTATTGTGATTATACGTCCCAGAGATCTGCCTAGGCTCATTGCAGAGGAGGATTGTAAAAATAAAATTCCAGAGTGATCGAACTTAAATTTTTTTTATTATTTTACACGAAGGGTTTGCCAATTGAAATAGTATTAAAAAGAATAACTTAAATTTCACAGAATACCAAAAATGTCTCTCGGCGTTAGCACAGCGATTGGTGTATATATATATATATAGAGACATGTATACAGATATATATGTATGTACATACGATATATATATATATATATATATATGTAGCAGTGTAACAATTTGGCATTTCGTTAGATTCACGACGTGTAGAGGGTTGTACGCGTAGTTGGGGATTAAATCAATGATTGTTGGCTGATGGGGGAATTGGTGGGTGGAAATTGGTGAAGAGTGTGCAAATAACGCGTAAACAAAAACATCATATATGAACATATGAACTGCACTCCAAATCCTGGCAACGGCCAAGTTAGTTGCGAGTGATAGCTGTATCTAAATAAATGTTGGCTCTCCTAACGTATGCGCCACGACAACGGCTCCTTCTCTAGCTCCTTGGCACGCTTGGCCGCCTCCTGGTTGCGCTTCATAATCTCCTTTTGCTCCTGCTCCGACAGCAGCGTGTAATAATTGCCATCCTTGCGCAAGTAGCCATTAGCCACGGCGCCATGCAATGTATGGGGTATATGACGTTTGAGCTCCACTGGCAAGCGCTTCAGCCGCATCGATAGCATGCCAATCATTTCCGGATAGCTAACCGAACGGTTTAGCTCACGCATCAGCTTGATAACCGTTTGAAATAGATCCGGCAACTGTTGGCGCCTGCCATTGCTACGCTCCGATTGGCTGCGCGAGCGCGAATGCGCCTGAGTGTGCAGCTGCGACTGGGACTGGCTAGGCAGCAATGCTATGCCCGGACGTCGGCCCGTTGCTATACCCACACTCATATCCAGACCCATGCCCAAGCCTGCATCTGCCACTGCAAATGTTGTCGCCATACCCGGTGCCGATATTGCTGTTGCCGATGTTGTTGCTGCAGTTGTTGCTGTTGTTGCTGCTGCTGTTGCTGCTGTTGCTGTTGTTGCTGCTGCTGTTGCTGCTGTTGCTGCTGTTGTTGCTGCTGATGTTGCTGCTGAGCCACCAACAGCTCTGGCACTGGCTGGCGTAAAGCTAGGCGCGCTCACATTCAGCTGATGCGACCGCGCCGACTGCAGCGGTTGTAGCTCGACGATCTGCTGATGATGTGCGAGCTGTTGCTGCTGATGAGCCAAGTGCTGATGATGCACCAGATGATGATGGTGATGCTGAGCGAATTGTTGTAGCTGCTGCTGCTGCTGCTGCTGCTGATGTTGCTGGTGTTGTTGAGCATTCCAGCCGCTCCACGGGCGCACGTTGTAAATGTTGGCTGGGTTTGTATGCGATCCCGGTTGATACTCGGAGCAGTGTCTGTAGATGATCGGCATATGTCTGCCATTATTGTTACTTGATGAGTTATTCAAGCGCCCGTAGCTTTGTCCCTGTCCCTGGCCGTGTCTGTGGCCCTGACGCTGTCCCTGACCGTGTCCCTGACCATGTCCCTCTCCCTGTCCCTGTCCCTGTCCCTGTCCCTGTGCTTGTGCCTGCCCCTGCGACTGTCCACTTGAATAATTGCGTTGACGATCTTGGCCAGCAGTTGAACTGCTCATGCTCTGGCCATTGTTGCGCTCTATATGACTCGATGCCATTCTTATGCCGCCGCCAGATCTGCGGCTGCGATGATACTTTGAATTGTTGTTGTAATAGCAGTTGCTGCTGTTGTTGTAGTTATTGTTATTGTTGTTGTTGTTGTTACTACTATTGCTGCGATGAAATGCAGGTTTCGATCTAAAGCTGCGGCTCTGCATAAATGTATCCTATTGAAACTGATGTAGATGCAGATGATAATGGTGTTGTTGCTGCTCGGCGCTTTAGCCTGTTGTTGATAAGTCGTCTGCTAGGCCGTATTACCTGAAATCAAATTATTCATATTAGTTAGTGTTTCAATTGAATCCAATAGATCGAATCGATAGAATACACTGGTTCTATATCCCCCTCTCTTTCTCTCTCTATAAGACCTATCGGCAATCAAACTATCAAAATCTACCAAAAAACCTCTTCAATATCAATACTTAATGAGAACTAATAGAACAGAAGATCAATTTACTGTCTTCTGAAGATATAGATTATTTACTTAGTCCACATCTTTTCTATAGTTGATGATCTTAGGCTTAATAGAGTATAAAGTCTCCTACTAGATAGAATTTCTGTAATTGCATTACCTGTGTTAAGTTTGAAGTCTTGTATGCTCATCTGTGTAATGCTGGAACTTACTAATAACAAAGATTTAATTTACTTTTTGACATTTTCCTCAAACCAACTTCGATAAAAAAAAAAAAACATTTCAAGAGACTTGCTAACAAAATTGCGAATAAAAACCGCAACTCCTATGCCATAGCAAAGTCCATTAAACTGCCTGGACTTTTCTCTCATCAATCTGCTTTGAGTTATCACAGGCAGAGCTAACTGGAAAAAAAAGCAACTATCCTAAAGAGAAAGGCGAAGCCTCTAATAATCTTATCCACACTTATCCACACAGATGTGGTTCTTCCAAGTTTATATGGAATCGATTGAATCGACTTGAAACATACCGTTGTATTCTTCGCTTGTGTAAAATTCTAAATGTAGATCTTCTTCTTACAGAGTATAAGTCATCATTTAAATCAACGGGAACCACTTCTTAACAGTCGTGCCAAAGTTATATCTTCGATCAGTTTAAGTAAAAAGTCCTCTCTGTGTAGATTTTGTGGGGTTACTCAAATATCTAAAAACTAAAACCAAATAAGTTTATTCTGAAAATTTTTTTCGAAACTGCTTTTCTACCGAGAATCCATAAAAACTAACCCTGATACTGATTGAGTGAACAGTCCTAGCCTGTGAGATGCAAAGCTACTATGTTCAAAATGGTTTTTCGTAAGTGTAAACTGAAACTCTTCAACTAAGTCAAGTTAAGGGTGCTTAAGGATTTATATTTGAGGCAGCAAACCATCTTAAAGTAGAGAGAGAGAGAGAGAGAGAGAGAGAAATGAATATATTAATATATATTATTAATATTTATAATATTATATTAATGAAAAGATTAATATTTTTAAAGAGTGGATTGAAAGTATTTAAGGAATTAAGAGCTAAACCGTTAGTAGACGGATCGATCAATTGGCATGCACGACAAAGATTATTCGCTATCTATCATTATGTGAGGCATATGATTAATTATGATGAGTGATATATGGCAGTGTAGTCATACAAGTCTGCTGAAAGTCTTTAAGGAAAGTTGCTAAGAACTATGGACAGATAGTTCAACTGGGTTATCTCTGCCATATTTCAATTACCAAGGACCAAGGACTTGCTTATTGTAAGGTCTAGCTCTTTATATTGATTCCATAGAGATTGCAACAAAGACTTTGTGGGGTATGTTCTGGTAACCATTTGATAGCTTAAATTCACTTACAACTCAGCTCATTTTTATTATAAATTTCTTTCTTTACTGGCCTGTTGCCCGAAGCTGGCCTAGACCCAAATCCGTTTATGATATAATGTAAAACAATAATACCAACAAACAGACTCTAGCTGGAGTCGGAAAGTTATGCCCCGCCGAATAAACATAAATATATGAAGAAAACAAATAGAAAGAAAGAAACCCTACCCGAGGCGGGTTCATGATGAGGTGCGAAAAATCAGTTGAATTGAAATTGCGTGACTTATGAGTTCAGCCCGAGGGCTAGTTGGGTCGCTCGACGTCGTAGACCCTGCGAAGGGTTGCTTGTGCTACGCTTTGCTATGCGGGATAAGTGAATTTTCAGCGGAGAGTGTGGGAAATGCTCTTAAGGCACTCTAAATTGACAGATTGTTCTGAGTGGGATGTGAGGAACATCTATCTATCTCTCTCTCTCTCTCTCTTTCTCTTTATGTTTTCTATAGGGTATATATGTAGCTTATTTATGAGCATCTCAATTTCAGGGTTCCACAAGTGAACTCTCGTCTCAAACTTACTTGACATTGACTCCTTAAGGTGAGCAGTTGATGCATATGAAAGGGAGAGAGACCGTAAAGGTATTTCCCTCTCTCTCTCTCTCTCTCTTTATGTTTTCTATAGAGTATGTATGTAGCTCATTTATGACCATATCAATTTCAGTTTCTCAATGACCTAGCTTGCTAGGTTCTCTCATTCTCTTTACTCCTACTACTAATAAGGGCGACAGATAGGAAATTGACATCTTTAGAAAGCAACTCGACATTAGATATATACATATATCTATTATTGATAGCTTCTTCTCACTTCTAATGATAAACCAGTGATGAAACTCATTATCAGTAAAAGCTGACCAAATGATGTCTGACTATGCACTTACACACAGTCTAAACAGCTATTGATGCAGGTGTGAAGAGGTCAGCAGCAGAGTGCAAAGAGGTTAAATGCAACTGGGAGCTGAGGCAGGCTCAGCCAGAACAGGACTTGGAGGTACTTCAATGGCAAGTCCCGAGGCCCAAGCACACGCAAACTCATGCCTAAGCGTGACTCAACCTCAAATGCATTGACTTCCGTTGCAGCAGCAGCAGCAACAATGCATCAATTGCAACTGTGTTTGTGTGTCTGTGTGTGTGTGTGCGTGTGTGTGTGTGTGTGTGTTGCTTTGGACCACATATATCCTGTTTGAAAGCCCCTTAATAGCAGTTGCTGTGCGACAATCACTGTGCGTGCCACGCCCATTTAACAAATGACGCCAATAATAACAGCACACACACACACACACACACATGCAGGCTCAATATATATGTATATGTGTGTGTGTGTGTTGGGTATTTTGCGTATGCATTATATGGTTTTGGCTGGCGCCTAAAGCTGACACCAAATCAAATACAAAACCAACTCTTCGCCTGCCACAGCCACCCCCCCCCCCACCCCCTTTTAACAGCACTTCACCCCTTGCTATGCACTTAGCAGTGTTGGCCATGAAAAGGGGCGCAAATGTGGCCAGGGCGTGGCATCTTAGCTAGTCAACAACATTTGCTTTAACCACAAGCTTAAGCCATTCCAATGCGGCCTGCCTAAAGTACCTCACACATGCACACACACACACACACACACACACACTTAGCCATTAACTGGGTTAAATAGCAGTTACGATTCGTCATCAAATTGTATTTTAATTAGTTAATTTTGTTCCTCAATCAATTGAATATTGCAGACTTTGCAACATTTGTTCAGGAACCTCTGGGCTCAATCTAAGGAATGTTTGGCTTCAAATTAAACTTGAGATGAACTCATTATTTACTGTGTCTATGCAAACGGTTTAGTACGTTTATATATATTTAGATGATGAATGGTATTCGAAAGGAATCTGCATAAGAGGAAAGAGAAGAGAGAGAGGAAGAGAGATAGAGAGAGAGAGTGTGAATTGTATCTGAGCTTTGCAATTTTATATAGAATTATATTTATAGAGAAAGAATGAGAGAGATATAGGAAAAGAAGGAAAGAGAAGAGAGAGAGAGAGAGAGAGAGCTAATCCATGCTATATAAATGCTGTGAAAGAAAGAGGGAAGGATATAAATGCAAGAAGAAAGGAAACGAGAGAGAATGATAGGGATACAAAATAAGTGCTCTAGAGAGATAATTTATAGAAGTGACAGAATGAAAGAGAGAGAGACAGAGAGAGAGAGAGAGAGAGAGAGACAGTGTGAGATAGAGTAAGAGAAGTGAAGGCAGATAATTGAAAAGAGACAGAGAGAGACAGAGAGAGAGAAAGAGAGAGAGGAGACAGTGAGCTTGCTGATGCTTTTAACACGATGTATATCATATGAGCATAGTGAGACAATAGGAAGAGAAGAAGCAAATAAAGAGAAATTAGGAGAACTAATGAATTAAGAATCTTCTTCTTTCCATGCGATTCTATATATATGGTAAATCTAATGAGAAAGATGAGCAGAGAGAGAGAGAGAGAAGGAGAGATTGCATAGGAGAAAGAATAAGAAGAAGGTAATGGGAGAGAGAGAGAGAGAATAATAAAGATTAACGGGAAGAGAGTGAGATAGATGAGAGATATGAAGAGAGACAATGAAGAAGAAGAAGTTGAGTGCTGCCTTATAGGCAGAGCTACTTTATCAAATAAATCAAATATGGCCAAAGTCGATGGTAAAAACTCACTTAAGAAGGCGAAAGCTCTAGCTATAGATATATTAGAAGATTTTGCAATTTTTTTTAACAATTGCAATGAAATTATAGCAGTCTAGACAGAGAAATGAGAGATGAGAGAGAATCACTTAACAATCTGTAAGATACTTTCACTTCAGTTAAGAGCATTTTGAGGATTTTCTGTTCTGAGTGCAGCTTTCGGCTCACTTTTCCAGTGTAAACAATCGTATTATTGAACTCTCTTTCTCACTCTCACTCTCTCTCTCTCTCTCTCTCTCTCGCTCTCTCCTTCTCTTGCTCTGCATTGATAAGTCTTGTTCCATTGAGTGGCAAGAGCTCTTCAAATGATTAAAGAGTGGTCGAGTTGTTAAAGAGAACTTTATGTGAATGCTAAATATCTTGCCATCTCTCTCGCTCTCTCTCCCTCTCCCTCTCTCTCACTCACTATTATGCTCACTCCTTTCTTCAAATAATTGACTATGGGGCGAGTTGTTATTGTTGTTAGTGCTGCTGTTACTGCTGCTGCTGCTGCTGCTGCTTCTGTTGCAAATATCTAGAGCTCATCATGATTGTTTTGTAATTGGAATGCGACAATGCGGCGCAAACAGCGACAGCAGCAGGAAATGGAGGCAGCTGATATAATGCAAGCAGAGTAAACACAGTTCAGCCAACCAAGCCACTCATACCACCCGAACCACCCAGACCCAGACCCAGACCCAGACCATCCGAACCAACTGGCAGGACAAGTGAATGCCAGCGCGGGCTAACAATTTGCTTCAATTATAAAAAGCGTCGCGACAAAGTGGCGCCACCAAGCGGCGGGCGACGGCAACAAATGCATTGAGGCATGGGGCATGGGGCGTGGGACGTGGGGCATGGGGCGTGGGACGTGGGGCGTGGGGCGAAGGCCACATTGATGCTGTTGCTCCAACTCCAGTTACGGCTACTCCTTCTGCCACTGGTAATCAGCATGAAGCGCAGAGTCAACAACAGTGCGAACGATGACGCGATGCCAACGTCAACTGCGACTGCGACTGCGACTGCGACTGCGACAGTGACTGGCGTCAGCCAGGTTCCATCTTTGTCTGGCTGCGGGAGCTGCGGCTGGGAATTACTTTCGGAGTCGGGGCGGGAGTTGGCTGCTAGGCATCGCCATTGCCTTCGCTTTGGCTTTTGTGCGATGCATTTCTATTTGTATTACATATTTCGAATTGAATTTTAATTACGTTCCTAACACACTGCCAAGCTCCACAACATTTTCTCACTCCCTTTGTTTCAATAAGTCTATATAAGTATATATATATAATGTTCTTAAGTGTAAGCAATTAGTAAATGTGATTAACAGTTGTTAATGAGAGCGAGACAGAGAGAGAGAGAGAGAGAGAGAGAGAGATTAAAGGAGTGAAAATGCAGTAGTGAAAGAAGAACATTAAAAGAAAGAGAGAGAAAGACCGAAGCAGATGAAGGGATAGAGAGAGTACGAGAAAAGAGGTAAAGGCGGAAAGAGAGAGAGATAGAGTGAGCGAGAGAGAGTTAACGAGAGAGAAAGAGTGAGCGAGAGGGAGCGAGAGTGAGCGAGAGATGGAGAGACAAGAAAAGAAAATACAATGAAAGATAACAAGAGGGATGGCAACAGAGATAGAGAGAGAGAGAGAGAGAGAGAGAGAGAGAGAGAGAGAGAGAGAGAAACGGAGTATGAGAGAGTTGAATAGATAACAAGCGAGATACATTGAGGTAGAGAGAGAGAGAGACTTAGAGACATAACAACAGATAAATCCTGAAGAATATAGAAAACATGAAAAATTGAGAATAAGAGGTGTATATCGGGTGAACATTGATATTGAGGGAGTAAAAGAGATATAAGATCGTAGGACAGCGACAAAAACAGTGAACAAAAATAGAAATTTAGGGGAGCGAGACAGCGATGGGGAAAACGAAAAAACAAGAAGGAAAAAAAAACACAGAGAGAAGCATTATGAGATTAATATTCAGTATTTAATGCTGTTCTTGACTATTTCAATCAGAACTAGTTTCAACTCCTGTCTTATTCCCTTGATGTATTCCTCAAGGCCTTAAACGTGTCTTTCATTTGACATTGATGTACGATGAGTTGATTACAATTATAATCACTATGAATCTATGTGACTACTCCTCTCTCTCTCTCTCTCTCTCTCTCTCGGTCTACCAATAAATTTCCGTCTCTTTCGCATTGTAGCAAGTGCTATGAACTTGTTTACTGTGCTAAGAGCAATGCACAAAATGAAATCGCAACAACTATGCAATTATCCTGGGCCAGTTGTGAAGCTCACGCTTCGAGCTTAAGCTGTTGCCGGAGTGAATTTGCTGGCAGCGGTTAGGGGGGAGGTCTTGGGTACTCGCACTCGAACTCGAACTCGGAGTCGGAGTCGGAGTTGGACTTGGACGTGCCAGGACATGACCATTGCGGACTGGCCTAATCACACGCTCTCGCATAAATACTCAACAGCGATGATTTACTGTACTCATGTGATTCATAAATATCACTCATCAACATGGAACAATGTCGACCAAAGGGACTTGCCTCTCTTACCCAGGCCAACTCTCTCTCTCTCTCTCTCTCTCTCTCTCATTTTCTCTATAAATGTGTGTGAAGTGGAAACTTGGGGGGAGTCCGGGTCTGGGCTTGGATATCGCTAGCTGCAATTCTTGTTGTGCTTAACCGGGTCGTTTAGCCTGCAGCTAAAGCAGAGCACACGATTTTCTGTCCTTGTCCTTGTTGCTGTTGTTGTTGTGGTTGTGGTTGATAACTATTGTCATCTTTGCCCATAAGCACAAAAAGCAGCAACAAAATCAGCAACAGAGCAACCAGTTAGCAGCACAGAACAATCACCACGTCCTGCTGTATCATTTGTTGCTTCATGTGTGTGCTTCATGACAAAACTGTTTACGATTCGTGCAAAGCCACGTTTTAAATGTTAATTGTTTGCAGTTTATTTGATGACTCGCCAACTGCAGCCAGCGCATATTCAACAAAATATTTAAAAAAATATGGCCAATAGCTGGATAAACAGTTAAGAGAGAGGCAATATGAGAAAGATGGATAGATAAAAGCAACTGAATATAAACTGTAAAACATGAAAATCGAATTTTAATATAGTAGTAGTATAGTATAGTATAGGAGAAATCTTTTATCTTCTACTTACATTGATACTCAGAGTAAGATCTGAACAAAAACTGTTAATGAGCTTATGCATACTGATATAAGTTATCGATAATTGGCTAATGTTGAAATAATCCATATTAAATGTCATTTGATTATGATTTTGGGCTATAACTGAATCAGAAACAATTGTACAATAAATTTGAAATCTCAGATAATTCTGGGTTTCAAGCTAAGCCATGTGTACTATCGATTATAATCGATAACAAGTAAATAGAATGAATTAGCAAATTGAATACGATTAGGACGTACTGCATATGCAGCAATATATCACCTCTATTAAACGTTTGCCTAAATTCAGATGTGAATTTAAATACGTCCTATACTAGACTTTGCGTCCCAGTAATAGATAGAGAGAGAGAGAGAGAGAGAGAGAGAGAGAGAGAGAGGGAGGGAGAGATCAGCTTACATGGAATTAAGCAAATTATATATCTACAAATAAAACTCCCTTTCTCTCTATACACATATGGACAAAGCAATGTGACAGATACACCGTTATATCAACCGCCATTAAATATCCGATCCGATATATAACATCAATTTAAGCGCAAGCTTTTAGTCAAAATAAAGTGCGGGGCGCGCCCAATGCAACAATTGGCAATTAAGTTGACGGCATTTGAATGCAGGTGGCCAATTAAAGTTGTGGCCCAGGTGCCGGGTGGTGGGTGCCGGGGGGCGGATTGTTGGGGTGGGCGTGCCAAATAGCACTCAACACTACAAGGAACACGAACAGAGGCGCCATAATAACAGGCATTTAATTTCATGTTAATTGTATTTCAGTTGCTGCGCTTAGGGCGGCTGAAGGCGGCACAAAAGAGTGAGGGAGAGAGTGAGAGTGAGAGAGGGAGAGAGGTGGTGCGAAGAGTGTCCTGGCGGAAGGTGGCTGTGTGTGTGTGTGTGTGTGGGAGTGTCGTTGTGTGGGTGGCTGGCTCGACCCATAAATTTTGTGCATTTCAGCGAAGCGCGTTGCGCGTAATTTATTTGCATATTTCAGCTGAGCAGGTGACAGCCTAAAATTATGCTACAAAATGCCGCGAATACCAGGTTGAAAAATTTGAGCTAGACATATGCTATGTGGCAAGAGTGCTAGAAGCGAAGATACCCTATAAATTGAATAGGGCCATGAAGGCAATGAATGTTGTTGTATTGTGATTGTGATTTAGACTCATGGACATATAAAGAAAGAGAAACCATATAGAGAGTAGAGTAGAATGATTGAGTTGTAAATACCCTGTAAAGAGATTTCATGTATATTTAAAATTCATTAAAGATATATAATTGATTTTTAAATGATTCTTACTTTAAAATTGATTTATAGCAATTGTAGATATACCTTATAAATAGATACCTTATAAATAGGGCTGTAGATATTTTTAAAGACTTAAGATCTGAGCTGGATAAATTGAATTTTTAATTTAATTTAATTTAATTTAAAGATTTATAAAATAGTGTCAAATATAATGTTAGATAAATAGCTTCTAGAGTAATTAGAGTTATAAACACAAACTATGGATCGACTGTGGCTAGATAAATAGATACCCTATAAATAGTTTTGAATAGATTGAATTGTTATTGGATGTTGGCTAAACAGAGTACATATATGCCCATTCCATTAGCGAATACAGGGTATTGGAAACATCTTTAAGCAGCTGCAGCTGACCTCGATAAGACGTTAAGTACTACAATGAAGGAGGCGGGGCCGAGAGTGGGCTGGGCTGGCTATAGAACCTGTTTCGAGCTGCGTTTGCTAACTAAACGCATTTACGTGTCAAAACTAATTTAATGTTGCAAATGTAGCAAACACCCTCGGCAAGCAAAGGCCAAATGCCCTACCCAGCGCCCGTTGGCGTAGTCTGAGCAAGCAACCCCCTAGCCGACGGCAGCAGCAGGAAACGGAAATGGCATACGCAGCGAGCAGTGAGCATATTTTGCTTATTTATACACCTCTCTGCCTGCCTCTTTTCGTGGACTGCCCCCCCAGCGCATTTCTCACCTAATAAAATAACAATGGAACAACCGGGCGCCCCCCCAAGGCGCATTCACGTGTTGCTGGTCGTCTCGTCTTCCTTTTGATGTAAATTTAATTTCGGTTTGAACTTTTTGAGGTTTTTCCATACATAATACAACATATGTATGTATGTATGTGGCATGTGCATAAAGCGCACCACATACGCAGCTGCTCAGTCGAGACGTCCAAGTCGCAGCTGGAGTCGCAGTCGCAGTCGCCGTCGCCGTCACCGTCTGTCCCCAGAGGCTGTGGAGCATATTCGTAATATGTCTGTCAACGTTGACGTTGCGGCCGTCCGTTGCCCTTCCAGCAATTCCTTCCGTCTGCCCAGGACACTCTCTCGCACCGTCTACCCTCTAGTTTCTACCTCTACTTTCGTTGCTCTACCCTCGCCTCACCTCGCCTCGCCTCGCCTCGCCCCGCTGGCAATTTCCTTGCTCTTTTCATCGGCATCACATATGTATTTTAGACGCCTTTGTTATCCGCCCTTGTTGCCAACTTGTCACACATATGCACTTTGATTCCCTAGGCGATATGCCATCATTATACCCTGGATTAGACAAAGGCCATCACGTTTTTTTTTGACTAAATATAAATTATTTGATTTACTGTTAACCTGACCGAACCGAGAGATAAGAGAAGCTTGGTCGGTTGACAAGTTTATCCAAAGTATAATAAAAAATTGAAAATACAAATTTTTATATCAAAATTTATGTGTAATAATTCATTTTGATTTCTAACATATAAATAAATTTTAATAATTATAAAATAATTCTTTTTTTATTGAATAATAATAACAATTATTTCTTATTTTTTTTTATAAAAATTATAATCCAAACTCTACTTAAACTTGCTCATAGCTCATCTATTGATTGATCCATACCTAAATCTTAAAAAAAATTAATCGAGTTAGCTTAATCTGCACTAAATCGATAAATATCGGTGTAGCATCTTTGATCGCTAATCGTTTGCCTTTATTGTGATGTTGACTTATTATTCAATTCGTTAACAGGGTATCTGCTAGTTGCATTAAATTTCAAACCAAAAAAACAATTTCAATTAAAGCCTTTTGCACAAATTCAGTGTCAGTTACTCAAATAGAGCATATGTGTGAGCGTTTTGAGGTTGAATGACCAGTGCCGGAAGCAATATAACTATACACACAGAGAGAGAGGAAGAGAGAGAGAGAGGAGGAGAGAAAAGGTAAAAAGGTCCCCACTGTACTTAATTACTGAGCCTTGGCTCGAGACGTTGAAAAAGCGTTGAGTGCACTTGAGGTAATTTGATTTAATTGTGCGTGCTGCTGCTGCTGCTACCAACAACAGCAACAACAGCAACAGTAAGCACAAAAACAACACACACACAGTCATAGTCAACAACAACTACACATATATACACACATATATACACATACACGCAATTAGTTAGTTGTTAAGTTCGTGTGTGTGTTGCGAACGCAGTTCATAAGAAATTTACAAGTGCGCGACGCTTGTTCCCTGTGGTTGTTGTACCTGAAGTTGTTGTTGCTGTTGTTGCTGCTGTTGTTAGTGTGTGTGTTCATACCAAGTTCATAGGTCTTGAACTTTGCAGCTACCAAGGCAACTGGGCAAGCAGAGCGCCCCTTTTTCACTTGAACTGGCTCAAAGTGTCAACAAGTTGTTGTTATTGTTGTTGTTGTTGTTGATATAGTTGTTGCGCTTCCTCTTGCAGTTTATTGTATTTTAAATGTAGTTTTCTTAAGACTACTATTGATGACTAAGACGACTATTGATATCTATTGAAAAGACTTCCTGACTTCCAGCTTAGACAGCATATAAATTCTGTATATATACATATATATAAACCCTGCAAATGAGAGCTATAACATGTTTATAGAATTATATACCAAAGTAGAAAATCTTATTCTATTGATTTCATATAGTAATAGTTCAAAGTGAATCCATAAAAAAAAATTTAAAGCTTCAATAGCTCATTCGATCAGTCTCTCAGTTTCTTTCTTAATCCCATTCAACAGCTGACCGTCTCTACAAAGGGTATCTGCCAGTCATGCAAACCCGACTGGCTGACGCTAACTTATTCTTATTTTGCACTCTGCTTCTCCTTGTAGCAATCTGTAATTCAATCAATTTATCAGTCTGTCTCTTGCTGGACTATACCAATCGATCAATCCTTTCATCAGACCAATAAGCCATTTCCTTGCATTTCATTTCATTTCATTTCATTTCATATCGCAAATCAACTTCATCAATCAGCGAGTCATTCCTTGCTCACAGTTCTTCAAGGGTATTTTCACTTCGATAATATTGGAGTGTCTTTGCTATAAATGCATTTCTATATGATTTATTTTAATTTACGATTATATTTAATTTATGACTATTTCATGTGAGTTAGGATTTTTTCCAATTTTCCCATTTTAATATATATAGAATTTTTTCTGTTTCAGCTTTGCCATTTGAGCTGCGTAAATTTATGAGTTCTGCGCGTTTCCGTTTCCGTTTACAATTAGGCAGTCGAAAGAAGCAAAGTTATTCAAATGTAATTCATGAGAAGCACAGAGAAGGGCGTTGTGTATTAATGCAAGGGATTTGCTCAAATTTAAATAAATTCTTGAAATATTCCAATGAGTTCATGAGAAGGACATAGAAAGGCGTTAAAGCTAACATAAATTCGATTTAATCAAATAAATTTCCCATTCAATTGAATGGAAAACAATTCCACCTCACTAAGCCCATGGCTGATGCCTAATTCTCTAACTATTTAATCCGTATGTATTATTAAAATTGTTATCTAAAATCCGCAAGCTTAGCTTTAATTGCTGAAGCTCTAAAGCTAGTTCAGGCAAAACAGTTAAACTCTTTCGACCCTGCGGCTCTCGCCCAGCTCATTCTGGCCGCCGGCTTATTTATTAATAATGCATGTCACTGCATTTACATAGCCACGCCCCGAATTGTTTAAGGGCAGCGGCAGTGGGGTGGTGGGGCTGGGCGTGTGGCAAACGTTTCGTGGTTAGCGCTTTACACATGGCAAACAAAACGATTGCACAATTGCAGACATTGTTGCAGACCTGCCACAAAACAAGACAACAAAACTGATATTCAAATGATATCAAAATAAAACTGCAAACATGGAAAAAATCTACACTGAAAAAAATCACTACTATGAAAATCAGTCAAAGACTGAGAACATATCATGGAAGTGTTTGAGCTAAATGTAAAGATTAAATGATAAAGTTTGAGTGGATTGGGAATGAAAGATGTAGCTAAATGCAGAAGCAAACTTTTTAGTGGAAAATATTCTGAGTGGATATGTTCTGCAAAACCTTTTCGGCAAGAGGAAAAGTTTTCCATAAAAAATAGAAAATAATCTTGCAAATAATTTATATACTTTTTTTTTTTTTTTTTTTTTTTTTTTTTTGGTTTAAAGTTGTTTCCAATATCATAAACTCCTAAGGATATCTTCATAATATTTTGAAAAAAAAAGGCATGCAAATGCCAAAGAAGATTTCCATTTTTAGAATGCTTGGAATTATTTTACCACTCAAGAAATTTTATATGAGAAATCTGAAATTTGCAACAGCTCACACTGAGTATCTGTATTAGTCTTGCTCGAGGTTTCTCTTTAACCATACTCGCTTAGAGCTAAAATATACTCACTTACTTAAAACCTGTTCTCAACTACAAATTCACCTTGAAATCGTTAGCAAAACTCTCAGTGTGATTTCATTGTGCTTTTCGCTTAGCAAAATGATTTTTAAATTTTAAAATGCTTAATTTATGCTTTAATTGCATATTTTGCGCTTCAATGCAAAATGCATCATTGTAAATATGTCTGTGTGTGTGTGTGTGTGTGAGTGTATATTTGCATTTGTATTTGGCAAAAAGTATGCAACGCATTTCATTTAGATAACCGCAAATATTTACCACAAATGCATTCGCATCACATTTGTAACGTGACAAAATTCCCCAGTGTTAACAGCCATAGCCATGCCCACCCCCCCCCCCCCACACACACACACACAAACACTTTTAAAGTGTTAGTAAATTACGCATGCATGCATATGTATGTGTGTGTGTGTGTGTGTGTGCAGGTGAGCACGTGTGCGTTTACAATGCGCGCAAAATATTTGTTGCATACTTCTCGGCATAAATTATGCATTTCAATTGGATTTGTCGGAGCGCATCGCATCGCATCGCATCGCATCGGGAATGCCTCGCCAAACGCATCTCTGCAACAGCAGAATTTTTACAGTTGATTTTATTTACCCCGCCCGAATCTAACGCAAATAATAATTCCATTCAAATTTGATTGTGCGTCCGTCTGCTATTTGCCATTGTATTTTATCAAATGTAATTCAATTGCTCACGCTTCACATGTTTGCATTTACACACATATACAATATATGTACGTATATGCATGTAGTTTTTATAATCGATTATTTTTGGCAGTTAGCGATTTGAATTGAAAATTGGATTTGCATTGTCAGTCGCTAATCCATACATTAATTACACAGCAAAACGATAGCGATAGCGATAGCGATTGAGATGTAATTGATGAGACGAAAAGTGAGACTATAGATCGGAACAAGCCAAATCTGTGTGGTTATGGTTCAAGCTTAACAATCGATAATTATCGATATGTGTTTTATGTAATATCAAATCAAATCAAAATCACACAACTATTTATTTTTCTGAAAAGAAACCCATTGAATCAGTTGCATTAAACCATTATTATTAATCTTTAAATGCAATCGATAATTATCGAGAGCAAGCTCTATTGAATAGCCATTCAATTCATATTTGATTTAGGATTATATACTAACAATTTCTTTAAATGTATCAGTCATTATTCCCATCGATATATATCGATAGGCTATTGGCAGCAGCGTCTAGTGTCATCGATACTTATTGATATATTTACATGGCTCGATAACGAAGAAACTTTCTTATCCATATATTTATAGATCGCATCTTAAATTCTTTCCACTCAAGTGCACTCACTCTATTCGATAGATTGAGAACAATCAAAATCTATTTGATATGATTCATATTTATTGATTTCTTTACTATGTACTTGATTCAATATAAAGATCGTTGCACTTTGTTATAATTTAGTTTTCTTCAGATTATCAGCATATATTTATCTATTGAGCAGATGGTCAATGCTGGCTTCTGCCGCCACTTGGCGCTAGGCTGTCCATGATTACCGACAGCTGCTTGGAGCGCAGGGAATAGACATTTAGCTGACGCTTCAGTATGCCATAGCTGACCGCATCCTGAAGATTGAGTTTCACCTGACGCTGGAATTCCGGGTCGGTGCGTCGCAGGCGCGCGCCCAATGTTGAAATGATTTCCGTGTCGCGCAGCGGACGCTGTGAACTGTGCAGCAGCTCCAGGATGCTGCTCATCAAATAACGGACCAGGCGACGCTGCTGCGGCGTCCGACGCAGCTTGTAGCCCACCTGCATGCTGCGCCGTCTCTAATGATCGCTAGGCATTTGTCAAATGAATTTATTTACGGACAAGTTTTTAACAAAATATTTGAGTTATAGAGCTATAGACGATGAATGACAAAGAGAGAGAGATAGAGAGAGAGAGAGAGAGATTATAATGTGCTGCAGGCAGCAGGCTGAGAGTTTCTCAACAGTTCGGGCAAGGACAGTGCGACTCAGCGCCGCCTCATGGCCAATTAATCAAGGCTACACAGAAAAGGGAGAGACGAGCAGGACGAGCAGGAAAGCCGTATGAACTTGAATAACCTCACGGTATGAAAACGAAACGGCGCGAACAAAGGCGGCCCAGGGACAAAACAGCCAACAGCAGGACGAATATATGCGGGCGAAACAGTAACAACAACAACAACAACAACAACGGGAACAACAACAACAACGGGAACAAGTTGAAGGATGAGCGTTGAGCGCTGAGCGCGAGCCGCCAGGACATCAAGTGACATTTTGAGCAAAGACAAAAAGTCATTATCAAGGCGACAAGGCAGCAGACAGGACGACAGCCGAGACGAGGACTCGTGCTCATGCACTTTGCTGGAGCATGTGGAGCACGTGGTTGCTCTGTCGCCATGTTGCTGCCTTTTCCGGCATTTTGTTTACGATTTTTGCCCGCAATGCCCAACCAACGGATCCGGCTCCCTTGACACCCCTCCCCTCCACCTCTTTCGCCCACCTACACGGATTTCCTTTGGAGCCAAAGTTGGCGTCAGCGATGCCAGTTTTCCCTGAACGATTTGCACTTGTTTGTGCCGTTGGCTGCTTTTTGTTTGGCTTTTTCTCTATTTTGATACCCTGCACGGCTGTAGATATACGATTTGTGTGACAGCATGAAGGATAAGCAATCACATTACTGTTTGGCTATATATAGTTTCAAGTTTCTATTATTGATTATCAATCGATAACTATAGACATGCATACAGCTACATATCTTAGCTCAGATTGAGATGGGACTCACTTTTGATCTTAATGATAATTTGCCATTTAATCGTTTGATCGATTAATTTCTCACTGATCGATAGTTATTATCGGTTAAACAAATGTCTACAAGTGAAGTCCAATCCATATGTTTATCGATAAATATCGATTCGCACTTATTATGTATTTCAAATAAACTCCGACTCAATACTTAAGCTCAGAGGGTATCTGTTCTAAGAGGACTCTCCACTAGTTGTACTTCTACTTATTTATTCTTTTCTAGCCATTTTTTTGTAGAGCAAAACTCTTCTCTCTCTCTCTCTCTCTGCTGCGTCTCCTTCAAGCCGCCAAGTGCAATTGTCATAAAGTGTCATTGGCTGGCGACGTCGCTGCTGACGTCGACGTCAAATGCGCCTGTGTGTGTGTGTGTGTGTGTGTGTTGTTGATGCGGTGAATCAACTTAAATGAGTATCCGTAACTAAGAAGAAGCAGAGAGTAAAATAGCGCGCAGGGTTGCCACGCAGCCGACAGGCGAGAGGAAAAGCAATTGGCTTTGTGCGTGATTTAGCTTTGTGTTTTCCCATTGGATGCCCCTGAAAGAAGAGCGAAAAACAAGAGTAGAACGGAGACTGTGGGGACTTAACTAGCAGGGAACACAATGTCGGCCACTCGACTCAAGTGAAGCCCGAGTCTGTGGCCAGTTGTCGATGACTCAGTCAGCCTTTTTACAGCTGCCAGACGCAATGAAGCACCTTTTTGGCTCTACGTCCTCGACGAGCCAGTCAACGAGCAACAAATTGTGACTAACGCATAGTCGTGTAAAAATCTGAATGGATGAAAAGAACCAGAGAGAAAGTTAAGCTGCTTGATGTTTGACGGTTTGCTAAGAAATCATAGATATTAGTGAGATATAGTATACGAGAGAGGCAAGAGTTTAGATGATAGAATCGAGGCTAAGGTGAGAGAGAAGGGAGAAAGTGGTATATAGATAGAGGCGAAAGAGCAGTGAATGGGAGAGAGAGAGAGAGAAAAAGAGAGCTGGGAGAAAAAGGTAGCAAGATAGATATAGAATGACAGAGAGAGAGAGAGAGAGAGATAGAATGAGAGAGAGAGATTGAGATTGAGAGAGAGATATAGAATGAAAGAGAGAGAGAGAGAGACAGCTGACAAAAAAGTCGGACAGGAGAGGAAAATAGGAACCATTCTTGAGAGAGGAAAAAAACAAGGGATAGAGCAAGAGAGAGAGAAAGAAAGGGGAAGAGAGAGAAAGTGAGGGGGCGAGATACAGAGAAAGAAAGAGAGAGAGAAACATAGAATGACAGAAAGATAGAGAGAGAGAGAGAGAAAGAGAAAGAGAGTTGGCGTAATAAGAGAGGAAGGCAGAAAAGGGAAAGAATTTGAAAGGGAAATAGTGAGAAGAGTGTGGAAAAGGAGAGAATAGGAAAGAGAGAACTAGCTCGTCTTTCTTCTCTATAATAGCTCTCGGAATTGCCCAACAATTAGCGAGCTATGCTATGCATAACATGACCCAACACTGGCATTGGCTCTTGGAACTAAGAATTGTGTTAAGGCAAGAGAAGACAAACAGCGAGCCGGGGATCAGGCGAGCAACTTGAGCTGCATAGAGAAAGCTGTGTACTTAGGTGGGTGGGTGTGGTTGGTGGTTGGTGGTGGTTGGCTGTGTCGTTTTTGGCTAGTTAGAGCCCAGTTATGCGTCCACGCAGCGGCTGTAAGCGGCTTAAAAGCAAAGCAGGAGCCAAAACGAATTATGCTGCATAGCCCCAGGCTGGCAACCATACACCAAAGCATGCATATGCATGCGTGTGTGTGTGTGTGTGGCAGGTAGTTTTTGGCCAGAACAACTGCTGGCATGTGGCCAAAGCAGATGCCAGAGCGGCCGTCGGGCGGATGGAGTCGGGTTGCCCAAAGCTAGCGCTGAGCTGCGACCAGATTGAAAGTGACAGCGCGATGGCTGCAAAATGTGTGAAGTGTGCCGTGAATGGGCCATCAAACAGCAGCGGAAGAAGAAGAAGACAGAAGCAGAAAGAAAAACGAGGCTATGCCCCACCTGCACCTGTGTGTGTGTGGCAATATCAATAGCTATGCGGCGAAATCTGCTTTTGGGAACGGCGCGAATTGAAAGCAGCGCCAAGGCACATGCAGCGCGGCAAACTAAACAATTGCTGCATAGATGCGCACAGCCAACAACACACACACACACACTCGCACACACACACACACACGCACACACACCGCTGCCAGGCAGAATGACAAATGCTTTGATGCCGGCAGCACACAATGCTGAAGTTTTCGGTTGGACACTGCCGTCACTTTTGACTTCTGGACGACGCAGACGGCGACATTGAGCAATTGCTATGCATAAATATTCTCACACTACACACACACACACACACCAACACACACATACACACACACAGTAATAGCGGCACAACCACCTGTCGTTCGCTTTGGGTCTAGCTGTAAGCAGTTTAGCTTATAAACATAAACAAGCTTTGCACAAATCAAAACAATTACACGCAACATGTTGCGCGCGTGCATGCGCACTGCTTGGCCAGCAACAATGTTGCTATGCAAGCAAATGTTGCGAGAGCACAAAAGAGATAGCACGTTGCACTTGCGCAAAAGGACACAACATTCCATTCCAGACACAAAACTTGTATAGAGCACATGTTGCCAGTGATTATATATCTTTGAGTGAAGTGACTAAATATAAAGCATATACCAGGTTATATTTAGATTTAGTTTAAAGTAATATCATGTTTTTTTTTTCGGGTATTCCATTAATATTATATTACATTGTAAAATATTTCCAAAAGAATATATATATATTTTTTTTTATGTAAACTCTAGCATATTTTTAAAAGTGAAAATGAATATCCATTCAAATTTGTTGTTTGAGATCATGTTCTTTTAGATACAGTTTTTAGATACAGAACATCTTAGTCACTGTTATCAATAGTATTCGATTGAAAGCTACCATATATAAAAAATAAAACATATTCCAAAAGAAAAAAAAAACCTCACATTTAAATTTCAATTTAAATCTTTAAAAAATATTCATCAATCACATTGTAAGGTTCCAACGCTTAAATAATAATAAACAAAAAAAAATAAATAAAAAAAAATAAATAAATATTCATCTATCAATCAACAGTATTCGACTTATAATTACCCTATATATAGTATACCCAGAAAATGTTGCAAATACTTGAGCAAACTATTGATGTAATTTATTATACAAATAATAACAGCTCGACCATAAACTGTAGCATACTTTGTAGGGCATTGCATTGCTTGATGGTGCTTATGAATATACTTAAATATTTTTACTGAATTCTTAGTTATTCCCATACGTTTATATATATATAAGGTGCTTGGGCTGATCAGGTGGATAGGTGTTACCATGTTTCACCGCAAAGCCATGCGCCGTGTTTCGCTGTGAATGGCATTTAGCCATAATAACGGTAATTTCACATACTTAACTGTTTACACAAATAAATTGGTATTGGATGGCAGCACTTTAATCCGACATAAATGATAAACGAAACATATTACAACGAGTTGCAGAATATACTTATTATCAAATACCCTCTAAACGAGTTGATGTCGGCTATGCTCGAACTGATAAGGCAGTTGGTAAATGTTTTTTGAGCTGAGCTCTTTATGAAAACTTAAAGAGGGGTAAACTGATTTGTGCTTTGAATATAACTAATGCTTTATATAAGAAATTGCATCTAGAGTATATTTAAATAATAATAAAATGGGGTATCTCGAAGTGTACTAACATTTTAACTTATTGGAAAATAATACTCTAAGTCGACTAGGGTATGTTAAAGTCGACTATACCCTGCAAATACTTATATATATATACATATTAGTATGTATTATAAGCTGTGCGCTGTTCGCATTGGAGGTCCAATAATAATGTTGCACATCATTTGAAAGAATTACGCTTGGAATTTATTTATTTTTCTCTGTGCGTGAGTGTGCGTGCGTGAGTGTGAGAGTGAGTGTGAGAGTGAGTGTGAGTGTGAGAGTGAGTGTGAGTGTGAGTGTAGATGCATTGAATGCCAACAAAATTACAGTATAAAAATGCTGTTTAATTAGCATATGGCAGCAATTAATTAATTTGTAAACCGAATGCAGCAATGCGAACTTTTGAAGAGAAGACCAGGGGGGAAGGCAAAGGGAATGGGACAGGCAGGGGACATCGACTCCTTATTTTCATATTAAGTCAATTGATTATAGTTGAATTGAAATGTAGCGATAAACAATAAATAATACGAATAGATAAGCTCAAATGCAATGTGAATGCCAAATGATAATCCAATTGTTCGACGTTTGGCGGGCTGGTTAGCATTTCGAGTGATTTTTTTTTTTTTTATATTTAACTAAAGTCGTAGTTAAAAATGGCAACAGACGCGAAAATAACAAAAATTTAAAATCATTAACTGTAACGGATGTAAGTGTTTGACTTACAAATACCCTGTAGCTAAGATGGCGCTGTAAACGATATTTATATATCATTTAATATTATGATATAGTGGAGAAGATGTCTTAAAATTACAAAATTAATTGTAGTGATAAATCTTCCAATGAATCGATAGCATTTATCGATAACTGTCAATATATTTCCATTGAAAATTTAAATATAAATATTTGTGGTAATTCAGACCTTAATATATTTAGAAATTATATCTGAAAAATTCATAAAAACTATCGAGAATATATCGATAACACGATAACAGTCTAAGCATAGAGCTTATAGTTGCATTCAGTGTAACACTTTGAGAACAGATAAGCAAAATGAAAAGTCACTCTTATAGGCCTACCTAATTAGTTCAAGTTCACTCGTTTTTTACTTACAGGGTATATTCAAATTAAAAAAAGCTTAATACATTTCCAATATTTGAGCTCCGTCAGTTCATCGGGCAAACGCCCAAATAGCCCACAATAAATGTTGATTTAATGTAAAAAGTAAAATAAACAAAATGAAACGCGATATTGCGAGCAGTAGATCGACTAACAGATATCCTGTAATCCATATGCGTAGAGCTTAACTGTTGCCTTTACTCTGCTTATCTAATATCTGTTTATATTTATAGGGTATCATTGTATTAATTATCTTGGCAGAGCTACGATTGAGCATACCCGCTTACGCGAGCATCGATTGCTTGCCATTTAAATTGAAATTAATGAGCGAGAAAGTGCATACACATAAATTTATATGTATTCACATTAATGCTGATTGCTTGGCAAGCAGCAAACAGATAAACGACGCTAAAAGGCTCGGCAAGGGGTTGGATGCAGGGGCGGGGGAAGAAGATTGCACAACTGTTGACAACATAATCGACTTGTACTTAACAAAGAAAAAATTGCAATGTGTTAATTGAATGACGTGTGGCATGGGCAGGCGAAATATGCATTGTCAACGGCATTAACATTCAAGCAAGTGTTATCGTAATCGTTATCGATAGCCCTTGGGCAATGCTCATAATACAAATGTAAACTGCACTTGGCGCATAGCTTTAAAATTTAAGAAGATACTGAAGGCAGCTACGAAATGCAGCAATGGCTCTTCGTAGCAGAATATATATGAAGCTAAGTAGATTGTGAATTCGGAAATACTACAAATCCCTTAACGAATTCCAAGCTTCATCTGGCGTCTAGATATGGCTGCTAAGTTGCATTTGCAATGGTTATCGAATGAATTCAACGGAAAATTCAAGGGAACAAAGGAAAAATAACATACTACATATATTGACCTATGTTGCTGTATCTATAATATAAACATTCTATTAATATCTAGAAAAGTATTCAATGTATTAAATTAGTAGGGTGAAAGATTCGAGGAGTGAATAGTCAAAATTCTATACATTTGCTTAGTGTATTTTTCACATTCTCACTCTCTCTCGCTCTCTCAGTCTCTCTCAGTCTCAGTCTCAGTCTCAGTCTCAGTCTCAGTCTCAGTCTCAGTCTCAGTCTCAGTCTCAGTCTCAGTCTCAGTCTCAGTCTCAGTCTCAGTCTCAGTCTCAGTCTCAATCTTAATCTCAATCTCAGTCTCAGTCTCAGTCTCAGTCTAAGTCTTAGTCTAAGTCTAAGTCCCACTCCCTCTCTCTATCTTTCTCTCTCCCTCTCACGATCCCCCTCTCTAAACATTTTATGATACACACAATTTCCAGTTCATTAAGGTCTTCAAAGATTCTATTCAGACTCATTTGCTTTAAGAGTCACTCTCACATTTTTGGTCGCGTCATCCTTCATGTTTTTTAATGGGCATTGGATGGCTCATATTCATTATTCATTATACAACATTTTTCGTGGCAAGCAAATCAGAATTCGCTTCACACAAATTAGTCAATTTGATGGTTCGATTGCGCCGCATGGCACGTGTAGTTGTTGGCACTTGCCACAGCGACCCACAGAGACCCAAAGCCAGCCCCAGCCCCAGTCCCCGCCCCAGTCTCCAGCTCAGGCCATAGCCAAGTATTAACAAAATGGATGCCAATGACATATACCATTTCATTTCTATGCTCTGCTCTGCTCTGCTTTGCTCTTCTGCGCTGCGCTGCGCTGAGCTGTGCTGTGCTGTTGCGACGTCGTGTCAATAAATTTCATTGACATGTCATCAATCTCAATTTGGAAGCAGTTCGTTCTCTCGAGTTGCTGTTGTTCCTGTTGTGACAGAGTTTCAACTCGAAACGTGTTCTTAGTTTCCAAAGTCGATTAGATTACATCTTGTAAACAGGTTAAACACATTCATTTATAGCTTCAGCTTTTGATTTGCAGTATTCCCGTTCAGGTTCAGTTCCACAATCTTCTATTTCCAGATCTAGCTTGGGAAGAATCTGCTGATTTCATTTGAAGAACTAGGGCTTCTCTGTCGCTAGACAAGTCTGTGCCAGATGAACATCACTATCACTATCACTATCAGTATCAGTTTAAGTTGTGAACTGAGCTGCAATTCAAGTTGAAGTTCCAGTTCCAACAGTTCGAGTTAAGTTCCAGTTCTAGTTCCAGCTTTGCTTGCACCGATAATATCGCTTTCAATTTCATCTCTACTAGCTTTACCTCTCAACATACTAGTTCCATTATCAGGTTTCAGTTCCAGTTCGACAACCACTTTCAATTTCTGTTCTCAATTTCAGTAGTTCCAATTCAAGTTGCAGTGCCAACACATGCTTTGATCTTGTTCTGGTTCCAGCTCCACTATCACTTCCATTTACAGTGCTTTGATCTTTTTCTGGTTCCAGTTCCACTATCATTTCCATGTACAGTGTTTTGATCTTGTTCTGGTTCCAGTTCCACTATTACTTCCATTCCACTATAGTGTTATTCTCATTTCCATCGCCAGTTCAGGTAGCAGTTCCACTTTCATAGTCGTAATGCCAAGACCAATTCCACCTGACAGCTTTGAACCTGCTCGAATGAGGCTTTAGTCCGTTTAATGTGAATCAATAAATTCTCTACTTATGTGTTTGCATACACACACACACACACACACACACACACACACACACACACACACACACACACACACACACACACACACACACACACACACACACTCAGACACCGATAAATTTGTTGCATAAAATACTTGAAGTGTCCGCACTGCTGTTGCATGACAGCTACCCGCAATGTGACTCGCCCCAATCCTCCACTGTCTCTCCCACTCTCTCTCTCTCTCTCTTTCTCTCGCTTTCTCAACCCCAGCCCCCCCTTCGTCCAGTGTTGGCACAGCTGGCATTGCGTTGACTTGCGCCTGGGGGCGTTTTAAGTTTGCGTTTTGGTTTTGGCCACTTTGCTGTTGCTTTGAATACTTTTTATTTCAATTTCCGCCCACAAAGCGGAGGCAGCAGCAGCAACAGCAGCAACAAAAGACAAATTTATGCCACATTAACAGCTAAAAGCTTTCAAAATGCGTTTGGATGCGCCACCAGGCGACCGGAGACCGAAGACCGAAGACCGTCGACCCTCGGGCATAGAGCCGACACATCTCCACTTTTTGCCACCCCAAACCCAAAACCCATCCCCCCATTCACCATTCACCATTACCCATCCCCCTTCCATGCAGCTATAGTTACTTCCCCTGCCCCTTCCATTTTCTTGCGACTCTGACCAAAAATTTTTGGCACAATTTGCTGAATATGGCAGTGTGACTACTGCCTTATTTTCCTTGAGGGCGGCCGATCGAGGCCATGGAGTGATGGTAGGGGCAGGAGCAGGGGCAGATGGAGAGCTGCCCAGCACTCCCTCTCCCTCTCTCTCTCTCTCTCTCTCTCTGTCTTGGAAAAATGCGCTTAAAAACAATAGCGAGACAAGCATTAAATTTAACGCGACGAAAACTTGTCCCATTTCGTTGTCTCTCGCGTCCCCATGTTTGTTGTTGCCTGCAGTTGTTGCCTCCTTCATGTTGTTGTGCGACAAATTTCAGTTAGCTCATCTATCCAACGCGTCATCGTGCTGAACGCGCTGGCAACACCCGCCGCCGGCTGTCAGGCAGCTGGTTACGTCAAAAGTGCAGCTCAAAACTTCAAAACGAGTCACGTTGCCAAGCCCCCTTGCCCTAGTACCCCTAATCCTCCCATACCCACCGCTACCCACCCCAACCTACTCCGCCTTCTCTAGCTCGCCTCATTCAGTTTTGGCCATCTTTTAGACCATTTCTGTTAGCTGCTTGCTGCATGCGCTAAAATTAAGATTTATGAAGGTTGTAAAAAACAACAGCGACATCACTGAGCTGAGCTAAACTGAACTGAACTGAACTGAACTGAGCTGAGCTGAAACAGGGTGCTGTGTCTGGGCAGCCGTCGGTGACGAAGCAGCCCCCAAGCAGAAGCGAGCAATGAATGCGCCAAAAAATTTAACGCCCAAATGATTACAAATGAGTTGAACAGCGGACAAAGTTGCGCCCCCGCAAGCAGCAACTGTTGCCGTTACTCTGCCCCGCCCCATGCAACAGACCAACCCCCACACACAGACTGACTGGCTGCTCCATGCCCCCATACGCTCAACATCCGGTACAGCCGTTGCGTCCTGAAATTGTGTCATTGCAAATAAAATCAACGGACGTGACGTCATCTCAACAATTTGCATTGTGTTGCCAAGAGAAAACTGACGAAGAATAAGAGAGCGAGACAGAGAGAGAGAGAGAGAGAGAGAGAGAGAGAGAGGGAGATAGGAATGAAGGCGAGACTGAGATATATGTTGAAAAGGCTAAAGTTTTAATTGTAGACAAAATTTTTCCTGTCTATATAGAATATTTATATGCCCATTGAAACCATTTAAAAGAGAATGCCCGTAATATGAATATGAACATAGAAGCAATTGCTGTCATAATCATCTCTTAAGATATACATACATATATGTAGATGTAGATGAGAGAGTGAGAAAGATAGCTGAAAGGAGAAACAGAGAATGAGAGATAGATAGATAGAGAGAGAGAGAGAGAGTGAGACAGAGAGAGAGAGAGATGATAGAGATAGAAAGAAAGAGAGAGATAATAGGGAGATTGAAAAAGAAGAGCAGAGAAAGAAGGGAATATATCACGAGAGAGTCGTTAGAGATGAAGGGTAAACAAGGAAATAGAGAAAAGAATATTAAAGAGAGAGAAGGGGGAAAATGAATGCAAATAAGATAAGTGGAGAAAACGATAATCGAATGAGTGAGAGAAGGAATGAAAATAAATTAAAAAGGGACAGAAAATAAAAGAGAAAAAGAAATGAAATAAATCAAAAGTGAAAAAATACAGAAAAGGATAGAATAGATAGATAGAATAATAGAGACACACAGAGAGAGAGAGAGAGAGAGAGAGAAGTGAAAGTTTGCATATAAATAAAGATTGATAGAGAAAGTGAGAGATAGAGAGAGAGAGAGAAAGAGAGACAGAGAAAGTTAGGGAGAGAGAGAGAGAGAGAGAGAGAGAGAGAGAGAGAAAAGTGAAAGTTACATAGAAATATAGAAATATAGGAAGAGGACAAATCATATGACAAAAAGAGACTCATAGAATCGGTCGAAAAGCCAGACAAAGAGAGACAGAGAGAGAGAGAGAGAGAGAGAGAGAGAGAGAGAGAGAAAGAGAGAGAGAGAGAAAGAAGAGAGAGAGAGAGAGGCAAAATATGCAAGAGAAATATAATAGCAGAAAATTAGTCAGAATATTTATTATTTTGATAATTTTGTTTTATAACATACATGCAGTCAAAAGAATCATGAGAATCAAATGGAAGAGGGTGGCATAAATAGATTCCAGAAATATTATGAAATGTATGGCAACCAACTTTGAATTGCCTAGTTACAATGATGATGATGATGCCACGAGTCGCTAATTGAAATACATTTGAGACCAGCTTTGCTATGGAAACATTAGAGAAAGAAAGAGAGAGAGAGAGAGAGAGAGAGAGAACGACATTGAATAATATCTATAAATAATGCATTAATATATATATATATATGTATGTATATACACTTAATTATCAGGCTCTCTGTTCATGAGGCTCGCATTGAAGGACGCTAGTCAAAGAGTAGCCGCAAATATGGCTCACTAATTGTGGCGCTCTCCATTATTGACGTACCATAATTAAATTGTTGCTAAGTCCACTTTAATTACGTATAATTTATTTACGGCAAAAAGTTTTTTATTTTATTTTATTTTATTTTTGCATTTTACATGCATTTAGTTTTAGTCTGAAATGCAAAAATGGTGAACGAACAAATTAAATAGTTTAAATGAAAATAGAAAATGAAAATGGAAAAGTAAATGCAAATGCAAATGGAAATGGAAATGGAAATGGAATGCAGCTAATCAACTCGTTCCACAGCAGTCGGCCGCATAATTAATTTGCTAAAAACTGTAATTTGGAATTAAAATTAAATTTGATTTATATTATATATGTATACAATAATAATATATTTCAGCTTTTTTTCTTTCTTTTTTTTTTCTCGGCTTTTTACTATGATTTTCAAATGTGTGCGCACGCAATTAATTAAGTTGCCGAGTATTTTAGCCTAGATTAAAATTGCATTCATAATGCGCTGCTGAAAACAAAAGCCACAGCCAAATGGCCTATAGAATAACATTGGGGCATACTCGACTAACAGTTACTCACTTTAGCCGGTTAAACGTACGGAGAGCCATACGGACATGCAATTAAACGGACGGAACGGACGAAGGCACGATCACACAGGCTGACAATCCGACTGACGGCCGAAGGGACGGATGAACGAAAGGGTAGAGAGCGAGAGAGAGAGAGGGAGACGGACAGACAAACAGAGGCGAGTAAAGGATCGGCTGGATCTACGAGTTGACGGATAACCAAAGGATAACCAGTAGAAGGAGCAAATGAACATCCGGACATCAGCTGACCAAAAAAGTCAAGCTAAAGCCAAACGTGTAGGGAAGTTGGATGAACTAGCAAACTAACAGGCATACTGCCGGAGTAATTAAGCAATGAAAAAAGATAGACGGACGGAATGACTAGAAAAACAGAAAAATATACGCAGACAGACACATAGCCAGACAATCTGCAAAACTAATATACTGTCTAGTCAAAGAATGAACATGTATTAAAGATAAGTTCTAAACAACTCTCTATTGATTTTAGACTTTAAAGCTAAATAATTTTAATATCAGATGAAGTATTACTACGACTTGGCTCAATATTAAAGTTCAAGAGAAATGTTTCAGCCTTTCACATAGACCTTTTTAAACTAATCAGTACAGTTAGCTAACCAATTTAGTAGTAAGCGAAGTTATCTAGTTATCTTTTGAAGGGAATGAAAAGTCAAATTGAATTGGAATGCGAAGAATGCAGTGTAAAAATGTTTATGAAATTAATCGAATGGAAATTGCGAAGCGAAAAGCCAAAGCGTGCATGTGCCAGGAGAGCGAGTGAGCACGAGTCTTTCGTCACATGCTGCTGGGGGCGGATGGATGTGTGGGCGTGGTAAATGCAAAAAACAACTTAATGCATTAGAGAAAGGGAATAAAGTGGGGCACACGAAACACAAAACTTGAACCAAGTGCAGGTAAATTTAATTATGGCACAACCAGTAATAGAAACCGACAGACAGACAGATGCAGGGAGTGTTACTAACAGTGTGAGAGAGAGAGAGACAGAGAGAGAGAGAGAGAGAGAGAGAGAGAGAGAGAGCTGAGTTGAGAGAGGCAGAGACAGAGACGTAGACAAAGTAAGGCAGCCTGGGAAAGTTTTAGAAAATATGGCACTAGCGTTTACTTATTTTCCGCAATTTTTTTCACTTTTGTTTTTGTTGTTCTTCTTCTTGTTGTTGTTTTTGTGCTTTTTCACTTTATGCACTTTTTTTTGTTGTTGTAGAGTTACTCCTTTTATTTTGTAGTTTTTTTTTTTTTTTTTGTTGCTGTCGTTTTGGCTTGTTATCTAATTTTTGCTTACTTTTACTTTGTGCTCTCGCCCAGCTCTTGCACTCGCCCTCGCCCTCGCCCTCGCCCTCGCCCACAACCCGCTCGCTCTGTGTGTGTCCTTTGCTTTTTGCAGGGCTTTAAGCTGCTCCTTTGCATTTTTCAAGCATCAATTAAACAGCAAAAAGCATTTGCAACAGAGGCCAGGCAGCGCGACAGGGTAAAACGCGAAAGATGTAGCGCATTAAACCATCACAGAGCAAAAGAGAGAGAGAGAGAGAGAGAGAGGGAGAGAGAGAAAAGTGACACAAGTGTTACTGCCAGTCGCAGCTGGCACACTGATGTCATCAAGTGACATCCGAGCGCTCTAATTACGAACGGGTCAAGCCAACAAAGACCGCGCGGCGAGTGCATCAAAATTGGTTCACTTTGTGATCAACGAACCCAACAGCGCTCGCAGCTCGCAGCTCGCAAGTGGCTCAGCATAGTGCAGCACAAAGTGCTTCAAGTTTTCCAGAAGATAAACTTCAATCTAAATTCAATTCACATACAAAGCAAAAGTAAAACGAGAAACTTCAAGCGCTGGCTTGAGTACTAGAGTCCTAACGAGAGTGACTTGAACGTCAACGTCAAGCGGAACAGTAGTTATAGATATGATATGATAGAGAGCTATATAGATTGCCAGCATGTATTTCCAGCCTAAGATGAGAGAGAGAGAGAGCTCTCAAAGAAATGGCCAAAAAACTGCTTTAGGAGTAGTTAAATTTGGTATTCATTTGATCAGAGACAATAAATAAAATGAATAAATAATAATAAATTAATAAATAAACACTTCAAGATACTCACAACTCGAGCGAAAGCAGCTGAAGCTAATAGAAATTTCTCTAACCTGGAGAGATATTTATTTAATATGTTTCTTAAACGTTTTCATTTTAGACAAATATCTGGAGAACCCCTGCGCGTGAATGCATTGAATAAATGATTATTGATTTGAATGAGATATATTGTAAATACATTTAGCTGGGTCAGCAGCCACATGTGGTGGTAGTCCCTCAATTGATTACTCCACAGCTGTAATGATCGCTGAAGGACCCATTAAATAGCCATTACAAATGCACCTAGCCTAGCTCGACTGCTCGACTGTTCGCACAAGAATATTTCTTGGCCTCCCATGCAAATGGCACTCGAAATTACCCTTAATGAAGGCCCAAATGGGCAAAAAGAAGAATCAACTTAAATATTATGAATATTGTGAATATTATGAATATTACCCAAACGACACAACGAACGAGCGGAAGAGCGAGAGAACAAACAGACGATGAAATTTTTGGCGAACGCGTTGGCAACTTTTGTTGCCAGAGTTGCCAAAGAGTCAGCTGATAATGATAATGACTTTTGTGGCAACATATTTAAGCAAACATTCGCTGATGAATATTATATAACTTCCCCCCCAAACCCTGCAATCCTCCCCAAGCAGCACTGACATTGCCCAGGCCATGGCTGGCAGAGCTTTAAGCACAAAACTTGAAGCATATTTCGAGCATGGCCAATGAGAGCAGCAGAAATGTTTACATTTCAACTACATATACATACATATATATATATTTGTATATATATATATATATATATATATATTTTGCATTTATGTATATCTCGTTTATCGCTGCAAAATGTACTTAATAAATCTTGGCACAGCGGGTCTACTGGCCCTATGGCAGCCACCCGTTGGCCGAGACGCGGTTTGCCAACTAACTTATTGCATTTTGCAATTTTAACATGATAATAACCCCAACAACCTGACCTGCACTACACACACACACAGCGAGAGAGTGAGATAGAGAGAGAGAGAGCCACGCCCCCTAACGAACAGTTGTTGCCTCTAATGTAAATGTTTTTCAGTTGTTTTTAGCATTTTTCTTTTATTTGTTTTCATTGTTAAGTTGCTAAGAGAAAAACAACGAGAATCGGGTAGCAACGACTGCATGCTACCCTCTTCAATTCGGGAACTCAAATTTGATAATTGCAGCTTTAGAGTAACTCAACTTGCATGACGATTTCTTCAGTTCATTTACCTCTTAGCAATATTTTATCTACTAGCCCTCTGTCTTTAATCTATTCTCGATCTTGCTTCCCTTGATCTCCCAGCTGTCTTCCATTTATCTATCATTATCTATTCATCATTCTACCTGTATCATATGATAAGCATTAGATTCATTTTGTATGCAGTACAAACTTCAACGCTGACCACATTTGTGGGCAGCTGTAAGTAGCCTAATATATAAATCAATTAAGCTCGAAATTAGTTAAAACAATAGTCCACTTTGGGGATTACAAGAGCTCGATCTCAACACTTAAGGCAGCAGATACTGCTTACAGGGTAATTAGAAATTTGAGTTTCTTCTTCCTTTTTTTTTTTTTTTTTTTGTGGCTTAACTGCTTTTAGTGCTTAGGCAAAAAATTTATGTGCAGAGGTAGCTCAGGCACAGGCAAAGACACGCTTCCAATTTCGAGCCCGAACCCGAATCCCAGCCAGAACCTAACAAACTAAAAAGAAAAAAAAAAAAAAAAAGAAAAAAGAAATGAAAATAGATACAACCCAAAGCCCATGCGGCCCAGCAGCATTTTTCATTTTCTACAGTTTCGCGATGCCCTTATAGGACATAGATAGGGTATAATGAACGTAGCAGATGAGAGATAAGATTGAGAGCGAACATTTATCGATAGAAAAGGGAAAAGTTATCAATCAAAAGAATCAAGGCAGAACTCTTTAAAGTAAAAATCTCCTCAAGATATCAAGGTTAACTTCGAATATACTCAGATTAATATAAAAGTAAATTAATGGGTATCTCGAGTCTGATCATTTTCAAAACTTAATTAATTTGAATGATGCTTAAAATGAGATGGAGCTACAGATGAAGAGATGAAAATAAATAAAAAAGATATCATTAGATGATAACTTATCGGTATTGTTATCGATAATTATTGCCTTAGCGATAGTTATCGATAGGGATAGCTTATGATATGATTATGATTATGAGAAAATGCTCCTAATTTATATAATTTACCTTTACGCATAACTATATAGAACTAAGTCACTTCTCTTTACAGGGTATCGGCCAGGCATGATTGGTCTTCTGTTTGCCCTTGTCCGGTGCTAGTAACTGGCATATGATATACGATATGGGCTAATGCAGACCTTTTTGCAACGGCCATGGCAGCAGCGATTTGAAAGCGCAGCATCCACTTTCACTACACGGCCCCAAACAGAGGCCCGTTGCAGTTGGCGGCTGGGGTGGCATTAGAGGTGGCTTCAATGGGAGCTGCGATGGGGAAGCCGCCTCTATGCGGATTTTGTGGGCCGCACAAATTAATGTCAATATTGATATTGGGCGCTGCATTTTGGGCGCTGTTAAGCGCTAACGAGTTGCCAGGTGCCACAAGCAACTGGCTAAAACATGGCCCACTCTCTCCGTTCGCCAAACCTACACCAACTACCCTACCCGACCAACCCCCTTGGGCCAACCCTTCTAGAGCAGCTGCGTGTTTTCGCTTTCCGGCGTGCGGCCAACGCGGTTTCCTGTTTGCGTCCATTTGCATTTTGTTGGCCTCATCCGGATTTTGATTTTTAGCCAGCTTCATAATAAATGTATACGCACACACACATATATAATATATATATATATATATATATATATATATATATATATATATATATATATATATATATATATATATATATATATATATATATATATATATATTTCTATGGATTTGCGTAGCTTAAACTAAAACAATGTGAACACATATTTAATGCACTACGAATTAAGTTGGGTTAATTATGAAGTTTTTTGTATAGCAATCAAGAGTTAATGAATCGACTCGAAGATGCCTTGTAATATCGAGTTTAATTAATATAATATTATAAATAAGAGAATCTGCATCAAACTGTTGCATATACTTTTAGCAAAAGAAGATAGCTTAAAAATACCCTGTATTTGCATCTATGTATATTTATTATATTTTATACTCAATGTGAATTTTACTTACACTCTTAGCTTTGGTTCATCATACCCCTCTTGTGCTTAGCCCAGCTACAGGGCATATTAACAAACAAAATATTTATGTAATACATTTGACTTTGCTTTAGTGAGCTTAATTATATCTGCTGTGGTCTTTTTTAAGCCAACAAAATAAAAACATAATCGAGTTTAAAAACTGCACAATTGTGAATCAGACAGACTTTGTTGAAATTGTTTTTAAAGCAAAGTACAATTATTAGTCAAACAAATTACAGCTGGTGTAGAACTCTCAACTAAAAGCGAGAGTTAAATTGATAATAATAATGATTCAAAAGATAGTTCATAATATGATTTATTATTATATAAAAGCATAATTAGAGAATAATTCGAAATAACTCCAAGGGGAATAGTAAATTCAGCTATTGCTTTAATTAGACTTCATTTAAAATTATTTATGTTTTAATTTACTCTCAGTTCGCTCTCATTCGGACTATGAAGAATTCAGATGGGGCTTTTGATGCACAAATCTTAAGGTCCATATATATATTCGATATAATATATTAAAGATGCTATATAAATATATATGTATTTGTATCAAGACAAATCTCTTTTGAGTGCTTAGTGGCATTTTCTAATTAAGCTAACTTGAATCGTTAACTAAATCTGCGTGAATGTTCTATTGCTTATATGTATGTATGTATTTATCCTGGCATCTTGTTATATGCGGCTCGCTCTAAGTTTTACAAGTTTCTAACTATGAATGCCATGAACAACAATGAAACTATGAAAACAAATTGAGAATTCAAGCGAAATGCCAACTAAACTGAGTTGAGCTGAGCTGAGCTGAGCTGAGTAAGTAGAGTGAAAAGAGAGAGAGCAAGGGAGAGGTAAGTGGGTCGGGGAAGAAATACCATTGGTGTTGGCTAATAGCTGTGGCTGCATGACACTGTGTCAAGCGGCGTTTAGTGTTGTTAAATGCCCGTTAGCAGTGTTTACTAATTTTCACAAGTTTTCCACCTGCCGCATAGTTTGATGCCCAGCTCTGCTTTCAGCTCTAACCGACCACAAACTATCGCTGCGAGGGCACAGAGCCAAAACTATGCCAAAGATTTTCACAAGTCGACTCGAGCTGGAGCTCGTAGCTCAAGTTTATTTTTTCTTGTTGAATCATATACACTCAATGCAGGGTATAATGGGTATGTAACAGGCTTATGACCATAACAAGTGAAACGGTCTATCGATAGATATGTTATCGATAGGTTATGATTAACTAAATATCAAGCTCTCATATCTCCAGAACTAAAGTCTCCCAAATGTTTTGTTCTAGTTTGTAGATGAGCTTGGCCTTAGGGTATCTTCTAGTCAGGCAATGACAACTAAAATCATTCTTACTTGCACTGTTTTTGCCCCTTTTTTTGAATGAGTACATTTTGAATAGCGCAAGTTTATAAATATATGTACGTACTCGTATATATACTGCAAATTGCTGAAATACTTTTGCGCCGAGCAACAAAATATTTATGGAAACTCCATTCGCTGCTGCTGGCAAAACGAAGTTTCTCATTTGTGGCAAGTTCTCATGCAACGGTCATGGCGGCGTATACGCAATACATTCGAAGTTCCTACTCTCTCTATCTCCATCTCCCTCTCCCCCTCTCTCTCTCTCTCTCTCTCTTGTGCTAACAATTACCAGCTGCCACAACAAAATGTGAAATATAATATATATATATATATATATATATATATATATATATATATATATATATATATATATATATATATATATATATATATGTGTGTATGTATATATATAATAAAAAACATAAATTAAATTGAAAGGAAAAGAGAGCGGCGAAAAAGTCGAAAAGTTCGTATATCTTACATGGTTTTTAGCACAGGCTACGACTTCGTTGGGCTACTAGTAATCTGCCCGAAATAGACGACTAAAGCCGTTAGCTGACTCACAGTAACTCCTGCTCTGAGCGAGTGTGCGTGTATGTGTGTGTGTGTGTATGTGTGTATGTGTGTGTGTGTATGTGTGTGTGTGTATGTGTGTGTGTGTACGTGTAACTGCAGTCATAGCCTTCGCAGCTGCATTAACAGGGATTTGTTTTATATACCCTATAAACTGATATATAAGCTTATAGGGTAGCAAATGTCTCTAAATTAATATAGAGACACAAAGGTTGCTATAGAGGCAATTGAGAAAATATTTAGGTATTAAAATGATTAACCATGTCTCATATATTATCTCAAAGAACTCGTAGAGTATAGTAGGTATAGATTTGGATGTTGAAACTTGAGATGCTGTGGCAGAATCTAACTAAATTCTATAATCTGCCTTATACATTTATCATCAATTGGTAAACTCATGGAACTCAGAGTCTATGCAAGTTAGAGACATAAAATATTGTATATAAATTATTGAGAATACATAAAAGATAATACCATATATTCATTCTAACTTGGTCAAGTTCAGCTTTCAGCATATTACTGAGACTCAATCAAATCAGATTCTTTAAGCTCTTTAATCTTTAGGCCAGCATCTGCAGAGTCTTGTGACTTAATACTTTCAGACTGAACAAAGCAGAGTATACTCTAGTCTCAGAACCTTATTTGCTTTCCTTTTTTTTGGGCATTGAATTCAAATAAAATATCAAATTGCCATCGCACTAGACGTCTGCTGCTGTGGCTGCTGTTTGGCCGACTTCTTTGGCCATTTTCAATTTGCCCACAGAAATGCCAAATGTCAAATTGTTGAATAGAGACAACAAGCGGCAAACAAATCCATAGACAAGCAACCGCATTGCGAACTTTGTCCAGGAGCCAAGCCAAGCCAAACGAGCCCACCTCATAAACTTTTCATGCAACAAAAGCGCAGTGCCTACAATATTACACTGCAAAAAGGAAGCTATTTATATATATATTTTTAAATGAATTGCGTAATTGCGAGAATTCATTCCAGATTATGTCCAATCGTCATCTGGATCATTTTTCATTTCAACTCAAAATTTGCATAATTTTTCCAACTTCTTTTTCTTAACATTCATTTAATACATTGCAACTCCGCAGATTTTTTTTCTCACTGTATTTTCATATTAAATAAAAAATAGAGAATATATTGCCAACTTTATATGGGTCAAACTATATGACTGGTTATGCGTTATAACGTGAAACTTGCTAAAATACTCAATAACATTATGTCGTAAACGTTTTGTACTGCCATCAACTTGAATTGCTTAAATAGCCCACAGCTTGAAGAGAATCGACTTTAGTTTCAAATTGATTGATAACCATGAGCTAACGTATTAATATAACGTAAGCCTAAAAGCCATAGGTAAGCCATAAATTGTTAAGTTGGTACTAATTGCTTTCAGCTCTTACGTATTTTGTTTACGTTACGTTATATACATTAACTTACGTTTCATTAATAATTTATTGTACATATTAGAATTTTAATCTCTTATAGCTTACGTAGTAAGCTTACGTTACGTAATGCTCCTTACGTTACTTTAACAATTATTAATAATTTCTTATGTGAATTGCGTACTATTTAATACTTATGCACTTACGTAACGTAAGCCAATAACGTGGTTGAGCACTGTAGCACTGTAGCTCTGCCATTTAAAGACTTTACGCTTAACTTTTCATCCAGCTTATTCAAATAGTTAAACTTTCGTCAATGTGACGTAAAGTCAACTCACGTAACGTAAGCAAACGTAATGCTGAACTTATTGAAGTGCATATTTTGAATATTCCATTAAATTTGCCATTTCCATACTCTAGAATCTCTTTGAGTAGCACATAAGAAAAATATGTCAAAATAAATCTAAAGCTATAACGTAATGTGCGTAAGTGTATTTACGACCGAGCGTGTGTGTGCGGGTGTGTGTATGTGGGTGTGTGTGTGCTTGAATTGCCGCACATATTTTAGATGAAGGCACTTTGAAATTGGGAATGCATGCATTATTTTTTGCTAGAACGCCCAGCAAATTTATGTACGCGTCTATCTCTGACTCACTAAACCAACCTCCAGCCGTTCGTGTCTCTCTCCCTCTCTCTCTCTCTCTCTCTCTCTCTCTCTCCCTCTATCATCTCTTTTCACCCCTTAATCCAGTATATCCCAGAACAATTTCACGTCGAGTCTTGTCTTTGGCTCTGGCGGACTGCCTGAGCAGCCTTTCAAATGTCATATGAAATTTTTCGCGCTTGACTGTTGCAGCATGCGTATGTGTGTGTGTGTGTGTGTGTGTGTGTGTGTGTGTGTTAGTGTGTGTGTGTTGGTGTGTATATATAGTATGTGTCTTTGTCTGTTTGCAATTTTTGTGCTAGAACATTTTGTGTGCGCGCCTGATCTTATGATAGCTTCATCTGTCCCACTCCTCTCTCTCCCTCTATCTCTCTGTCTCTTGCTTGCTCTTGCTCTATCCATCTGCACTTTTAACCGCACCGCCTCCAGCTCTCTCTAGCTGCCTGCTACTAACTACAAGCTGACTGTCGCAATAATTTTCCAAAAGGATTTACAATGCTAAAATTACTTCCTAAGCCATTCGACCTTGTCGTCGTTACATCCCACCAGGCATCGGGCGCAGAGTTTGTCTTCGCCTCAGTCTCCATCTCAGTCTCGGCCAGCGACTTAGCTGTAGCAGCAGCTGCCTCCTCCTAAATGCGCATCCTATTTTTTCGCGTATGTGTCGCGTGCTTTTTCTCTCCAGTTCGCAACTAAGCGCAAATCCTCAAAACGAACTGTTTACATCTAGTTCGGATTGGGGATTGAGACGTCTTTCGTGCGCCAACAGAACGAAGCGAGCATATTGGTGTCTGGGCACTTTAAGCCCATCGAAAATGGGAATTCGATGCTCTTCGAGTGTATGTCAATGGCAAAAAGGGGGCATGGTAGACAGCATATTGTTTATTAGCATGGATAACTGACACGATCTAGGTCAGTCTAGGGATCGACTGTGAATCGAAAAAATAGAAAAGTTAAATACTCTTAAGTGAATATTAGTACTTCTATATATAGCACACAGTACTAGCATATAGCTCTTCTTCTATAAATCATGCCCTTTGCTTAACATCGATAAATATCGATAAATATATCTTATTGCTTATATAGCCATAACTTGAAGACCTTTAATGCTGGCATATAACTCTTCTTCTATAAATCATGCCCTTTGCTTAACATCGATAAATATCGATAAATATATCTTATTGCTTATATAACAGGACAGGTAGTAAAATCTTGAAATGTGATAACTTTACTTATATTATTTTTTTTTTTTCATTGTAAATCTATAAATAAAGCTGTACAAAAACTTATTTACCATTGTGTAAGACTGTTCAAGGATCAAGCACAGCTGCCTCTGCCCAGAGCAGCAGCAACAGAGTATTTGCTAGTCAGGCATTCCCCACTGCGTTAACTTCTTTTAAATTTTCTTTTGGAGCACTTGCGTATTTAGTTTGCAAGCGTGTGTGTTTGAGTGCGTTTGTGTGTGTGGACTTTTGTCATCCTTAGGCTTTTTTGGCCGTTGCTCAACATGGCCTGAACCGGCCCACTCAACGGCAGCTGGTGCCGCAATTTCGCAGTGCCAGCTGCAAGTCACTGTTCCCGTTGCCTTTTGAACTTTAATATGCAACTGCGTGTGTGTGTGTGGGTGTGTGTGTGCGCAAGCCAAAGGACAGCTCAATTTTACAAAGGCGTTGATATGTAAGCACATACAGACATACACACATACACCCATACACACATACACACACACACACACACACGCATGAACAAACACGAACACACATGCTTTACATACGGAAAGCCCCCTTGTTGAAGTAATTCCCCATTTATAATTTACTGTCGTCGATTTATAAATGAGCCGATGCCATCAACGTTTGCCAGCTTTGCAACTGTATTACTGTGAGTGTGTGTGTGTGTGTGTGTGTCTGTGTATTTGTTGCATGTGCCACCATTTTGGGACGCCTTAGACGCAAATGCTTAACATAATTTTAGGCGCATTTTGTAGCATTAACGGAGACGAAAGGCAAACGATTGTCTCAACTCCATCTGGGCTCTGTTGCGTACACTGTGCACAAAGCTTGGCCAATTCAATTGCAATCAACTAAAGCTGAGTTGAATTTTGATGTGACTTAAAACTGTTGAAAGCTTTACTTGGTTTAGAAATAAAGCTTCTTAAAGCGCTATCTGCAAACGTTTGCTTATTCAATGAAATGAAAAACTCTATTCAAATTAATTGGAGTTTCAATTATTTTTAGCTATGATCAAATAGATATGAGAACTCTTGATTGTAAATTATTTAGCTAATAAGCTCGCTCATTAACGAGAGGAACATAGTGAAATTTCATATTTCATCAAAAGCTCTAAAAAGCTCGCATATAACTCCAATACCTGGCTCAGATATATTTATCTAAACTTTACTATATTTTCATGACTATCCATAGAAGTCAGAAGAAAAGAGAGCTTTAATATACTTTTTAAAAAACCTCACAGCTCAATCGTATACATCCAGTTTCAACTACTCAGCTACAATAATTTTTACATAAATTTTCTTTTCAATAAATATGCTTCAATATACTTGAACATTCAATTGGTTAATCTCTTACATTTGTGCAGTGTATACGCCTAATAGTTTCACAGGTGTGTTACACACAGCTCTTAAGCCATCCCCAGTCTGACCCAGCCTGACCTAGAGCACTGGCTTAAGTGTGCTGTAGACATGCGCCTCAGGTCGCACTCTCGCAGCTGCCTAATTACAAATTTATATAGTGCGGCTTAGTATTCAAAGTCTCGAGAATTTCATTTGATTTCACATCAAATATTTCAACACTATTGGCAGGTCAAGATATGTATTTGCATGAATATATTATAAATGTACAGAGTCCGGTGCTATGTCAGATGGAAATATTGCTCTTTGAATCATAAGGCTTACGCTACGCATCTTTAATGATCGCTTTACCTTTATAAGGCAATGCTCGAAAGTTGTTTTTGAACTTTCAATTAATTGTAAAAGCAAATTCGATGCAAGCTCTTTAAAATCTGCAAGCTTTTACAAAGCTACTGAAAGCTTCACTGTCTATAGACTTTCTCATTTTACTGTATGCCATACATTAGCTTCAAGATGTAGCTAAAATGAAACAAAACTATTGTTAATTTGATTTTATTTCAAAATTATAAGCTTTCACTGTTGATCTCTTATTAGAATGCTTGTATGAGAATTCATATTTTGAAAGAGCTTTTCATGCAATTTCTATTTTAAGCCTATTTATAAGTTTTCAGAATCCAATTACAGTTATCTCAGGCTTCATTATGTTTCCATTTTAGCTAAAGCTGAAGCTTTCAAGCTTTACACAAACTCTTACAACTTCTTTGTACTTTGTACTAATTCATTAATAGCTGTGCAATCTATTTTAAGCATATGCACAAAGCTTTTTGTAATTTGTTAGATTCAACGACAGCTGGCTCTCTATCTCCCCCCTCTCTCTCTCTCTCTCTCTCTAGCTCTCCCTTTCTGTCTATGTCTGTAGTTGGGAAACTTATAAAATTATGATACCCAGAAAGCAACAAATTTTAATTGCAAGAAAATTTTCGTAATTCACGCGCACACAAGACAGAGACATAGATAAAGTCATATGTGTGGCAAGGCGTAGTCAAAGAGAGTGTGGAGTAGAGAAAGAGAGAGAGAGAGAGAGGAGAGAAGGGGCGTGGCTGCAGATATATGTATGAACAGTGTTGTAAAGCAAACCAAGACCAAAAACACAAACCAAAAGCTCGTTTAAGCGTGGCAGCCCAGTAGGGGGTAGAAGATAGCTAAGCGGAGCGGGGGGAATGAGAGGCACAGGGGGGGGGGTCTAAGAATTTTGGGTGCAGAACTATGCAACTGATTGCATGTATGTATGTATATGCGTGTGTGCGAATGTGCGTGTGCAAGTTATAAATTTATTTAGCCAACGCGCGTATAGCGCATAAATTTCAGAACGCAAGCTGCTTAAGGGTTGCCAAAACCCACCCCACTCATCCCCCCCCCCGGCTACGGCCAGAGTTATAGCCAACAAATGCCGGGCGCTTTGGTCTGTGTGAAAAATTGAAATTTATTGTTATTGTAAGCCCCCCACATATGTACATACACACACGCACACACAGCGTGAACGAACACCTTGTTGTCGTGTTTTGTTGTTGCCGAATTACCCGCAGACAAAATAATAATGTAATAATAATTTTTCCAACTCGTTAACACATGAAACGTGTGTTCCACATGCACGAACTGCGAGCTGCCAACTGCGAACTGTGCGACCCAAAGAGCGCCAAGGACCAAACGCCAAGGATCACAGACCACAACAAGGAAAAACCAACCAAAGGCATTCTTATAGTCACATGTCCAACTGGAAGATACCCTAAGTTGTGAATTAACTTACGAGTATCTTCCAGCTGTGCTCTTTAGACAGACAGGCGGATAAACAGACGAACGGAGTCTCGGATAAGCACAAGTAAGGACATCCTGACGAAGAGATGGAAGAATGAACGGCAGATGAACGAAGGTACGGGCAGACGGTCGCGTGGAATATAGCTAGATAGACCCGATTGTTCCAATTGTGCTCTTTAGACAGATAGGCGGATAAACAGACGAACGAAGTCTCGGATAAGCACATGTAAAGACATCCATCCGGCAGATGAACGAAGGTACGGGCAGACGGTCGCGTGGAAAATAGCAAGCTAGACCCGAATATAACAAATGTAGCATAACATATGTATATAGTATATAGTCATCCACTCTTGCTCTCTGTTTGTTACACATATTTTGTATACAATCAATATACCCAGCTTGCATATGCTCCATTTGTATAGGGTATAGAAAACCATTGCCTAGCAGCTGAACCGTAGAGCTCACCTTACCTTGCTTCCTTTCTAGTTTCAAACTGCTTCGCATTTTGACCGGCAAACAGAAATCGTGTGTGGATTAGATGCAACTCTAGTGTAAATTAATGATGCGCGTCGGAATGTGAAAGTTATGCGGACGACAGAGAATAAACAAAGGAACCGCTTGCAAAATATGTAAGACCAAACAGTATAGAAAGTAATCGAGCCAGAGCGCGATTAAGGCAAATGTGCATATTTATATATATATATATATCAGTTAAGGTCATTAAAGCTAGCCCATTTGCTTTTTGAGTAAATCAAGCCCAGGCAAATCCTTTAATAATAGAGCAATCAATTCAGATTGTTTTGAAACTTTAAGCTTTCACAGCTCTAACTGGCTCTTCTCGCTATCGCATTTAAATATTCAACAGTTGCAACAGGATCTAGTCTCGCCATATCCTGGATAATCCATTGTAATTCCTTAATATCCATTTCCGTTTCAACTACTTTCAATTGGCGCAATCAGCCACACAAAACAAACTTATTATTCAAACTAAACTAAAAAGTCAAGGAATTGGCGCAATCAGAGCAGCTAACTTTGATTTAAGCCGAACTAAACGATGTGATCTAAAAATATTTGATTTATTCAATGCTTGGCATTCTATGGTAGATTCATTTCTCAGGGTTTGCCTTATTTCATTTTCATTTTCATTTTCATTTTCATTCGGGCACAAAGCACAAGAGCCTAACATAGCAACCGCAGCAGCTGCCTTTCGACTCTTCGCGTTGCCCATTGAGAATAGATGATCATGGGGTATACTGGTTCTGGAAAGTCTGGTAAGTCAATGACAAAAGGAGGCAATGGCCATACCATAAAGACTGAATCGATCTTACTCACTCAATAAGAAAGCCAAAGACATTGATTTAAGATGAACTCTATATATACTCTTGCATATATATAGATAGACGTAGAATTACTGACGTATCATTTTTTACGATAGATCATTCCATTTGCTTAGCATCGATAAATATCGATTAATGCTTTAAAATTGACTTTTCAGCCATTACTTGAAGATCTTTTCAGTTGGGCAGATATATTGCTTAATGAATATAGTAATCTATGTTGACCTCAATAGAATAGTATCGAAAACTGCCTGAGTAGTAGAAGTAGTTTGAAATTTCATCTGTTCAATACTTAGGGTAACTGCTAGTCGAGCTCTTCAGTTTAGAGCAATCTGAGTTGTTGTTTTTCCTTCCTGGTTTTTCCTTGTGCATTCGAGCTTTATTCCCAGCTTTCCTTTCTCTGACAGCACAAAAAAAAAATAGAACGAAAAACGAGAAAAAGAAATAAAAATCCATTTGTATAGAGCGCTTTCAGTGAGTTGCCCAGTTGGCTGGCTGCCTGGACTCCTGTTGTCCTGTCGTTCTGTCGTCCTCTTGTCTTGCCTGAACTAGAATAAAATAATTGAATTCAATTTATCGGCATAAATTGTTTTAATTAAAACTGAAAAGTGAAAAACTGAAAAACTGAAAAACTGAAAAACAATGCGCTGCAAACAAAACATTGAGCCGCATCCTACTTTTCTTTTACATATCATTCCCAGTTGATATTACCTTAGAAGGCTGAACTTAGTCATTTATAAATCCCACATAATTATTATAGCCAACAACATATAATGTTTATCTTAAGTATTATAAAAAGTATATATCTAAATCCTCTAGAAAATATGAATCAATAAGAGTGATATTGTGGTTGTCGTTTATTCGAAAAGTTATGTGTAAACAATGTGTATAAACAAACTGATTTTCCTTCATATATAGGTATATGTATATGTATATAATAATATACATATTCTAAAATTTATATGTATAAATGTATGTATGTATGTAATGTACAATCAATAATTATCCCATTATAGAGCATAATGTTGTCAAAGTAGTCAATGTAGTCACTCCGACATTGATCAAGTGACGAGCGGAGATGCCAAAGAAAATTAACATGATTGTTATATAAAAGTACCAAAATGAAAATTTGTTTCTCACTGGTAACTGAAAGATGAGATATGTCTTGGTATAGATAGATTTTACATAGTCCTTCTAAAAACTCGCCCAGATCTGTGCAATTAACTCGTCCGTTTCCTGAATGAACGACTGTAGCGGAATTGTTAGTTGATCGTGTGTCGGATAGAATGGATCATTTTCTAGATCTATATTTAGGTCATCCATGTCTGAATCGGAATTTGGTTCCGGTGTCGTTTCGCGCATGTGAATTAGTTCGTCCAAGTCGATGTCGTGCAACGAGCTACTTAGATTGTCTATGGCGTTTGAATAGAACGAGAAGGAATAAGGATCGGTATCCTGGTTGCGGCTTTGATTATCGCTTTGCGAACTGGCCGATGAGGTGGCCATATTATCTGGCAGTTCCCATGCACTGTAGATGGACAACGGAATAGACTCATCCGGTAATTCGTGATAGTTGCGACTATTACGTTGACTAATGCGATAGTCATAGTCATCGTAGGGTGGAAGCCAGGTGTAGCGCTCCTCCTGTGCCGTCTGTGGGGGTAGATCGCCGACCAAACGGCGAAACGGACGGCTGAGATCAGTTTCAAAGGTCCGATCCTCGATGTATTGCCAGGCATTCAGATCGTCGCTGCTGTAGCTCAACTCCGAGTTTATGTCCTCGACATCGTAGTTCGTGCCGCACGACCCAATGTCCCATTCATCGTCGTCTGCTTGAATTGGGTCGTTGGGCAGGCTGCCCCAGTCGGTGTTGATGCGCGTGGTCAAGCCACTGGCATGAGCGCGTAGCTGGCGCACCATGTATGCATCAAAGGAGTCATCATCCCCGAAATCGCTCTCCCAGCTCTCCTCGTCAACCTGCTCCTCTTCGTTTTCCTCGTCGCTGCTGCTGAGGGACCAAAACTGTTGCGGTATCTCCTCAAAGGTGGGTCCCAAAAAGATCGAGCTGCGCATTTCAGATTCGCTCGTAGTCGAATCACCATCACATTTGATCTGTGAAGCATCGAAGTCATCGAAGCCTACGAAATCAGATACACAGTTCCGCAACTCCGGATCGGGCTCCGCCTCATCATCCGAGTCGCTGCTAGTATCGTCATCGGGCCTTGTTTCCTCCGGCTCCTGCAGATCCTCCTCCTCCTTCTCGGTAAATTCAAAAGGTCCAAATTGATGTTCAGCGACCTGGATCGAATTGTGAACCCGCTCCAGCATCGAGTGCAGGGTCTGGCTCGTGGCGCGTATGTCCTGCAACAGGGCGGGCAAATCAGAATTATGATCCGGTATTATCCAACCGAAAACGTTGTCCAATATACGGGCGGTGCGCATCACATAACGGCAATACTGCTCCACCATGCGATAGATGGTCATCGGATTGTTGAGACGACCGTCGGAAGGGTTGCGTGGCGCCAGCGCAGTCAGAGAGTTTCGCGGCAGCTCCAATGGGTTCATCAGCAGCTGCTGCAGCATATTACCGGATGGCTCCCGCACCAGTCCCAGATCGCGAATCAACTCGGGGCTAACAATAAAATTGTGAATCGTGTTCACATAGTGTTGGCCGTTGTGAACGATCAATGTGGAAATGCACCAGCTTGGAGTGACTCTCGACAATGAATTCGCATGCGATTCCATGTCCGATTCAGGCGATATATTAATATGCATTGTGGTGCCAGGCGCCACCTGAATCGTGTACATGCAATTCTCCGATTCAAGCAAGAGGCTCGTTGTCTCGTGCAGCATCTTCTCCTGGTCCTCGTCAATGGGCTCGTCCTTAGTGCTTATAGTGCGATCTCCCTCTTCCATGTTTTTCCTGATGATTGTTTTGCTTTTTTCTATTCTTTTTTTTTTTAATATTATTCAGTAATGCTCTGTTCTGTTTCCTAAGCTTTTTCGCAATCAGAAATTAAAAAAAAAAAAATAAAAAAATAAAAATCAAAATCAAAATCGTGTTTAACCAATTAATTTTTCAATCAGTTTTCAATTGCCAGCCTTTGACAGCTGCCCCTCATGCAACTACACCTTTTAATTTTCGTTATTTTTCCGTTCAATTAAAGGAACATGCCTTAAGGCAGATTGGATTGGATTAGGCCTTCCCGCATCCATAATTTTACCAAAAACTGATTTACTTACCCACAGCTTGTTTCTGTTGTTCTGATTGTGGTTTACCACGAGTAAATTTGTGTGTTTTAATTTTTTCGTCGGAGTTGGGATTGTTTTTGTTTATATATTAATCTACCTAATGTATGTTATTTTTATTTTTTTTTTTCACAAACTAATGTTAAGTTTTGTAATTAAGAATTTACAGAATTGTCGCACTGAACTGTTTCCCCGTACAAATGAAAAAAAAAAAACGACAAATGTCAAAGTCATTCAACTTGACAGGCCAACTACGGTGAATGCCTTATTCTTAACACTATTGATACTATTAATACTATTCAAGATGGCCAACAAATCAAATCGAATAAGAAAAATAAAAATTATAATTTAAAATTATATTAAAATAAAAATATTACATAAAATCTAGTTTAAAACTCAATTTTTTATTCATGAGAAATACTTTGAAAAATATTATAATATATAATAAATATTATAATAAATAAATAATAATTAAATTAAAATATTTTGTTAATACTTTTTAAGTTAATTCACATTTTATTTATTCATAAATTATTAAAATATCGATACATTTTTAGCTGCTTTCAAGCTAAACTTGCTACGCAATTAGTTAACACTTTCATTTTACGCCAATCTAGCTGCGCTTGCCTAATTCGCCGTGTATATTCATTTCGCCCCAGCTTTGAATTTAGCTCATTTAGCTTTGACGACATGCAGTCGAATCTGTTTGAGTTTCTCTTTGATTAACTCTCATACGTAAGTATGCCAATACTGATGCATACATATGCATACACATACATACATCTATAGAAAAGTCAACCCCTGTTTTGCAAGTGATTTCGTGATTGATTTCTTTGCTTCTTCCGCTCGCATAATTCAATCAGCGAATGCCAGCATGAGCCTCTTACAGCTTGAGCATATTTGCGCATTTTTGGGTGCTAATGGAATTTTAACACAAATTAGTTGTATTGCTTAAATGCCAGCAAGTAATTTGGTAATGTCAAAGCCAAAAGTTGACCTGCGGCATTTGAGCTGTGGCTGTGGTATGAGCATGGCTGCTGGGATGTCTCTTCTGGGTCTCTGCCTTCCATTGGCAACCACAAAAGCAATTTCGTTACCGAGCGAGCGCTTTTTGTGCTTGAGTGCGAGACAAGAGCTGAAATCGAAGTTACAGTTTGAGCTGAGAGTTGGAGTGAGAAGACGCTCCTTGGACTTTCATAGTTTGAGTTGAGAGTTGGCTGCTGCTGCTGTTGCTGCTTCTTCTTCTTCTTCTTCTGCTTGACTATCGAAGCTTGAGTTGAACTTGAAGTTGGAGTGAGCAGCAACTCTCGTAATTTACGTTGAAGTGGGCGTTGGAGTGAGAGAGCGAATGGCTACTTCTTCACTTCTACTCTGCTCGCCTGCCCAAGCTTGAGTTGCTGTTGTTGTTGTTGTATTGAGCAGCAAATTGTTGGTGCTATTTCTTAGCACAGTTGGAGTGAATGAAAGAATAGCCGCTGCTGCTGCTGCATTGACTGTGCGCGATTCGCAATTTCTTAGCTGCGTCAGGCGAGTAGCCACATGGCACATGTCAAGGCCAGGCCGGCCAAGTGCTTATGACAACGCTTTGCTGCAAAGTTGCAACTGCTGCTGCTGCTTCTGCTGCAGGCAACATGACTAATAATCGCTCCAACACACACACACACACACACACACACAGCGACACGCAGTTTGCGCCTTTCTTTGACGTCAAACTGCAATATTGGCATTAAATATTTTTGCTTGACACAGCGCAGCAATAAAATCAAATCAAAGGCAACAAGTGCAACAGAGACAGGCAGAGGGAGAGAGAGGAGCGTGAGCATAATATCTGTGGCCAAAGCTGTCGCAATAACCGTTATATTCACACATACACACACAGGCAAAATGAAATAATTTCGCCGCAAGGCAGCCAAAAAGTGAAGCGAAAGAAAATGAAACGAAACGTATTGCACAAGCAGCGCAGACGAAAGCAAAAGCAGAAGCGAAAGAAATCGAACGAAAAAAGAAAAAAGAGAAAAAAAGCGGAACAGGCAAAAATATCATCATCATCGAACGTAATTTATTTTATTTGCCGCCATCGTTCTTTGAGTCAAAAGAAAAATATTTGGCCAGCGCTGCAAAAACAAGAGCAACGCAGCGAAGAGCAGAGTAGAACAGAACAGCGCAGCGCAGAAACGCTTTAGGCATTATCAGCAGTAGACATTGCAACGAGCGTAATGCGTAAGTATCGAATACTGAGTACTTTGAGTATTTCGGCCAGGCGGCTGCCAGCAGCCGTTGAAATAAAAATATTAGATGAAGATGGTAGTAAGAAGAAGAACTAATGTTTTCTTTTACTCCGGAGCACATTTATTTCTCTATTGTTTTCCTAATATAATATTGCAATAGCTGCTGCAAAGAGAGAGTGACAGAGCGAGAGTGATAGAGAGAGGGGGAGAGATACAGAGACACAGAAAAGTTGAACTCTAGGCTAGGCCAGTATTGAATGGTATCGAAGCGAAAAGTTTTCTTTTCATTCCGAGTTTGATTGAAAATCGTTAATGGATATACACGAAAATATGTATATGTATGTTTATATGAATTATATGTATGATATAATATATATATAAGACAAAAGGACTTTAATAGATGAATGTGGAAAGTTAGGATGGAAGGAACTTAAGTTACCAGGTTGAGAATAAAAGATATAGAGGGGGATATGATATGGAACACCTAATAAAAGAGAGAGAGAGAGAGAGAGAGAGAGAGAGAGAGAGAGAGAAAATAATAATTTAAGATATTGAAGAAAATATTGAGACTGAGTAAAAGGGGCATAGGGAATTAGAGAGAAAGAGTGAGATACATTTAGTAAAAACGAAAGAAAAACTAAAGGAAATTAGAGTAAATAAGAGCGTAAAGAATACAAGATAAAGATATAAAGATTATGACACAAATGTAAACAATATATCAAAGCATCGATGGTTAACCATAATGCTATCCCCTCTAATTTATATGGGCCTACCACAATACATATCAAATAGTTAATAATTAACTAAGAAATATTTCCATTTAGATTAGTTGCAAATGAAAAATTGTGCAAGTTCTGCAATCGCTTCAACCTAACCTCAATAACCTCAGCAACACTCATAACCTCAAGTAGCTTGTGCATGTGCAGCATGTGCAAAACATAACCCAAACCACAAACTTAGCCTCCACTTAATAACTGGCTTACTGCCGCATACCCATAAACATATCCATATCTATATACATACATACATATGTATATATTTAGGCTAAAATCTCAGCCTCAGCTGGCCAGCTAAAGTCCCAGCTAGCTCTGGCCCCATCTATTTTAGTGATATCTGTTTTTTTTTTTTTTTTTTTTTTTTTTCGGAGGTGAAGTCTCCACTCTCAGCTGCTCGACTGCTGCACTTACGAATCGAGGCTAGGCGCTGCCTGACTGCCCAGTTGCCGGGCGCACTCTCTGGCTAAGCCAAGGCCCAGCTCTGGCGAAGGCAGGGCCAAAGGAGGAAATGCAAAAATGAATGTTCTCTGGCAGTGCAACCCGAAAATTATGCAATGCTCGAGCTTTAAAGTAGATTACACGAATATTTTGCGCGCCGGCACAAAAGCCCACGACGGGCATTAATCACGGCCTAGCGACGGCCAGCATCTGCCTTCCTATCCGCATCCATATCTTCCTTCATCCCCCTTAACCCTCTCTCCTTCTCTCCCTCTCTGTTGCCACGCCCATTTGGGCTGTATTGTATTTCGTAAACAGTGCCTGCAACGCCCACGGGCCAAGCTACTTACTGGCCAAGGCTTTCGTGCTAACAAATTGCCAACGTGCCGTTATGCCAGAGCAAACCCCTTTGGGTATCTCTCTGCCTACCTCCCTCCCTCCCTCACTCTTTCTCTCTCTCTCTCTCTCTTTCTCTGTTTCTGAGATTTTTCGAGTTTTGTTCGCCAACGCGAGAAAAGAAAGAAAATTAACATAATTTTTCAATTGGCTTTCGCTTGCCAACATCCACGTGTCCGCATCTACCCGCATGACCAATAATTGTCTGGCCATATTTTATTGGATTCTCGTTTTAGCTTCGGTATGCCGATGCACAGTAGAGCCTGTAGAGCGAGAATAATTCCCCTTTAAGCTGCAACTGGAAAAGAAACTTGACTACAATGATATTTCCCTCTCTAGTATTATGATCTTTTGTTTTGTATTTCTCCTCTGCTTGCTCATAAACCTATACTTTCTATCTGACTCTTTCTGTCTTTTCTCTTTGATCTAATGCCTTCTTTCTTAGAGTAGAGTTATTAGCAAAGAGATTACTTAAGAAATTCGTTTTATGATTGAACACCTTCTATCTTCGTCTTCTTCCTTGCTTTTTACTCCGTCTCTCTCTCTCTCTCTCTCTGTTTCTGTCTCTTACACTTTGCTATATAATGAACTCTTCTTCTTCTTCTTTAAATAATTTAAACATTTATTTATTTTCTTCTTTACTCGTTTGTTTTGATTTCAATTTTCAATTTTGGCTAGACAGCTCTGACCTCTCTTCCCTTCTCCATCTCTTTCTCTTTCTCTCGCTCTCTGTCTCTCTCCCTCTCTCTCTCTTCTCTCCTGCTCCATCTCCCTCATCGATTCGCCTACACATGAATATTTGTTCGGTAAGCGACCGCATAAACATTTGCAATATGGCGACGCATCTGTCGCATAACCGCCAACTTCCGGTTAACAAACAACCAAAATACATACACGCACACACACACACACATACACAAACACACACAAACACACACACACACATTCACCGCATGTTTAGTTTTTGTTGTTTGGCGTTGCCGTTGCCGTTGTCGCGGTTTTCCTTTGCAGCTCGTAAACAATTTTTACAGCGCAAACATTTGGCCGCCGCTTTTATTACTTTTATATTTATTGTCTTTATATATATGTATATTTATATATATATATATAGGGTATATATTTAAAAATGAAAACGAGCAAAATGGCGTGCGCGGCATTTTAGTTTACGCTTTATGCCATTCCATTTAATTTACTTGTCGCCGTCGAAGCTCTTGGCTCCTTCGGGCCGTTGCGCGCTGCATCCGTTGGCCGTTGGCCGTTGGCGCCAAGGCCAGACCAAGGCCTGCGGCTTGCCATTCATTTATCACATCTCTAAACGGAGGCGTGGCTGGGCACTGGACGCGTTTTTTTTTTTTTTTGCCCACTCGGCCATTGACCGAGTTGTGGCAGCTGCCGCTAAGTAGTTGCGGCAAATTTCTGGCCTCAGGCATTGGCTCGACTCTTTCAAGTTTGTTGTTGTTTGATTTCATTTGCCTTGCGCTTTGTTTCGTCTCCAGCTATTGTTGTTGTTGCTATTGCTCCTGCCGCCAAGTACATTGCACGCCCACATTTCAACTCCATTTCTCCAAATTCGCATAAAATGCAGCTACGCAAAATTCCATTGCATACTTCTTGGGGCTTGCACATAGCAGTTAACCTCAACACTCACTACCTCTACGCTACGAGTGTGAGATGAGAATCTTACTACTCTCGGCTCTCACTTTACTCTCCAAACTGCCTTCAGTCCCTTTACTATCTCTACTCTTACGATTGAGATTAATCTCTACCTCTACTATCTCTCTACTTTGTCTACTCTCTTTCCGAACCCCACTCTCTCTACTACCTCAACTCTCTCACTACTCTATCCACTACTACACTCTTTATTGCCTCTCTCTAGCTTTTAGCGCTCTCTCTTTCTCGCTCTCTCTCTCTCTCTCTCTCTCTCTCTCTCATACTCTAGATCATCTTCTTCTCTCTTTTAGCTAGCTTTTATTACCCTATGAGTATTATTTGCAGGATATTTTCTAGTCGAGCACTTTATAGACATTTTATTTTCATTTCTACTAAAAACCTTTTCCATTTTGTGTCCCACATTTATTGCCGACCAAATCTGTTTGCTGTTCTTTTATTATCTCCTCAATTGCTTAATCTTTCTATATATTTATATATATACATATATATATACGTATATATAATCTTTCTCTCACACAACTTGTTATATCTAGTATATTTATTTAAGACCCACGTATTCATAATTTCTCTTGGTTTCCCTTTGTTCAGCCCTACGATGAAGTTCATTGAACTCTTTTTTGTATGGAAATGAAACACTTTTGTTTTTAGTGCCTAAGGAGTGTCGCCTCGCTTAATATAAGCAACAGTTGCAGCAGCACTTCTTATGGTGGATAGATAAGATACCCTGGAATTAGTTATAGAGATTTGAAATAATAATGTAGTGTATATATATTGAACTATGCTTAGATTTCAGCTGGTATACGATAGACTCAACTTATCTAATTATATGTATATTTTAGTTCGTCTGAAGAGACCTCTATTTCCCTATCTCTCTCTCTCTCTCTCCCCACTACACTGTATTTCTATACACATTATAAATACATACTTGAAGCAAATGCACAGTGTATTATAAGCTATGAGCCATGAAAAATGTTTCAATGATACCTAAAGATAAGCATATATATATATATGTATTTAGGATAAGGCATCATATATTAGCATCATATCATATCCGTATCTCTGAAACTATACACAGAGAGCTAAAGATATATGTATATGTATATATATATTAGACATAGGAAATAATCTGTCCTTTACTTCATCTCTTTACATATCCATTTATCTATCTATCTATCTACCTATCCATCTATCTATCCATCTATCGATCTATCTATCTATCTATCTATCATCATCTATCTATCTATCTATCTATCTATCTATCTATCTATCTATCTATCCATCTAACCATCTATCTTTCTATCTATCTATCTATCTATCTATCAATCTATCTATCTATCCATCTATATATGTATATCTATGTGTATATATATATATATACCATACAAATGCAATGTCAGGCTAGGGTATTTAAACGGCGTTGGGCCACGCATATTTGCTTCAGTTCATTCATTGTTATCATTCCGTATGGCATCGAGCATATTGTTGGGGCATTTTGTTTGGATTCATTTACACTGCCAGCTGCCAGATGGGGCCAATGGGCTGCGATTGTTGCCAGGACATTGGCAAGTATTTTAATGCCGTGCACCCATTTAGAGTGCGTTAAATAGGGCATGATGTGCTAGCCAGCAAGTATGTAACATGACAGCAGTTGGCATAACTGATGCCTCACTCTTTTCATTTCTCTTTTCATTTACAGATGCCCTTTTCGTATACCCCATGCTAGTAGAAGTAGCTAAGACTAGGATATCTTCTAGTCAGCTAACCGTTTGGATCAATCTGGTTTTGTTATTGCTTTGCACAACATTTGCCCAGCCAAATGGTGGAAAACGCTGTGGACTGTGGGGACGTTGCTGGAAAACTCAATGGGAAATGCAAATGAGGAAAATGAGTTGCAGCCGAAAGATAAACAAAACTACAAAATTGTCCAATTGCAGAAGACATTGATGTTGACTGCTAAGATGCTGTTGATGTTGATGTAACAATTTTCCATTTCAATTTCCAGCTCTCTATCTCTCTCTCTCTCTCTGTCCTACTCTCTCTCTCTCTCTGTCTCTCTCAGTGTTGGCTGGCTATATGGATTGATTACATTTGGGCCAGGCGCTTGGCCCATTATTGTGTCCATCAGAGTGGATTGTGTGTTGACAGCGGCAATTGCTTAAATAAATAAACATCAGTTGCTTCTAAAGTTAAACACAAAACTCTGCTCCATTCACATATGCCACGCCTTCATGGCCGTACGCCCACTGGGTGAGCCTGTGTGCCAACATCGGCTCATATTTGCAAATGAAATTTCAAGCGCCAACAATACGAAATGTCAGCTACAACCTCCAACACACCTCCCTCACCCACCATTCACCTAGCTGCCCACCTGGTGACATTGCATTGGCGCACCTGGCACAGCCAACGACTCGGTGATTTTTGGTCTCTCTCTCTCTCTCTCTCTCTGGTTGAAATTGTAAGCGGCTTACGTGCTCCACAATAAACATTTAATAAGCACCAACAAATTCCCACAGCCTTTTTCACAGTTGCCATTTTTCACAATGGCAACGAATTTTTATTTATAAACTCGTAAACTCTTAAATCGGTAAGCCGAAAACCCTGAAAACGTCGAAAAACTTGAAACTGAAAAACTGCCAAACCCCAAATACTGAATGCGTAAACCTTTCATATTTCATCTCAAATGCAACTCGCAACCAGAGATTTTCACAGCTCAAATGTGGACGAAATTTTAGAAAAAAATATATAAATGATTAAATTTTATATACTAGATAGAGCTGTTACCCTTAAATATGACATATACTATATATAGTATCGTATAGTATATATATATATAGCTATCGGAGAACTAGGTAGAATAAAGTGGCCGAAAGAAATCATTTTTGCAACAAAGCTTTCACCTTAGAGTTTCAAAACATGGAATAATTGGCCTTACAGCTCTAACTGATAATTTATTCTAGTTTCCAAACATTACTAATAGAGTGTGCAGAGTAAGTTTTTCAATGCTCGAAGAATCAGTTGTAGCCTTTCTATTCTTCGTATTGTGGGTAGACAATTTCGAGTTCTATTTTGTAAGAGTATAGTTTAAAAAGTATAGAAAATAATATCATAGAATAGAATATCATAGGAATAGCTGAAAAAGAGATGGAATTTTCATTAGGCTTCCTTCATATCATGCAACCCATTTCATCAGCTTTGGCTCCCCGACTTTTGTTATAAACTGGCTCTGGGACTAGTTACTCTTGTCGAGCTAAAATCAATAGAGAACTCTATAGCTGCAGCTATGACAAAGAGACTAAATGTAGATGAAGCCATTCAGTTTACTCTTTTCTTTTTTCTTTTTCACATATAATGTCAGAGAGAACTTCGTTCTTGTGTGCAGACGGTGTGTGATACCAGATGGTACATCAAAGATATGAAAAGATATTTAAGCTAAATAGAAAATCCAACAAAATTCCTTAAATTAATGACAATCAGTTTAACAGACACGCCTAGACTAAAGCAATGATTAATCACATTAGAGAATTGAAGTGCTAGCTCAAGTCCTTGGCAAAGCAACGAGGTCATCAGGTCAGTCAGGAATAACATTACAGCAAGTCTTATAAAATGGGATTATTATTCCAAAGAATTATTAGTTCATACATAAAATCAGAAAAAGCTTAAGATCTGAAAAATTAGTTATTCATTCTTTTCCTGAACATATTTTTAGGTCCATCCATACAAACTAACTTACACTCAAGATATCTCTTAAAACTTTATTGTGAACTTGAGAAAATATCTTGAGCACTATTCACGGCTCTTCTATTATATACTCTACATACTTCAGACATATGATTAGGCCGTTTCCAATCGTCTCTTATTATAGATCTCTAGATCTCTAAATTATTTGATATGAAAGAATAAAAAAAGAAAAATAAATTTTCGTATAAATTCAATGGGATTTGAAGACAGAATGCGTATTAGGCAGTCGGATATGCCCGACTGCAAAGCTCGCACTTATTTTATATGTCTTATATATATATATACATATATATATATATAACAATCATAATATTGGGCTTATTTGCACGTAGTTCGCCTGCAGCGGTAAATATTTAATTTAAGCACACATACACACACACAAACAGCTGCAGGCACACCTGTGGACAAAGAGAGAGAGAGAGAGAGAGAGAGAGAAAGAGAGGTAAAAACTGTGTGCGTTTGCATTAAGTTTGAATTATGTATTTTTATTTGAACTTTTCGAATGTTTTTCTTTAGCGGATGCCTTGCGAAGTAGTCGTCGTCGTCGTCGTCCTCTTTCCCATTCTCTTCCTGCTCCTGCTCCTGCTCCTGCTCCACTTCCTCGTCTGTTTATTTAATGGCAAATGCTTATTGGCATTGGCAGCTTTTAGGCGCTGGCTTGGCTTCGATCCATAACTCTCAGGTGCAGATTGCGTGGCCAAATGAAATGAAATAATGAAAACAATTTCAGCGAGCGTGCATTGAACTGCAATCGATGTGGACGACGAGGCAAAGCACACACAGGACACAGCACACAGCACAGAGCACACAGGACAAAGCGAATGGCAATAGCCAAACGGCCAACGGCCAACGGCCAACGGCCAACGGCCAAGAGTCAGCAACAAACTTCTAGCCAAATACCTATTAGTTATGCTACGTGAGTTTTTATGGCTCTCTGGACTTTTGCTGCATCGAGGCATACCAGGGATTAGCTAATGCCCCAAACAAAGAGAGAAAAAAGTCAACCAAACTAAACCAGCAAAAAATACAAAAAAATGGAAGAGGCTTTCCGAGGCTTTTGCTTTGTGGCATCGTGGCAAAGTCGCCTGCAACTGTTGGCAGCAACTGTTTAGGTCCATCACTTTGCCACTTTATGAACCACTCAAATTGTTTAATATTGGATATTGAATGCGTTTGCTCTGCACCTCAATTTGTCACCTGTTAAGCAAGAAGCTTAGAAAACGAAAACAAAAATCAAAGAGAATGCAAAAGCAATCAAAGCTGAGCTCAATCTCTGTATTGAAATGAAACTTTTGTGTATGCAGATATATATACGCTATTCTTCTCTCTCTCTTTCTCTCTCTCTCTCTCTTTCTCTCTCCTTTTTATCTTTTTCTTTTCTCCCACTTTCTATCTCTGCATCCCTTACTCTTTCAGCCTTTATCTCACTCTTCTTTACCGCTTACCCAAAAGAGAGCTTATTTCTGTTTTCCTTTATTTTGTTTCTCTCTCTCTCTCTCTTCTCTGTCTCAACACATATATATAATATATATATTCTTCTCTCTCTCTTTCTGTCTCTCTATGTCTATCTATCTATCTGTCTTTCTTCCTCTCTCTCTTCCTCTCTCTCTCTCTCTCTCTCTCTCTCTCTCTCTCTCTTCCTCTCTCTCTTTTTCTCTCTCTCTCTCTTCGTATTTTCCTTCCTCTCTTGCTCAATCTCAATCTAATCATCTCTCACATATCTGTCTCTCAACTTTTATCTGCCACATATATATAATATACATATATTTCTCTCTCTTTCTCTAGCTCTCTATGTCTATCTCTCTCTCTCTCTCTATTTATCTATCTCTCTTTTTTCGTCTCTCTCTCTCTCTTTCTCTTCGTATCTATCTTCCTCTCTTGCTCAATCTCAATCTCATCATCTCTCAACCTTTATCTGCCTCGATTTCCCTCTATTTATCTCTATCGCTCCCATTTTCTCCCTCTCCATCCAGCTCTCTGTCTTTCCCTTTGTCTATGCACACACACATACATGCATATATTCAATTACAAATGGGGCAACTGAGTCAGCTGACTTTTGGGTATTGTTTCCTGATGCTTCTGCTGCTGTGTGTGTTACCCATCAAAGCAGCAAAACTCTGCATATATTTAGAGTTTGGAAATCGCTAACGACCGACGACCAAAAGACAAAGCTTTGTGGGGGGTTCGCATGCATATCTATATTCACACACATACACGCACATACTTAGATCCTTGTTGGCAACGTTGGGCTGCATCCTGTGCGACTAGCAAAATGTCACGTACATGTCCAAACATGCAACAAACTACATAAATGTTGCGTATTTTTTTTCTTTTCTTTTTTTTTTTTTTTGCTAAAAAATCAGCGCTTGCCACGCCCACGCCCAGTGAACAGCTGAAGGCAGCTCGACATCCTGTCCGGGACACAGCAGGTTATCCAGCAAGCAGGCAGCCAGCCAGAGAGCAGGAAGTACTGACAGATTCGAGAAATAGACACCGTTCCCATCTGCTGGCTGCTTGGCTCGACCCCCAGCGACTGCAGCTAATGTCAACGTCAGGGCTGCTCCTTTGCCGATCCTTTGCCTTCCGCTTTTCGGGGACAACTTTGTGCCGCTTTGTGTCGTCAAATGTCTGAACTGGGCCGCAAGGGCGTGACGTCATGCAACGACAGCAACAGCAGCAACAGCAGCAGCAGCAGCAACAGCAGCAACAACGAAATTAAAATAAATATAAAAAAGTATGTATATTTAAAATGCATTAGAGGAGTCGGCTAGGCTTGTCAAATACCCTGTTTCTTAGCGGGAGCATAATAACTTTATAGCTTCAAAAATTGCAGTAATTTTATGAATCTTATTCGAATAATTACAAATATATATATATAAGAAAATTTTTCATATCAAATTGTTTATTTAAATGTGATTAATCAAAGAATTTTGTTTTATAAGCTCTCAATAGTCTATTCTATTATTATTCTATTATTATGTCTCCCATCAATGCACTAGAAATTCCTTTAGATAGCAGATTTGCCTATGCCTATAATAAAGAATTAACTTTAATTGAGTCTCAGAAAAGCATATACCAAGTTACATGGCTGTATCTTCCATAAACTATGAGTTCCTTGAGTTATCTTAACAACTGAAGGCAGATAGTTAACACTTAATACAGACATTGCTTTACTTGACTCTTCACAGTCTATATGGGAAGTTTCATATTTGTAGCTGTCATAGATCCCGAGTTCCTTGAGATTGTGTGAGATTTGTAATTTTCATAGTTTATATTTTGCATTTGCATAGAGCGAAATACATACCAAATTAGACATCACTAGCTCTAATAAATCCCAATTTGTTCATTGATTACTAATCAAGTTACATTTTCCCAGCATGTTAAGCACTTCCATTTACCTGCCCAATTTTTGCAGGGTATACAAATATAGAGCTGCTGATGAAAATGTGAAAGATGCAGAGGAACTAGCAACACATTGCTTTCCATTTTCAACACACTTGAACATGCTTCCGCACTTAGGCGTGTGCGTAGAGTGGAACTGGTGCTCGTAGCTGCAGCTGAATCTGAATCTGAAGCTGATGCTGAAGCTGGGGAGTTTATTTCTTTATTTGAGTGGGTAACTCCGGTGAAGTGGTGTGAGTGACACGAGCTGCAATCTCCCCATAAACCGTCTTCCCTACTCGCCCCTACCATACCTTACCGCACCCCTGTCTCATCATCAGCCTGTACAACCCGCAGGCAACAGCCCATTAAGTGTGCACTTCACACGCCTACTAAGTTCATATTACTTACTTAGTTGCGTTTTCTTATACCCCCACAGCTCCAGCTCCTGCTTATCAGCTACACACAACTCTTATAACTCCCAACACACATCTTTGCCATGTCTTGATTAGCAGCAAAACCAAAGTAACAGCAGCTAAAACAAGGAACTTACTAAACACTGAAAGTTGAAAAGTTCCACGACTTGAACTCAGCCTGAGCATAGATTTTAACTATCTTAGAGAGTTATTTAAACGATCAAATTCGTAGAGTATTTATTTATACATAAGTACTTTTTAATATGTAAAAGAATAGAATAAAATAGAATAAATAAATTAAGAAAGAATTTACAAAATTTATTAAGATTTTTATAATTTCTATCTTCACAGATGTTACTTAGCAGATATATGACTCTTATATATAGTCTTGTATATAATAATATATGACAATTAAATATACAGAAATTCGTTTTATCATATGTATTGCAAAATATGCTCTGCTTGGCTTGTGAGCTGACCCAATAAAAGCTATAGCAAAAGATAATGCAATATATAAAAATCTGATCATAAATATTGACTTTATTTTAAAAACATATGCATGCCATTACTTTTACAATAAAACATTATTCTAATAGTCAACTATAGAATTATTTTTGTATGACTCAATCGAATCTATTGAGTGGCTGCCTTTGACTAATTCAGTTTAACTTTGCTCTCTCTGTTCTCTGTTCGCTGTTGTGAGAAAATTTGATTGACTTCTCTTACTATTACTCTTTGGTCTAAGATACAAAAGGTTCTACTCATACTCAAAGCATTTCCTACATATTATCGATTCCTACTTGTTATCGATAACATGGACAACTCCTGAAATACAACTATTCTTGCTTGGTCAAGCTACACAAATCTCTAATTGTTTCATCTTGTCTTACATTCGAGCAACTCCTAGCACAAATTTAGCTCAAATATAGCATGCAGTAACTGTGACCCACCCCCACCTTGTCCTAGACAGAGCCACCGCTCACACCGCCCAGTAAAAGCCAAGTCTCAAAATTTAATTACGTCACAGAGAGCAAGAAGCAGAAAATCCGCAGACAAAGCAATCGAATGAGCAAATGGTTCGAGGTGGGTCGACAGCAGGTGGTGCATTGGTGGTGCGCGGTGGTGCGTTGCGTGGAGGTGGCGTCCGTTAGCCGAGATAGCGCCACATTTTCAAACATTAACGAAATGCTTTTAATTGTGCACTTAACGCTCGTAAAATGTGATTTAATAGTTTTATTTGGCTTCACCCGGATGGGGGACCAAAGGGAGAGGGACGCCCGGCACGGGCATGTCCTAGTTCTGGCGCTGGGCTCTTGGGCGGAAACGGAAGTGAAGCGCATTATAAGTTGGTCGCGCAGTTTCCTATTAAACCGTAAGCAGTGCGACAGTCCAATTGGAAACGAGAAAACGGCAGTGAAAGCCCAGCTCAGTCGCCACTCCACCCACCCACTCCGCTTGCCCCCTTAGGCCGTTTGGGGAATTTGCCGCAAAAATGGCAAAGGCGAAGAATAAAATGCGAATTGTTTTCCATTTTGTTGCTACCGAAGGTGGCGAAATGGGGTTGGAGAGCTGAGAGCATGGGATTGGGAATCTGTTGAAATCAATGGAAAATTCAAGCTGAAGCACACACAATGATTGCACAGCCAAGTCCCATAGCAATTTACTCCACTAAATATATATATATATATATATAGAGTACATATAGTGTGGACAAGTTTTTAATATAAACTGAATCCACTGGAAATGGGAATATTTTCAACAGCAGCAAAACTTTACAAAGTTGAAATATACTCTTGATCGGGATCAAGAGCCAAGCTGCTGCAGCTCTAGGTCTGTCCGTCTAAGCACTTTTACAACAGAGTCTTTCCGTCTGTCAGAAACAGATTGAACAGATGGATGCATATTCTAACCTCTAAACCTCTGTTTTCTGTATCTCTGTCCGTCGGTTAACCTTTCCGACCGACTATCTGTAAATCCAATCTCCAGTTCATCCAACTTCAAACGAGTTTAAACTTTTTATATCTATGTCATTTCGAGAAATCGATTAAGTCACACATCTATAATTACTGTTACTACTGTTATGCTCTATATACTCTATATACTCTATATGCCCTACATTACCTAAATCTACAGATTTAACGAAAACTTTATCAAATTAAGTTTCTTGAACGATTTTCACCTTGACTAATGAGCCTCTTATGTGGCTATTGTTTTGCTATCAATCATAATCAATTTAATTTATAATTAGCATATTATCGTATTGAGTTTCGCATAAAACTAAATTCTATTTTAAGTATCTTAAATACTTTGCGGTCGAAATCACATAACTGCAAATAACTTAAGCCTTACCGAAGGAATTCAATTGATTGAGGAATTTGCCAAAATAATTAATGGAAACAAAGCGAGAGACAAATGGAGCTACGACAGTGCCGTTGTAATTATGAGCAAGTGTGTATGAGAGGGAGAGGGAGAGAGAAAGGGGAGAGAGAGAGAGAGAGAGAGAGAGAGAGAAGATGCAAATCCATTGAATTGCATTTAATCAAATCGCAATGAAATGTTTGAACTCTAAATTTTAATTGACACAAAATGCCTGAATCAAGGGTTTGAGTTGGGGTTCGATATCATCGATTCTCACTCAAATTACTGCATGGCATCATGCAATTATTTTATTGCACATTCTGTGAGCCGATGCCGATGCCGATGCCGATGGAATTCCATTAGTCAAAGTCAAAGCCGAGGCCCATTTGTCGGGGGAAGCCTGCCAATCGATTTTTAGCTAAGAATTCATTAGATAGACGCAAATTGTTGAGCAATTTGACACATTTCATGGGCAAACGTTGCGTTCCAAAAAGCGAACAGCAACGAGGGCCGCAACGAAAGTTAGTTAGAAAGAAAGTTAGTTTTAAATGTTTCATTGATTTTATATATATGATTAAAGGAGCAAGAGAGCGACATTAGCGAAAGCTTTAGGCTTAAAAAATTAAATTATGTATCACCATGGGCTGTTTCAAAAGTTGCTAATGTTAAAAAAATAAGCATACGTTAAATTCTTGACAATATTTTAAATACAATTTTCTAATAAATTTTAATTTTTTCCTCCATCTCGATGCACTCGATGAGTCATTCCAATTAATAACAATTATATACTATATAATATACTATAAATATATACCATATTATATACAATACTATATACTTCAATTATAATTATATATTATATACTATATTATATACTCTACTATATACTTAAACTTAATTTATATAGTCCAATTGGACTCACTAAATAAAACTTGATTACTTTTCGATCAACTCTCGCTCTTATCGTTATTCATACTTGGCTGCATTTGTATAGGTAACGCCTGCTATCTATTGCCTGCGGCCTGCAGCATGCAGCCTGCAGCCAGTTCCAGTTGACGGCCCAAAGTGGCAGACAAATTGAAGGCAATGAAGACATTTGGCCATAAATCGTATTTCCCCAGAAAATAATTAAACTGCAACTGCAACAACAGCATTAATTGTTATTTATGTTCTATTTTAAAATTAAACAACAAAATTATAATTTAAGCAAAAGTAGAATTTTTTATTATTGATATTAATGTTTAAAAAATATAAGCTTGAAAATTACTGAAAAAAAAGAGAAAATATATTATAAATACATCAAAATAAATAAATATATATATATAAATAAATAAAAAATTTATAATAAATACATAAAAATATATAAATAAAAAATAAAAATATATAATAAAAAAGTCTTATTAAATTAAGAAGATTTGTTTAAATATTTGTAAAATATATTTATTTAAATAAAAAAAATCTTAGTAAATCAAGAAGATATTTTGAAGTACATACATATTTTTAACATGTAATATATAAAAAAAAATCAAAATATATAATAAAAAAAATCATAGTAAATTAAGAAAAAAACTTAAATATTTGTAAAATATATTTTTCATTTTGACAAAACTTTTTAATAAAAAAATCTTAGTTATTCAAAAAATTTTAAAATATTTGTAAAATATATTTTTTTTATTTGATTTTTGATTTGATTATTTTATCTTATTAATAAAAAAAAAAAATCTTAGTAAATTAAGAATAAATATGTATTTGTAAAATATATATTTTTATTTGAGAAATATTTTTATTTTTATATTTTGAATCAAGACTATTCAAGAAAACCAAAGAAAAATTATAATCTTTTTTTTTTTTATTTAAAAAAGAATTTTTAACTAAAATTTGTAAAGCATATGTAAAATATATGTATAATTTAATAAAATATAAAACACTTTGGAAAATACCTCAAGATATATCAAGCTAAAGCTAAACCTCTTATGTTTCACAAGCCAAAACAGTTTCGAATATTAAAAGCAATTATCAAACACATCATGTGTGTGTGCGTTTGTGTGTGTGTGTGTGTGCGTGTGTGTGTGTGTGTGTGTGTGTGTGTGTGTGTTGCATGTTTGTGCCTAAACCAATTACAAGCGAACGACTTAACAAATTTTCAATTATACAACAAAAAGCAGATGCAGCTACAAACAGTATAGCAAAAAGTCAGCAGCCAAATGGGAAGATGATGATGAAGAAGAAGAAAAAGGAGTAGAAGCAGAAAAGTTGCCTTTAAGCTGAAAACTTTAAACGCTTTTTCTTTGCTTATCGCAAATGACAAATCTTAAAGTGCGCCAACACAAAACACAACGGCCATCAGGGCCCAAAACAGCAAGAGGCCAGAACAGAAATAACAACTAGGCCAGATTAAACAAGTGAGTAGGTAAGGTAATGTAAGACAAACGAGCATAGCCGACTAAACAATACTCTATCTGTTTTACATTTCAGATAGGCAAAGGAAACTCAATAACTCCTGGTAGTGCTGGTAGTGCACACTCGCTTCACCTCGTTTCCAACATCTCACAAAATGTCATCAAGTTAACTGAGCAATCAATATACCCGCTCTCTACTGCTGCCGTCAACTGCTGTATAAATAGGTCAAATGGCCAGGCATTGCCTAAAATGGGCAAAAATAGCGTAACGCTCCAATTTAACTGCAGTCGGTCGGTGTAAATGTTAACGAAATAATCGCGCAGCGCCATCTAGTGTCGAGTGGGGAAGGAGCCGGGAGTGGGGGGGGGGTGTGTGTGTGTGGCTGGGGAATCACCCATAGCACTTACATAGCTCCCCAGCTTAAAAGTAGAAACGAACGAAGCAACTGCAAATAATCATGAGCATAAACATTGCGAGTCTCACGACGAGAACAACATCAAACACCCCTCGCCCCAGCCCTCCTCGCATGTTGCTATTAAGGAGCAGTGGGCGGTTTTGGGGTGGTTGGTAATTGTCGCTAAGCTCCGACAGGCAAATAACAGGTAAATGTCTTTAGAAGGCAATTTCAGTTAGCTTAAAGCTCGAAAATGAACTAGTTTTGATTGTACCATATTGAATCGAGGTGAGTGGAACGAAACTCTATATACAACTGAACTAAAAATGCAAGTAATATACTACAGTAATATTATGCTTTACTCTAATGACAATTAAGGATAAGTCAAGCGAAGGTTATCTCTCTATATATATGCATATACATAGAATCATATAAGTTTCAAAATTCCAATCCATTATAGCTCCCAATATATCATATTATCATAATCTATAATGAAACTTCTCTCGCTTACATTACATAGATATAGAAACTCTCATATATATAGTACGTATATTTTGTTAACTAAGTAGTCTATGAACTTGTATAGGAATTATTCATTTATGATATGTTAACTTAGTGTAACGTACAGCTCCGGCAGAATTTTGTTTTGATTAAGCGGAGCTGTAAGAGGATTGGGAAATGTCGAGATATCGCTATGGAGATCTGATATTGGAGGCATTCATGGAGTTTCGGCGGCCTATGGCGCTCGATGAGGTAATCGAATATGTTGCCGAAATGACGGATAAAACAATTGAGGACGTACGCCTCAGTGTGGACAATACGCTGACAGCGGCCTGGCTGCACGGCTTCGTGAGCCGAGACAATGAGCTCTATTATCTGGAATCGGGCATTAAGCCCGTTGCTAACGAAGCTGACGAGACGTGTTCCACGGGTTCCACCACAACATTCGCTACTTTCACCGGCCGTAGCAGCAGACGTCTGAAGAAGCGGGGCTACAGACGTAGGTGAGATGTAGATCGATAATGTCTCTAGCGCATCGAGTTTCACTCTTTCCCTACACCCCCTCCCCCAACCCCTAAACAAATTCGTACTCAGAGGCGGGTTCATTGCCCAGATACTCAGCAAGAACTAGACAACAAGTAGCTGTGGCTAAGATGTGGACCCCGCCTCCATGACATAAAGCATCGTAACTAAATGCGTTCTGTCCGCCGGGACAGTCTCTGACCTGGTAGGATATCTTAATTAAATTATAACGTGTTTTCAATAAATATACTTTATTTGACACGACAGCTTGTTCATTTTACAGTGCATAAAAGATCTAGCTAGGCAGTTAGCCCCATCCACATTGTCGGGGGTAACTCAATAAAAAGTTGGTGAGTTACCCCCATTCCAGGGTATGCGACTATCTAAGCCATTAAAGAGTAAACCAGAGAACAAAATACAATTGCGCAAAAAAAAATCTCGTAGCAAATCAGTCCAAATCAAAGAGTCCATTCAAATGCCGCCCTGTGGGGCCGTAGCGAGGGTAGATCAGTTGGTTTTCGGCAAATGCCTGTGGCTTTCGACTAATGCAACTCCTTTTACAGCGCTGCTCAAATTGAGGTTTGTTCTGGCCCAGCGCCATGGCAATGAAGCGCATTGTGCCCGTGGCCAGTGGCTCTCAAACAAAAGGACCCACTGACTAACTGATGCCGGGCCAGGCGGAGATTCAACCAAAAAAGCAGCATTAACATCCGCATTGGCATCCGCATCCGCATTCGTATTCGTATTCGTATTCGCATTTCACAGCCAGAGAAAAACAATCCAAGAAATCAGTCCAAAGCGTTCGCATTGAAATGTTGTTTTAATTGCGCTGCACGTCGTTGTTTGTTGTTTGTCCGTCCCCCACGGCAATCGATGGACGTAGCACATGCGTGGGCGTGGTCGGGGTCGGGGTCGGGGGCGGGGGCGGGCAGAGGAGTTAGGGGCTAACTTAGCCAAGGGCAGCAGAGCGCAGCCAATTGGCAAAAATGCTTTGACATTGCATGCAGACAACTCTGTGAATTCATTTCAAATACGTCAAAATTCCCAATGTGATCGACTAGCAGATACTCTATAATTTACTGTTTGCTCTATTAAAAGTATATATTATACATTTATTTCGATGTTCCATGTCAAAATTTTCACTTTTAAATTTGAAATGTTTTCAATACGTTAAAAGTCCGATGTGATCGCGCAGTGTATACCCTGTAAAAATCAAATGATTCACTAAGTTCCATACGTCACTTTTCCTTTTTAGCAGCAAATCCATCGCAATTCATTAAGAACTGCACAATGCTCGACTAACAGTTACCCTGTAAAAATCAGTAATTAGCATAATTAGCATGAAATCTAACCTGCAAATTCATAGATATTCATTAGGAAACAAAAATATTCCGTCTCAAGTAAACCAAAACATATAAAACCTCTTTGAGCTCTACCTCTTCGGGTTCTACCTCTTAGGTTTCCAGCTCACATAATCAACAAGTTAAGGTAAGACATAAAGAAATATCTATATATATCGATAATTATTATTATTCTATCATATTTATATGTGAACACTATCGAAGCATATTCAAAGTAAACATTAACATATGCCACACAACCCATATACCCTATATTAATATTGCTTACAGGGTATAGGCATTAAGCCTACATTCTCGTAGAATACTTGGCAACATTGAGGACTGACAGTTACTCAATGAATGCAGTTTTGATCGTGATATATATATATATATATATATATATCTAAGTAGAACACGGAAACCAAAATTAAAGTTTAATATATATCTCAGCCTCAACAAGCTATAGAGACTCCCTGCTGAGCACTTGCCATGGCAAACGCCAATCTCGTATCGCAATGCCTCATTTGGGCAGCCTTAAATCTAGGCCTTTGCTATTGAAATTGAAATTCAAATTCAAATTCAATTCAGTTTCAGATTCAGATTTTTCTGATTCTGTTTCTCTTTCTATTTGCATTTTTGACTCGGATTCAGTTACTAATTTGGACATTGCAATTGACATTTGCTGTTCGATTGTTCAATGCAGCGCATCAGCTGAGCATATGCAATGCGACTAGTAAATATTAAATGCAATGACTAGACTAGACCATACCCTATATTATGTTCGTCAAGTTATGCATACCCTACAAATATTTATATTTATGGAGTCTCAGTTAAAGTTTTATAAAGAATTCAGCAGGATTCGACTATATTTTTAATTTAAAGGGTATATGCATATACGTATATGTATGCATATATGTATATGTATATAATCTATTGCCTCCATATGCTCTACTGCCTCTTGCAAGATAATCACAAAGTATTCTTAAATAATTACAGGGTATATTAAAGTTGTATGTTTTCTTTTTCTTTAATTTAGCATTTTTTCTTAGAGATAAATAAGGAACAGCATTTATAACAAAAAAATATTGTGCAAATTTCTTAAACTATAAAAAAAAATAATTATAGGGTATCTTATCTCTCTCGCTCTTTCTCACTCTTCATCTCTCTCTTTCATTCCCTCTAGTTTTACAGTCTAGCTGACTTTTGCAGCAACTTTCAAATTACAATTACAAATTCATATAAATAACAAATGAAGAGTTTTTACAGGGTATATGCCTTAAGCTAACTGATGCACATCAGTGCCACGCTTGATTGTTTGTTGAGACTGTTGGCAGATGCTGCAACAGCGCTTGGGGAGCAGGAAGGAAGTCGACCGATTGTGCGCAACTGCAATGGGAGCATTAAAAATGCATTCGAATCGATTTCCACCCAACCACGCCCCCTCCATGACCTCCTCCTGCTCCCACAGGTAAGGAGCGGTCAGCAGCTTGTCGCTGCTGCTGCGCCCGTTTATCCTGCTTGACTGTTCCCAAGGCGCGCGCGCTCATTGCCCACGTTGAACGTGAACAAATTGCATTAAATGCGCTTTATGAGCAACTCGTTATCAACTTTGCCTTCTCATTTCCCCACATTCCCGCTGCTCCTGCTCCTGCTCCTGCTCCTGCTCCTCTTCTTCCTATCCCGCCTTCTGCTGGACATTGGCTGTCTACTCCTGATACTCCTACTACTCTGCATACTTCTTGCCGTACTCTTGTTTCTCATTCTCCTTCTTTTACAGCTTCACAGCCTCGCTCTCTTCCTCCAGCTCCCACCCACTCAACGTCTGCCTCGTCTCGCCTCGCCGGCTGCCTTGCGGAAACGATTGTGTGACCCGCTGCCAAATTGTTTGCTCGCCGCCAGCAGCGCTGAGGAGCCAGCGACCTCATCCTTTTCGGGCAGATGCGCCACATGCAGTATGTCCCAGAGCAGCTTGCCGCTCTCCTGCGACTGCAGCAGCTCGGAGAGCTCCGTCTGGCTCAGCTGCAGCAACTGACGCAGGCTGCCCCCTTTTCGCATCAGGCCGTGCACATTGCGCGTGTGGACGCCCGGTAGGCGCAAAAGGAAATCGTGAATGGCATTGTTGTACTGCAGCTGTTCACCCGGGGCTGGGCCGGCCTCGTCGCTGCCCAGGGCGGCGGCCACCTGGGCATCCGGCTCCTCCTTGCCCAGCTTCAGCTCCTCGAACAGCTGGGCCGTCGCATACGGACTGGGCGACCAGATCAGCCGCAAGCGCGGAAAGTGCAGCGTGAGCAGCTGCAGCTTCTGCATGATGTCCGCATTCGTGGCTGTCGTCTGCTGCGAGAGCATGAACTTGCCCTGCAAGTGGAACGGCCGATTCTGATCGAACTCGATGAGCAGTATGGGCTTGGCATAATAGCGCTGCATCTGCACGCACTGATTGTACAGCCGGCCCGAGTTGAGCGAGCCAATCAGATCCGATATCGACTTGCGCTCCACGCACATCTCCGGCGTCAGAATGTAGTCCCCAATGGTGATTGTCACCGGCACCACCTCCAGGCCGCGGCGATGGATCAGGCACGGCAGATCCGAGCGAAACTCACGCATGTCCACAATTATCTTGGGCGTGATTCGTGCACTGGCCAAGGCCACGCCCGTGGCGGCGCCTTGACGCGTACGCGCATTCGTCGGCTCCTCGTCGTCGTAGCTCTTGTAGAGTATAAAGGCTTCATCCGTCTTGCCGTCCTGATACTCGGGTATAACCATTTTCTACAAAGACCAAATATTAAATGAATTATTAATGAATAATTATGAAATTACAAGCGAATCGAAACTATATATATATATATATATATATATATATATATATATATATATATATATATAAATCTATATATGCAGCATTTTGACAGTCTCTCTTTCCTTCCCTCTATATGCTACTTTCTCTCTATATCTGTCTTTACCTTTCTCTCCTCTTCACTAACACTAATCACTATCTCCTCTCTCTCTCTTTCCCTCTCAGTCTCACTAGTTCTTGTTCTATCTCTTTTCCCATTTCATTTCTTATTTCATTTACCATCTCTTCTCCTATCTCTCCTTCCTTCAATGTTCCTCTTTCTCTCTCACTCCCTATATATTCTTCTTTCTCTCTCACTCCCTCTCTCCTTCACCCTTTACCATTGTTTCCCTAACGATCACTATCTCCTCTCTCTCTCTCTCTCTCTCTCTCATTAGTTCTTCATATTTCATTCATCATCTCTTCAGGAGAAGATAGGAATCTCTCCTTCCCTCTATATGCTTCTTTCTCTCTCACTCCCTCTTTCCTTCACCCTTTACCATTCTTTCCCTAACGATCACTATCTCCTCTCTCTTTCTCTCTCGCTCCCTCCCTCTCGCTCTCTCACTAGTTCTTTTTTCTATCTCTTTTTCCATTTCAATTCTTATTTCATTCCCCATTTCTTCTCCCATTTCTTTTCTCCTCTCATAGCCCTCTTCTCTGTCCCTCTTCCACTCACACTCTTCGTCTCGATGATTAGCTCAAAGGCGGATTTCTCACGACGCAAACTGGTCAAATAGGACTGCTCCTCGACGGTGCGCGCATGGATTAGGAAATAGATTTTCATGCGATCATCGGGCGGCAGACGACGACGCGCCTCGAACACCTCCAGCTGCCGTATGGCCGTCACATTCGTATTGTACATGATCACATAGTGCGGCTGCAGCTGCTCCAGCATATGCTCCAAGGCCATGGAGCCTTCACGCTCCGTCTTGAACGTCTGCAGGCAAATGCAGGGCTGACGATGAGCGGCCAATGCAGCCGACACATCGAACTGCTCCAGCTCGGGTATGATCTCGAAGATCGAGGCATTCGGATCAGGATCGTTGGGCAATGCTTGGGTCATGGTGAGCATGTAGCTCTCCTCGAACAGCTGCTGCTGCAGCTGAGCTTCTGCATCGGTTTCGCTTAGCAGCTGAGAGAGCTCGTCGAGTTGAGTTGCAGGAGGAGCATCAGCAGCAGCAACAGCAGGAGCAGGAGCCACCGGTTCCACTTTGACAGCTGTCTTGGTTGTGGGCTCCGCCATGGCTGCGCCTTGACTCTGCTTGGCAAACTCATCGCTCAGCTTGCCAACGAGCACCTCGTGCCGCAACGCCTGCTGCAGCAGGTAGCGCGCGCTGCCCTGGGTCAGATACTGCTTCAGCTGGTAGCAGGCGCGCGCATCCTGGCAGAGTATTAGCACCTTGGGCGGATCCAGATGATCGGCGCCACGACGACGACTCATGTCGCCAGGTATATCCTGCGTGAGCAGCTCCGTAAGCGCCTGCCACTTGGGGCACGGCTCTGGTTCAAATTCTGCGTAAGGAAATTTTGAAATCCTGAAATTTTGTGCCTCAGTTCATGGACAACGAACGAGCGAGCTCACCATTTTGTCCATTGTAGACGCGTTGCTTGGAGAGCACAAATATCTGCTCGGCGGCATCCATGAGCGTCCAACCCGAGTTGCTAATGGCGTACTCTGTGCTGCGATAGCGTTTGATCAAGGCGTACGAGCTGACGGCATCATGGTACATTGTGGATCTGCGAAGAAGAAGAAGATGAAGATATTGATGGATTGATAATCTGTATTTAAATCCACTTACATCATGAGACTGCGTAGTATTTTGAGATCGGCCACGATGAGTTTCGTTTGCGAGTTGAGCTGATGCCAAATGCAGTCCAATTGAGCCTGGAGAATCTTGTGGAACTTCTTGGTGACGCAATTCTCGACGGTGACCGCTTCCATGTCGACGGTGCGATTGATGCGCTTGATTTCGCGCACCAGGAAGTTCATAATGTCCAGGATGTGAGTTTGGATGGAGCTCACCCGAGCGCTGAGCGGCACATGCAGCTCGATGGTCTGCGCCTGCCACGGATGCAGTGCGGCACGCACTGTGGCATGGAATCGAGGCCAGATATAGAGCTGCTTGACGAACAGATTACGCATGGTGCGCTCGATGTGGGAATAGCCGATGGTGAAGGCCTCCGGGCTGCACGAGAAGGCCTTGATGAAGCCCGTCTTGTTGCGTTGTCGATAGAGTCGCAGGGCGAACGCCTCCTGGCAGCTCTCGATGATGCTGTGGGCGCGCAGCACGACGATGCCCGTTATCAGCTCAATGGGTATGCGCTGCTTGAGCAGATCAACTACCAGGATTCGCGTGGATATGAACTGAATGCCGCCCTCCAGATAGACGCGTTCGCTGCAAGCGAAAGGGAGACGTGTGAGAAGCAGTCGGATAGGGAGGGGCGCTACCTACCGCTCGGTAGCCGTGTTGGCCACCTCGTGCACATATTTGGCGTCCAGCCTGGACTTGTAATACTGCTCCTCCCAGTCGGCGCTATTGATTACCAGCAGCAGATTGCCCGCGTCGCTGTAGACCTTCAGGATGTGCAGCAGCACGCGCTCATAGCTCAGGCCTCTGCAAAGCAGGAGTTTGGATTAGTTGAGATTTGAGGAGGAGCCGACCAAACAGCTTACTTGGCTGCCACGAGCAGACCGTCTGCGTGCACCGAATCCAGAAACATCTGTTTCTCGTACTCCAGCAGCTGGACGTCTTTGCGCATGAGATATTCCTCTGCCGTGACGAGATTCGCCAGTTCCTCATCCTCTAGGTTACCGCTGGACTCGGGCAGTGTAGTGGACGCTGGCTCTTCATTTGCCTCTGTTTCGGCTGCCTGCACTTCGGTCGCTTCCGACATGTCGCAATAATTTCACAAGTAAACAAAACGAACCCAAATCAGCCGGCATTTGCCTATCGATAATATACATTTGCATGCAGTGCAACAGCTGAAACAATATATCGATATATCAATCTTTAGTGGCCCACGCACGTTATATTTTGCTTGACGAATCAACAGCACTTGATTATTTATTTTAAATTGTTTATGTGCTTTACAATTATTTAAAAGTTATAAGTAAATGAAATTAATCGCATAAATATAGTAGTCTCAACTATACTTTATTATTTTTTTAATAAAATTATTTTTAATAAAATTACTCATTGAGCTCCAACGATGTATTGAAATATCGATATATGCGAGCAATCAAACGGGTGAGCACGTGTGCTCGGATTTCAAAGTAATTCAGATTTAATAATTTACTTTCAATTGCTGAAATTTTTCGATAAATATTTGCTTAAGGATGGACATGGACAGTATATCAGCGTACGTTGCCTACGGCATAAAGAAGAAGACAAAAAGGGCACCAAAGAAGACAGCCCGACGTTTTCCAAAGAAGGCGAACGCGAGAATTGCAAAGGCGGCAAAGAGCACGCCAAAGAGTGCAGTTAAAAATCAGAAGGATAACGGTACGTTGAACAAGCTGTCAAACGGCAGCCCTCAGAAATCAAATTCCAGCAAAATGAGCACTACGGCTGATAGCAGTTGCTGCGGCAACGACAGCGATTTCCAAAACAGCAGCGACTTCACCTCGGATATGTGCAATGGCAGCAGCAGCGGCACAGGCACAGGCACCGGCACCGGCACCGGCACCGGCACCGGCAGCGGCAGCGGCAGTGGCAGCAGCTTCAGCACGAATGACAGCGGTGGCTGTAGTTACGATGTAAGTAACAGTGACGATAATAGTGATTGCAGCGATGACTCCAACTGCGAGGAGGATGAGATGGACTCTGATATGGAAGGCAGCAGCTACGAGGATTTTGATGGCGACAGCCAGTGCGAGAGCGAGAGCAGGAGTGCCAGCGAGAGTGAGAGCGAAAGCGAATGTGAGAGTGAGAGTGAGAGTCGAAGCGACTATAACGGTAAGAGCAGCGATATTAGTAATGGCGGCTCACATAACGGCGAAGCTCAAAGCGATTATCCATTCAGTGAGGAATACACGCTGAGCAGCAGCAGCAGCAGTAGCGCGATTACAGCAATGCCACAACCCGTACGCAAAGCAGGCAAGCGCAGCGAGCCCATCGACATGAACAACAACGACGACAACAGGAATAAGCCCAGTGCAGCCAAGCAGCCGAAGCTATCGGCTCAGCAGGAGCAAACGAAAGCCAAGGAGGCCAAGCAACGCGTCAATTCGGCACCATCTTGTCCACTGCCACCGCGTCCAGCGAAGACCAAGGAGGTCAAGCAGCGTGCCACTCCGGCACCATCGTGTCCACTGCCACCGCGTCCAGCAAAGACCAAGGAAGTCAAGCAGCGCGCCACTCCGGCGCCCTCGTGTCCACTGCCACCGCGTCCACCGAAGACCATGATCAGGTCGTGTCCGCTGCCCAGGAAGGCGCCAGCCGCCATGCCAGTGCCGAATTCATGTCGCTTGAGCAGCCGCGAATCCCTAACCAAAACCACGGCCAAATCCTGCCGCCTCTCCAGTGCGCCATCCAACAAAATGGCGGCCGCGCAGGCTAAATCGAGGAGCAACAACAAGAACAACGGCGAAGCCAACACCAGCGAGACGCTGGTGACTGAGCAAGAGAAGCCACGTGAGCCGGTGCACCAGATGAACAGCATTGAGGAGGGCAAGCGCGCGTTGCACTGGCTCATCAATCCGATGACCTCGGACTGTTTCTTCGAGAAGTACTGGGAGCGCAACGCGTGCCAGGTGAAGCGTAAGCAGCCGAACTACTTCAGCCAGCTGATCTCGTTCAAGATGATCGACGAGATGCTGATCCGCAACCACTTGGAGTTCACTACGAACATCGACGTGACCAGCTACAAGGGCGGCGTGCGCCAGACTCTGAATCCCGAAGGGCGCGCCATGCCGCCCACCATTTGGGGCTACTATGGCGAGGGCTGCAGCATCCGCATCCTCAATCCGAGCACCTACCTGAGCAAGCTGCGGCAGCTGTGCACGATGATGCAGGAGTTCTTCCACTGCCTGGTCGGGGCGAATGTCTACCTGACGCCGCCAAACAGCCAGGGATTTGCGCCGCACTACGACGACATTGAGGCCTTCGTGCTGCAGGTGGAGGGCCGTAAGCGCTGGCGCCTCTACTCTCCGCCGCACCCGTCGGACGTGCTGGCGCGCACATCCTCCGGCAACTACAAGCAGGAGGAACTGGGACCTCCGCTCTTCGACGCCGTACTCGAGCCGGGCGACATCCTCTACTTCCCACGCGGCACCGTCCATCAAGCGGTCACCGAGCAGTTCCAGCACTCGCTTCACATCACGCTCAGCGTCTACCAGCAGCAGGCATACGCCAATCTGCTGGAGGCTCTGATGCCCAGCGTCATGGAGCGCGCCATCAAGCACCATCTGACGCTGCGCCGCGGGCTGCCGCTGCACATCTGGCAGCATCTCGGCTTGGCCAATGGCGGCCAGAAGAGCGAGCTACGCGACCAGCTCCTGGAGAACACCAAGCGCCTAGTCCAACAGTACCTGGTGCCCACTGACACCCAGATCGACGCTGCCGTTGACCAGCTGGCCAAGCGCTTCCAGCACGAGGCGCTGCCGCCCTGCATCAAGTCCGAGGAGCTCGTGCGCACCGTCTTCGGCTCACGCAGCGAGGCGGATGCCAGCGGCCAGTGCCTCTGCGACTACGAGCTGACGGAGAACACGAAAGTCCGGCTGCTGCGCGCCAACATCCTGCGCCTGGTGGCCGACGGCCCCAGCCTCCGTGTCTACTACTACGTGGACAACGCACTCGAGTACTGCAAATACGAGGCCAACTTCATGGAGATCCAGCCCACAGAGGCGCCCGCCGTGGAGGCCCTGATGACCACCTATCCGGCGTACACGAAGATCGCCAAGCTGCCGCTGCGCAGCGCCGAGCGTCGCATCGAGGTGGCCACTGCGCTCTGGGAGCGTGGTCTCCTCATGACCGAGAAGCCCTTCAAGTAAATCCAGCTGAATCTGTATGGACATCTGTTAGCTTTATCTATATATTATCTATTTTTTTTTTACTTTGATCAATTTTTGTGTAATTTGTGCGCATTCCGAAGACTTTGGCTTTGGCATGTGCATAAAGCTAGGCTCCAACATACCCTGTAATACACCAAGTTTATTATATACACTAGAAGATGCGATGTTAGTAATGAACACATACCCTGTAATACATAATTGTTAGCATACATCATTTTATACTGTGGCATACCCTGTAATAGACACTCCCGCACTATGATATACCCTGTAAACACGCGTTTATACATTATGACATACCCTGTAATGCATCAAATTTGTATACAATGTGCCCTCAACTACCACAAATGAATTATCTATATAAATGTACACTTTGAACATACCCTGTAATTTACTATTTGTGCCAGTCGTTTTTAACATATTTAAGCACACTTGGATTGCTATATTTAAAAGTATATTTCCATCTAGCCATACGATCTATAATTGTACAAATCAAAGAGTCTTCTAAACAAAATATCCTTTAAGATGATAGATCTTTTATGAATGTGTATTATTGTGCCTATAATCTGCCACGCCTATAGGTTCATGATGAGCAATTATAAGACCAAAGGAGCGACTCTTATATTACCAGCTCCATCGGTTTTATGCGAGTTCTTGTATAAGAGACGGATGAAACTATGAAAAGAACTGATTCAAAACACAAAATAAAAGTATATAATAAAACGAGTTTTAATGTAGAACAAATACATATATATCTGACTTAATTACTACATACATATGTATATAAAATGAAATAAAGGAAAAGCGGGCGCCCTTTAGAGAAGCTTCACGATTTAAGCGCTACGAATTCTCCTGCGCTCGCGATACAGGCTCTCCTTTTGTACTAGAAGACAGAAATAATAATAATTAGCATGTCAGTGCTTAGTATGTTGCTGATGATTACACTCACTGTACGGATCGAAGCGAATCAGCTCAATTTTATCTGCGAGGCGCTCACGGAACAAATTGAACTGATGCCCGCTGACCACGCTCTCCATCAGCACCATGATGCGCCTGTTGATGGGAAAAATTCTCTATAAGTAAAGCTCATAATGTTGTCAAATAACAATTAGGCACTTACTTGCTTTTCACTTTCTTGAATAGCACATCTGTTAGCCTCATTTTTGTTAGAATTGATCGAATTTAATAAATAATTCGTTAACACCTGAAATTTGTTGTGCAAGCCGACAGCAAAAAATAACACTAAAAAATCACAAAAACAGCTGATCGCTCACACATGTGATTAATCTATCGATTGTTGAGTTAGCAATTTGAGCGCGCAATTTAAAGCAAACTGCATTTAGATAGTAAATAATTACTATTGTTACTGAAGAGATAATAATAAATTTCTTATTTATGTCTCAATTTCAGCAGAAAAAGCGCTATCGCAATAACATTACTTATTGTTCGTTTACACATATCGATCAACTATCGATTTCAATGCTATCAAGCTGTGCGCACAGTTTAAAATTAGTTTAGTTCTGTTAAATATTTACATAGTACACATCTTTATTATTATATATTTAAAGTCTGGCCTGGATTTAATATAAGCTTGTAAGACGTGCAGCAAAGCCGGCTATAAACTTTGATTATTTGTATATTGGCACACGCCTGTATTTATAAAGCGCTAAAAAATGCCACACACAGCTAATTCAAATCGTACTAATCCATACACGTGCCTATCGATTATACCACTTGTATTCAGTGCTATCAGCGCGCGCAATTCAAAACGTATTTACACTTGTCTTCTATGTCTTTGTTTTGCTTTGTATTTACCTTGGAGCTGACACTGAAATAGACTTAACCTTTTGCAAGTATATAAGTCATGTACGCGCTCGTGCGTCCCTGAAGCCAACGCAAAGCAATGCTTAATGCACTTACGCTATTTTTTTTCTTTCTTCTAAATAAACGTATTTTTAAAGCAATGCAAACAACAGACCGTGTCTGAGCCCCCGCCTTAGCCAATGCTTCCTACCTCAATCCCTGACCCTGCTCTTGGCTGTGGCTCACGATCTGGCTGGCTAGACAAGAGTCACACATCACACACATCAATAAGCGCATGACTAGACTTCCGCTGCCGACGTCGCCGTTGCCGCCGCCTCCCTTTCTCTCTCTCTCTATCTCTCTCTCTCTCTCTCTTTCGGTCGATGTGTGCGTGGGTGTTTCCTTTCCGTTTCCGTTTTGTTGCGCTGGTCGTTAAATAGCTTAAGCTGATACAAATTAAATTAAATGAATACATAGCAAGGCGCTCATTGTCAGGGTCAAAGGGGAGGACGGACGAGGACACGACGAGCGCACTTCGGCTCGGCAGCACGCACACATAACCTCAAACAATGACGCCAATTGGCACAAAAGCTTAAATGTGTAATCCTGTCGACTTGACTGTAACGGTAACTGTAACGGCATTGTTGTTGATTCTTGGACCTATTAACATATAGATATGTATATACAACATGCATGTATGTACGTTGGGATGTAAGGTCAACAGCATCAGCAAGAGCTGAATAAACCAACTTTACGCAACTAGACACGCATGCTTACATATTTACATATATGTAGTTATATACTATAAGTGAATGTGTTTGTATTTGTGGTATATTAAGAGTAATCAGTTTGGCAACAGCAGCAGAGGCAGCAGCTGTAAAGGCGGTAATTTGCCTTTATGCGCTGCTCACGTGCTTTCACACGTTGCTCAACACTAATGTCAGAAAGCACGTGCAGCATCTCGCTCGCACCTGTACCAAAACCCTTGCTGCCTTGAATGCAGCCAAGCTTTGGCTAGCGCCAGCTTTAGAAACCAAACAAAAACATGAAGACACACACACACACACAGTCATATACGCGGCGAAGCTAAAGCGGCAACTCTACACGATGCAGCCCAAAAAAGTAGACTACTAATATCGAGCTGGTGTTTGATTAACAACAATAATATATGGTATTGTCGTAGGAGAGACAGTTCAATACTTATTATTTTTATGTAAGATAAGATAAATAATGGAATATGTTTACTATTTAGCGCCATATGTTGCATTCCTAAGCATGCACTAATGTGCCGGACGCGACTGTTTGTAAGCACAAAATACTCACACATACACACACACACACACAGCAGCTGCTGCTGCCGTTGTCGTCGCACTTGTAGAGCTTTTTAAAGCGTTTAGGGCTGAAGCTGAATGAGCCAAGAAAGCTCACGCGGCTGACGACAACGTCATCGTGTAAATAAACGCAAGTTCAGTCCATCAACGACACTCGTGCGAGGCGGATGCGAAGGCGCGCGCAACTCTCTCTGCCCAGTGCCATAAACAAAACATTGACAGGAGTAGTAAGAAAAAGTTGCCTCTTTTACAATTCTGAAACCGAGTCCGAGTCCAAACAACAATAACAACAACAGTAACAATAACAAATAGCGCAAGCAGCTTCCCTAGCTCTTGTCCACTCTTCATGTTGTTACCAGCAAAAGAACAAAAACAATAACAGATTTTTTTTTTTTTATTTTTTTCGCGTGTTGCGTGTAAATAAAAAGCGTAAAGCAACTTTTTCTTGCTATTTCTGAGTGTTTCCCCCTTTTTTTTTGCAATTTTTTCATGTGTTTGCAGCTATTACCAAAAAAAAAAAAAAAACAAATATATATATATAAATAAATAAATAAATAATAACAACAATAAAATGCCAAACAAAAAAGTATAAACAAGAAATCACAGACAGTATTCGCAGCAGCAGCGCAGCAGACGCCATCTTCAGCGCTGACAGCGGTAAGCATTCAAAATATTAGTTAAAAGCCAAAAGACAAAAACAAACAAAAAAAAAAAAAAACATTTGCATCGCATAGAATTTTTGCTTATGCGCGCGTTATCTCGCTCTCTCTCCTTCTTTATCTCGCTGCGTCCCTCAGTGTGTGTGTGTGTGTGTGTGTTTGTGTGAGTTCCTGTTAAGTTTGTCCGCTATATTTTGTATGTGTGTGAGTGCGGCAATTCATGTTTTTTTTTTTTTGCTTTTGCAGCGCGCTTTTAGGCGCAACTCGAATGCAGCCAAAAAAAAGAAAACAGCACAAAAATAACTAATTAAAACGTCCGCAACTGTCAGTCGCACGCAGCATACCTAACCCTGATCTGCCCCCTTGCCCTTGCCGCTTGCCTCTCGCCCCTTCTGCTCCTCCTCTTGTCCTGCTCATTCGCTATGCCTCTATTCATGCCCATTGAAATTCGCATCCTCTCGACTGCGTCCTTGGCCATGCGCCCACACGCAATTGCATTTACAGTTACGGACGTCGCAGTCGGCGTCGTATGCCGTTGCAGTTTCCCATTTTTTTTTCACATTCCTTTTTCACGTTGTTTTTGCCGTTACCTAGAAATTGCAATTTTCCATTATCGCATAGATTCATTTATCTGAGAACTCCACAAATGATACCCTGCAAATTGAAATTGAGCCCAGTGTGGGGTATGTCCGACTGCAGGAAATACATATTCTAATGACTCCCCATACTCTATATGGAATATGTGCAAATTTATTTATCTAACTAAACAAAACAAATTCCCTTCACTTCCCTTCAGACGGTATCTTTTAATTAAATCTAAAATACAAAATAGGAAAAATATTGAAAAAGTAATTGCGAATACTTTTCGGGGCCATCAAGAATTTTCTCTTATGTTTCTCGCTTCTCAGAATCTGAAAATAAATTCCTCAAAGAAATAGTTGAATACAAATTCCTAGTTCCAAGAAGAAATTACCCAAGGGTAATTGTCAAAAGCCAGAGCCGATTCCGTGCCTTGCATAGGGTTTCTCCTTCTAACAGGTAAAATGGAAAATCGAATAGTGGCAAGTAAATATAAAATTATAGCTAAATATGAAAGTGCAGAAGTTTTCACTAATCGAATATCAAAAATTGGTTATAGGCATTACAAATACTCAATTTGTTCGTATTAAGTCTAATTATTTATGCCAAACAAATGTTTTCTGGTTTCTGTTTTCTATTGAACACATTGTATGTGGAATAAGATATTTACCAGATATGTACTTAATATATGCAAATAGTTTATAGTAAAAACAAAATTCCTTATAAGAATTATATGCCTATTGCATAATAATAACAAAGAGTTTATCGTGTAATTTATAAGTCTATCTATACCTGGATTGATGACACTCTAAAGCCCTGAAAAGTATATAATATTTTCATATTGATCCAACATCTAATGCAGATTAATGCAGATGTTATTGATTTGCGACTATATACAAATGTTAAACCTTTTGTTCAAAAGGACAAACCAATAGATGAACGAATAGGACTTTGTACACAGCCAATATACTTGCTTTTCTGTGCAAGAATGAGTATAAATAAAAAATTAAATTTAGATATAAATAACGGGAAAATAAAATCCTAAATTAAATTTACTTTATCTAATGAGAAAAATTAAACATTTATTTTCATATATTCCGCTATGATTTAATTTAAATATAATTCCCTTATTTCCCCAGAATCATTCACAATTAGCTTTAAGTCTTTACAGTCAAATGTCCCTTTCAATTCCCTTTATTCTCTGTCCACAACTTAAATATTTCCCTTAAATGAACGAAACCATTTTACAGTTACTTTCAAACTTCAATCACACTGTTGTAATCAATTATACATACGTACATACATACATACATACATACGTGTAACGGTAATATCAGTGTAGTGTTTTTTTTTATACTCTACCTTGTTGTAATTTTACCAATATTGGGAAGATCAGCCCGACTCCAGCTTCAATTAGCATAAAAGCAGCGATGCCGACTGGCAGGTAAAATGCGAGTGTGAGCGAGAGACAATGAGAGAAAGAGACAGAACGAGCCACAGCACACAATATATATGTATAAATAAATGAATAAATAAATAATGTAAACAAAATATTAAATTAGAAGACATTTACTTATGCACGCCGACGCAAACACAATTGAATGGTGCGAGAGAGTGAGAGGCAGAGGGAACAGCAGAGGGAGTGAGCGAGGTGTGAGAAGGCGGCCCGTATACAAAGCATATACAAAAGTAAATTGTGCAAAGGCCCATTATAAATAAAGCAAAAACAAAAAATTTACACACACTCTCTTCTCTCGCTCTCACTTGCTCTCTTTGCGCGCTACTCACGGCTGCATATTAAAGTTTGAGCAGCTTTGGGCATCTTTGCAGCCACTTGTTCCTTTTTTTTACATGTTCACAGTTGGGGGGCGATTGCAATTTGCATAGCAGCGAAAGTTGCCGCTTGGTGGGTTCATTCATTACCCTCTATTAATATCTAGAGTGGCGACAATGCTACGCACAGCGTTGATATAATTCTGTGCGTTATAATAAGAAATATCTTGATATAAAAACAATATGACAAATATTCTAATAAAAGACATTTCAATGATTGATATATGTACATGCATATATTTAGATTACAGGGTATTTCGACATCGATCTTTCAGCATCGTTAGAACTTTTTTTGTTGCTTGTTTTCCTGGCTGCTTGATGTAAAGATTGTGCAATAAAGCTACAATAACAAACAATTGCCGCACACTCATTGCACACATACACAAGCAGGTATAAAGATAAAGATATGCATGTAGAATAGTGTGAGCGAATTTAGCAAATATGCACTCTCGCACTCTCGCGATCGTTGGCCACGCATACGCTCACATTTGCGCTCTCAACACACTCTCCCTTTTACACTTTCGCTGTGCTTTGATAAACGAATGGCGGCAGCGGTAGCGACTGCAAGGCGTGCGCGTATCCATTGCTGCGGCGCTCTCAGCCGGTCAGTTGTTTGGTTGAGCTTTTCCCGTTAGCCCACTCGCACTCGCACTCGCACTCGCGCACATTGCCCGATAAACAGAAAACAAACGTAAATCCAAAGAACAAATATACAGACACACAAACGCACTCACGCCACGCATAGACCAGCATAAACACATAGAAGCCGCGTCACGGCAACGACGGCAACGTGTTTCGGTTTCGATTGTTTGGCAGGGCAAAACACAGAAGCTTTAAATACAGTTACTTGTTATACACATGGCAGAAGGCAGACAAAATTGCGCGACGTTGTGCAAAATGTTGCTGTTATTGTTATTGGGCTGATCTTCAAATATTGTTTGTTTATTTTTTTTTCTCTGTGTTTTTGGTTAATCTTTTTGTGTTAGTGTGCGCGCGCGTTAGCTAAAAATGCAACAAATTTGCAACAACGAGCAGGTGGCAATTGCTTAAAGAGCAGCCAGCCGCAAAAACGAACGTAAGATAGTAAGACTGGGAAGAGAGGAGGTGAGAGCGATAGAAAGAGAGCAAAAGCGCGCTATTGCGACGGTGAGTGTTTTTTACTTTTTATACGAATTTTTGTTGCTGCTGAGTAAAGTGCTGCTCAAACTGTCAGAGAACAAGCTATTGAGTTTACAAGCACTTTAGCCACTTTTTTTTTATATAGCAGGTAAAAAATTGTATTTGTTATACATTAAGCAAATTTGAATAGATTGAAAAAATAAAAACTTTGATTGAAATTTTGATCATTTTCAATTATGATGAGTGAGATTATTTGATAAAAATACAATTTAAATTGTAAACAAATGAACCGAAACTAAGATGATAATTAAGTTTTAATTATACTAATATATATTGAAATATCCCCAAGCATAGATGCGAGTGGAATAGAAGATATATGTATGTATGTAAATAAAATTAACGTACAAACTGTAAACTCTAGAAATAAATCTCATCCATTTCATATACCCATAGACACATTGACTCTATAATGTTATATATAGGGTATAGATCTCATCAATTTGATATACGCATAGCCACGTTGTTAATGTTTACGTTCTCTCTATTTAAGCTAATAATCGAGAACCTAATTGAAATATTAATTCTCTAACAGCAATTAATAAACAGAAAGCATTTGCCTTACAAGCGCGCTAAAGTTCTAGAGTCGACGATATACAAACAGTCGACAGGTGTTTGCTGATAGTTTTATATGCCTTTCACACACACACAAACACACACTCACACTTATTTATATGGATGAACATGCGGCATATTGAATTACATTACAAACTATTTTGTTTAATTAAAGTCGCGCTGCGGTTTGCACCTTTCACATTTCATGGCTGCTGTTGTTGTCTTGTTGTCTTGTTGTCTGACATTAGTTTGATGAGAACATTTTCCACCATTTTCCATTACCCATTTCTATTCCTATTTCTATTTCCATTTCCATTTGCACATTGCACAGTTCAATTCATCGAACGAGCTGTGCAAATGTCAGAGGCTGTTTGTCTTTGTGGTCGAATGGGCTTAAAGCACCGCCCCCAACCTCCACGACCCCACCGTCCACTATCTACCTACCTGTGGTGACAATTATAGTATTATGCACTAATTGGGTTAATAATAAGTGACAGTGTGTGAATAGTGATGAACTAGCAAATACTCTGGACATTGGTGAAAGTAGTTTGAAAAGCTAGTTATCGAATGCATACATATTATTATCGAAAACTCATCGGATAAAATGATCGATTATTAATATAAATAAATAATTTTTAAATAAATCTAGTTAATTTAATGTTAGTTTATCGTTATAAATATCGATACGTCGATTACCTACATAAGCACATTTTAATATTAGCTAGCTGATACATTATCGAGTTTTCATAGTAACTTTGATTGTTGTACGTCGATTAATTTATATAGATACATATATCCTATACATCTCCATGCTCCAACATACCCTCTTGCATTTCTGCATTACAGAGTATAATCAAAATAATCATTAACATATTGATATTTCTCACATTTGCTATACTTCTTATTATCGCTATATGCGATTATATTTGCTAAATATGATTATACAATTTGTTTTCACTATATATATACATATACATATATATATATATAGAGATATACACGTATATATATAAAAATTCTAGCCGTTCGATATTTTTAGCATTTACTTTAGCATTGTAAGCAATTACATGTAGATAAGAAGTTCATTCAGATGTAAATTTTGCTCACTTTATCTGACAAAAATTTTTAGAGTTGGATCTGGTGATACACTTACAAAGAGAAAAAATTATAGAAGAATATATGCAAAGGAAAGTAAAAACTGAAATTATAACATTCACCGGTCTAATTATATATATATATATATATATATATATATATATATATATATATATATATATATATATATATATATGTAGATATATATATATGTATAGAAATTTGTTTACGGCAAGGCCTAACTAGTATCTTTTATATCTGACTTGATATATAACTAAATATATCTATATACATATGCATATATATATATGGTTAGACATACATATCTGTATATATATATATATATGTGGTCAAAACAAGATGCCGATGAGCAATATGATTGTTACACAGATGCCCATCGATGCGACTGGGATCATTGGCATCGAAATCGGGTTACGGAATAGGACATCAAAGAATCTGGTATACATTCCATGGGCAATCAGTTTGAAATTTGGCCAAAACGAGCGCATCAGCAGACAGCGATTCGAATTGATAAAATACATCACATAGCGAGCCATTCCCATTTTTTGTTCGATTTTATTGGTCTCCTCCGAAACACCTTCGTTTTGGATCTCTTTCAGAAGCTCTGCGTGTTTACTGTGGAAGGGAAAATGACTAAGAATCAGAGAGTGTGACGGATAAATAAAGAGAGAGAGCATGATGGAGAGAGTTATGGCTCTCTGACTTACAGCTCAAGTTCAGCCAGTTCCAGCTCGTAGCCCCTCAGTGCCTCGTAAGCCCTATCGATTTTTTCCTGTTTCGAATGTACAGCAAGAACGATATCATCGTGTTGAGCCTGGAAGCGATCTTTCAGAGTCAATATCTGTGTAATCGAATTATTATTTTTATATATATATATAGAAAGAAAGAGATAGAGAGAGTGAGAGAGAGAGAGAGAGAGAGAGAGAGAGAGAGAGAGAATGTGTGTGGATCCACCTCATCTTCCAATTCGGCATTGCGTATCTCAAGAATGCGATTCTGGCGCTGTTGTTCGGCCAATTCGTGGGCACATTGGCGAAATTTGGATAGCTCCCGGAACATTTCGGTTTTCGTAACATTCAGTAATTCTGCAAAACAATTGCATTCCTGTGTCTTGATGTGAAGTTCTCGGCGCAGCTTCGCCTCTTTGCGACGCACCGTATCCAAGGCATTCTCAGCGTTTTTGTAGCCCTGGGAGCTGAGCTCTGCAGCATATTTCACCTGACGCAGCTCTATTTCGAGTTGATTGCAGCGTCTTTTCTCCTTGCAGATCATCCTGTTGCGCAAAAATATATCATCTCGCATTGTACTTGTCTGGAATTAAACACGAAATGATATGCATATAGTATTTGTGGGGCTCGATCTCTCTGTAAATAGCTAGAAGATATATAGATGTGTTGATTATATGTTATAGGACAATTCATTCGGTTTATATCCCTATATGATAATATCTATAAGATCTATAGATCTTTATCATGCATATTGATCTATTAATCTACCTATAGATCTATATATATTATATCTATATATCCATCTATAGCTCTATCTAACTGATATTGTAGATATTTAAGGCAAACTTGATAATTAAGGAAACTATATATACAAAAATCTGCTCTAAAGAATTGTAGAACTTTCTCTTTGCAGAGTTATAAATTAATTGGTTTAAAATAAGTCGAATTCTAACTACAAAACAACTTGGACTACAGTATATACAGTATATATATCGACTCAACATCATATAATAGACCATATTAAAACTGAGCTTAACTATGATTCTTGAAGAGTTTTACTCACCTTGAATTGATATTTGCGAACCAGTTCGTGCAAACCACAGACCTCGGCGCAACGACGACGCCAGAGTCGAGCGAGCATTACGTTGAAAACTTTAATAGCTCTCATACGACTCGGTAGATCCATATGATAAATAGTTGTTGTTGTTGCCGATGTTGTTGCTTGGATGTCATTTGATTGTTGCTGTTTAGCGTTGACGGAGCTTGTGAATGTTGCTGTTGGTGTTGGTGTTGCTGTTGGTGTTGGTGTTGGTGTTGGTGTTGGTGTTGGTGTTGGTGTTGGTGTTAGTGTTGGTGTTGGTGTTGGTGTTGGTTGTTGCCGTGGATAAGTGTAGTGTGATTTATGTGGTCGCATCATTGTGTCAAATGTTGAGCTCAGCGCTTCGTTGTCCTGATTCAGATTCTGATCCATACCGCTCAAATTGCTATTGTGGCATTGCACTGTATCCCTTGATGACATGACCTTGCCTTAAAGGTGGCCAGGTTGTAGTATGTTCAGTTGATGATGAGAGGAAGATACTTTATACACACCGTTTTTTCTACTCAATCTCGTTCGCGATATCTAAACTACGTTAACCAACACTGCAGATATTGCTTTTGATCTGACATATATATACATAAATATTATGTCCGTATTTATGTATATGTATGCATATGTTATGTGTTAAGTTGTGTTCATTCCAAATGGGCAAAAAAATTTCCCTGAAAATTCTATAGAAATATACACAATCAGACGCACACTCCCGACACACTATATTATATATTAGTTCATACACGCTTATCCCTGAATTGAAATCCAAAGCACATTTGATCTGACGGAAAATTTGTTTTACTCTTTTTTTTTGTTTTTTGTAATTTGAAAGAAAAGTGAGAAAAGTTTTTTCAATATCCTTTCGAACTAAAACTTTTGAAATACGAAGCGAATGGCAAAGCTCATTTGTTTTCGTTTTTCTTTTGTGAAACTTTTATGTTGAGAGACGAAGGAATTTAGAATGTTCAACATTAACTTTTACTATATTGAAAGATTCGATTCAAATGGAATATCAATATGAACTGAATGCAGTGAAATCTATGCAGTAGATAGATGTACCTTAACTTTATATACCAAATAGACATTAAAGGGAACTAAGGCAAAATCTATATAAGAGAATAGAAATAACGAAAAGTTCTAGACAAATTACTATATATATATATATATATATATATATATATATATATATATATATATATATATATATATATATATATGTATGTACATAACTGTATTTCTGTCTGTGTTTATGGATGACAAAAATATGAAATGAGAAATTACACTATTGACTTATTGACACGCTTGTTGTCGATTGTTGCTGTTGTTGTTGTTGTTGTCAGTTACCAGTTGTTGTTGTTGCTGTTGCCTGCTGCCACACGCCATTTTGACAGTTTGAGCGCTTTGCAAACAAACCAACGGCCAATTTTGTAACAGAGCGCAAAGGGCAGTCAGAGGCGAGGCCACTTTCAGAGAGGGGGGCGTGGCGTTGACAGGCATCAAACATAGTTGCTGATAAAGCGTGAACATGTCGAGAAGCCAGCGGGGGTGTATGTAGGGAAAAATGAGTGAGAGTTGCGTTGGCGCCTGGCAGGCAATTACCTCCAATAACTATAAATGAAAGTATCGAAAAGAGAGAATTATGTGAAAGTTACAGTTGAGTATGCACGACTCAGAGATACCCCATGTAATTGGTAGAAAAAGAAGTTTGCTTTAAGAGTATAGAGCACATCGATTTATATGTGTCATTTATATGTGCTATTTTTGGAAAATCTTGTAATTGTAAAAATATATTGTCTTCTATAAGAACCGTATATCGATGTAGCAAAGTTATCGATTAATTAATATAAATATGAATTGCACTGAAGAGAATTTAAACTATATATAATGCAATGCGTAAATATTTTATGTCCACGAGATAGTTTACAATTCGAAAAAAAAATCGATTTACAAATGAAAGTTATCGATAATTTCGTAAATGTATTTTTTAAAAACCAGATTTACAAATGAAACTTATCGATAATTTCGTAAATATATTAGAATCAGTAAGTTAGTATACACTTTGTGCAGAAGACAGTTAAAGTTCTAAGTTTATATTTTCAAGTTATCAAAGAGTTGAGCTATTTATCGATAGATGAGAGATATCCAAAAGTTAGTCAGTTAAAAACTTGTTTTGCATACAAGAGAACTAAGGCTCAAAGTATATATTCCCAAGTTGGCAAAAACTTGATAAGATTTCAGCTATATAGCTATAAATGAAAGTTATCGATAAGTTAATATAATCTGGATTTTCTTATCTACGAACTTAAGCTCTAATCCTCAATATATTCGCAAAAGTTAACATGCAAATAGCTATCAGACAATATCTATTAGCCGACTCTGAAAAGCAATCGATTATTCAAAATAGAATGGATCTGGCTTATGATAAGCCTAGTTAATATGCCTGCCCAGACCAGAGCCGTGACTTTCTAATAGTCAGTCATGACCTTTGGTCCGCAACTTAATGAGGATTTTCCATAAAGTTCAAGGCTTCGCGTTTCGTTTGTTGGCTACAAATTTTTGAAACGCTCAAGCGTTGGCTTAACGTTTCAGCCAATTGCTAGGAAACAAGGCAACAAATTGATAGACTGATAAAGCTTTAGATTGATAAACTGATAAAGTGAGGCAAGTGTCTTGTTGCCAAGATTGGCGCACATAATTAATTAAAATATCATTAGAGGGGGGCCGAAAGGCAATGCGAGCCATCGCTAGCATCGTAGCAACCAAACCATAAAACTGGGCTAAATAGTTCCAGAAGCAACAGGATGCCCAGATAAGGATACACGGATAGAGTGAAGGAGTAGTAGATGAAATGGAAGCGCAAAGCTGAAACTAAGCCAAGTCGCATACAGACACAGCTGGCCAAACTAATTATGCGCTCCAGCGCCACTGGAATCTTTTGCATATGAAAGCAGTTGTGAAATTGCCACGACCTTAGCCAGGACACCCACTCGGTCGACGCAACCGCCCCTCCCAAATACCTCTCTGCGCCTAACCCCTTTTAGCATGGCATACTCGTATTCCATTCAAAGGCCATAGAATCTCATCTGCTTCTTCGTCCCCCTTTTCACTTTTTAGCATTGATTAAAAGTTTTAGCAAGTCAATAGAAGCCAAGCCCATGCCCATGCCCATGCCCATGCCCATGCCCGTGTCCATGTCCAGATCCAGGCCCTGGTCCGTGGACCACGTCCTGCCAACTGAGAGCAACGCGTGACAGCTCAAAATGCAATTTGCAGTGCTTCTGCCGTGTAAAGTTGATGGGGATTATTTAAATTTATAAGCGACTCGAAAATATTCATGAAAAACCAGCTCAAGCTCTGCCCTCGTGTTGAGTTCTCAAACCGAAAGAGTGAAGAGAAAAGAGAAGAAAATTGATTCAAATCAAATTAACAATTCCATTTTCGAAACGATTTCGCTTCCAGAAATTATGAGTTTTACTTTCAGGACAGATTTTATTAGAGCTACTATATACTGTACTGGTTAAGAGATTCAAAAGTTTATTCAGAAATAGAGAGAATAGTTTCTATGCGATTTTATTAAGAACTAAAGCAAATAATCTTTTGAGGTTATTGTAGAAAAAAGAAAGGATTTCTATCACAGCGAGAGCTAGAGGTTATAGTTTATAGCTTGACAAAAAATAAAGGGAATAGTCTTGAATTTTCTAAAAATATAGAGACTTGAGACTTGACTAAGAAAAAGGGATAAGAAAATGAGGAGGAAAATTTTGTTTGTTTCTGTTTATTTTCTTACAAAACTTCTTATAAATTGTAATAATCATATTTTTTGGTAATAGTGAATCTTTACTATAACTTTGATAAAAATACTTTTAAACAATAATTTGTCAATTTATTAAAGTAAAAAAATCCTTTGAAAGAGTATCCTTAAAATAATTTGTGAACCTGATTTTGGTAAACCTTTCCTCAGTTTAGAATTTCGTCTCAGCAGCTTAAAGAAGATGGTTAACTTGATCTGAAAGAGTCGAATCAACCATATTCAGTTAGTAGAACTTAAGATTATAGTGATTTGATATTACAAATATAAATCTTTGATTGTTTTCCAGTCTAATGAATTATTTTCAATTTCAATTTCAATGTATTTCACTCTTTGTTGTAACTAAGTTTAGACTAAGAACAAAGCCTTTTCTACTTAGACTTAGGATGACATATGGCATATACGATATCATAATTTATTTGGGGGAAAAACAAAGAAATAGAAAACCCCAATAATGCATTATTATTATTAAGAAACTATGCTTATATATTATAAATTTTATAACTCAAAGACTTTAAGAATGAAGAGCACAAAATTTCATGCACAGCTTTTATTAACTTATATATGTATATATATATTGTATATAAATTTACCCTTAATAATACCCTTCACTTTTCTCAGCTCAAATGATGTTGCTAAGCGACAAACCAATGCTGAATTTCGATGGGTGTGTGAGAGAGTGAGAGAGAAGGAGAGGGAGAGGGAGAGGGAGAGGGCGAGAGACAAACTTTATAGTTTAAAATTTATTGATAACTTATGAACTTTGATGTTCTTTTTAAGCAGCTTTCATTCTTGTCTTGTGAATTCGTAGGGGGCGTGGCAACGCAAGGCAGCAAAATGGGGGCGTTTCCTTAAGCCCTTTGCCGTGAAGTATTAAAAAAAAAAAATGTTCGTTTAAGTTTTTATAAATTTTTGTTGTTGTTGTTGTTGTTGTTCATGTTTTGTTTTTTTTTGCTGTTGCATTTTCTTGGTCTTGGTGAACGCCCACACGCTGTGTGCTTTTGGCAAATTGTGTATCTGCTTCTTCTTCTTTATCATCTTCTTGTTCCGCGCTTCATCCTTTTGTATGTATGTATGTGTTTTGTCTTTCTGGTTTTTGTTCTGTCGACTGTGTTTGCTTTTGCCATTTTGTTTCCGCCATTTTCGCTGCTCATTTGTTGGCTGTTTATTTGCATAGCCGCGTGCTTTGACTGAGGCCTTAGCCTCGGCTACAGCAACGGCTTAGCTGCAGCTCAGCTCACCTGGGCTCACCTGAGCTCACCTGAGCTGCCTACCCGCCTGCCTGGCTGCCTGACTGGCTTGCCAGCTGTGTTTTTTATTTGATTAGCATTTGTTTATAAATGATTAACAAAGAGGTTAATGTGGCTCCAGCAGCGAGCGGGAGCTAAACAGCAAAGTGGGAGTTGCTCCTACCAACGATATGGCAACGCTGGCAACAGCGGCACAGAAGTAGCTCAACCAGAAAACGTGCAAGGCAGAGACGATGGTGGCATTGCCAGAGTCAGAGCCAAAGCCAGAGCCAGAGCCAGAGCCAGAGTGAGCAAAGAAATGGAAATTTAGTTCATTAGGCACAGCTATGGGGCAATTCCTTCATATATACATATATATGTAAATATATATTTATATTTATATATATATATATATGTGTGTGTGTGTGTATGCCAAGCGCTGACTACATTTGGAGTGCAGCAACGGCAACGTTGGCGACCTTCACACAGAGACAGACAAAGATATGAATGCGACTTCTTTAATTTGAATACTCGTTCGTAAAGTGCAAAGCGAGTATATTGGTTTACTATGCAATTTCAATTTGCAACTATTGGCTGTATATATATAAAGTCTTGAAATTTCTACAATAAGAATATAATATTATGAAGGGCATTTCCAGTTGGTGAAATATATATCTTTATCTGGTTAAATCGAAACGTTTTGCAATCAGACTTGGAACTTTTAATTTATATGTATATTCGCTATGACTAATCAAGTTAAATGTTTCATAGATATACATAGATACATATATATATTTTAGTTATAGATATTTCTAAGCCTGACAAATTGGGTTAAAATGTTTTAGAGCTGGCAACTGAAAAATGAATAACTAAGTTACTATTAAACTACTCTATAAATATATTGAAAGTATATAATATTTAGACATGTAGAAGCAGCTAAAATTACATCTTAACTGCTAATATTAAAACGCAGAGTGCTTGAGAGCTAACTAAATTCTTTAATTGATTTATGAACGAGTATTATGCAGTCGATGACGCCCTACTGCAAAATTATTATTTGCTTCTTTTTTTTTTTTTTGCTTCGCGCATTTTATGTTGCTTCGCACTTATATCATATAGTACATATATATATTTATATATATATATATATATATGTATGTATGTATATTATATATTATATAAAATCATAAAAAGCATGTATATATGTATATACTCTGTGTGTGTGTGTGTGTGTGTGTGCGTACATTCAAACATTGCTTGGATTCACCAAATTAAGGCCAACAGCAGCAACAACTTGGGCAACAATTGCGCAGAGTGAAAAGTTCAGGGAACTCTCTCTGGCTTTTACACACACACACACACACAAACACACACACACACACATAGACAGTGTCATCTTCCTACTAATACATATGCCCTAACTTCGTAGCTGAATCTAATTAGGTAAATCTCAGTTTTACGTTTCCTCCCACTCAAGCAGCTTGTTAAGCCTGAACAACAGTTGCTTAACTTTCAGTTTAAAGCTCTCAACATGAACTGCAAATTTTTAAATAATTTTCATTAATTTTAGTTTATATTCTTCTCTCTTTTTGCAGCTATCTACGTTTGTTGAACAACCACAAAAAAATAGTTTGCTGTAAGTAGAAAAAAAATATCAATTTTATGTTTTTGCAACAAATTGACAGGCACTTTAATGTGTGGCTGTCAACATTTTTGACAGCAACTTTAGCAACTGGCGCTGACAGCGTTGCCAGCTGACAAACATTTCTTTTTTATTCGCTTGATAAAATAGGATTTTTGTAGAGTAGTTGATGATGTGAATGATTGAGAAATTTGTTGAGAGAGACACAGAAAGTGAGTGAAAGAGAGAGAGAGAGACAGAGAGAGATAAGCGCCATATAATTTCTGTTTACAGGACATCTGCTAGTCGTATATTTATTTTGATATATTCTTGTAGGATATTTGTAGATTAGTTGATGATGTGAATGATTGAGACACAGCAAGTGAGTGAGAGAGGGAGAGAGATAGATAGAAAGAGAGAGATAAGCGCCATATCATCTCTATTTACAGGGCATTTGCTAGTCGTATATTTATTCTGATATTATTCTTAGATCTAAGCAATTTGAAATATGATTTGATGCTTAAATTTCAGTTTACTTTACAATTTGCCTTTGACTTTCTTCTGTTTTTGCTTGTTTGTGTTAGAGTGTATGTGTGTATGTGTGTGTGTGTGTCTGCGTGTGTGTGTGGTACGTGTGTATATTAACGCATGAAAAGTTAATTTTCTTTGGCATAATTTTAGATGCAGCATTTTACAAAGGAAGTGCGCGTTTTTTTTCTTGCTCATTTTTTTTTTTTCTTTTTTCTAGATCTCACTTTTTTTTTGGCTTGCGCAAGAAGCGGGTATATTGGTAGTGCATGTTTACATTTGTGTTTAGCTATTTTATAGGCAAGAAAATAAAATAAATTTTATGTAATTTTTTTTAAAGATTTTTTTTTATCATATTCCTTAAAACTAATTTTTTTTTTTATTATATGCATTATTATTTCATAGAATTTTCATGGAAAGTTTCATTAATTCGAATTCTGATTATATATATGTAACTTTTTATAGAGTATCTGCACTTTGTCATTACAAAGCTAAGAAATTGCTTTTTTGTTTCCTTTTTTTTTTTGCCTCGTTTTTTTTTTGTGTTTTTATTATTATTTTATTACAGTTGGCTCGTTGGCTTATGTATATTTTATATTTTATGTTGATTCGCTTTGAACAAGACTTGACGCACACACACACACACACAGCCATACACAGGCACTAAACGGCTCGCCTCTGTATGTGTGTGTGTGTGTGTGTGTGTAAAGTTGGCATAGTTTTTGAGGTTTTTTGCTTGAATATATGCAGCACACTTGTGGCTCATGTTGTATTAATATAATCACTTTGGGGATTTTGTGGCTAAAACAACAACAACAACAACAGCAACAATAGCAACAACAACAACAACAATAGCAACAATAGCAACAACAGCAATAATTGTCTCGCTCACTGTTACAGCACTCACATGTTAAACAGATATTAAACTATAACTATGGAGGGTTAGTTTCAGTTAGTTTCGAGTGGAAGATTTTTACTAGTTTCCTCTTCCAGTCCTATTTCTTCCTTTCTTTTATTCCCTTCTCATTCTCTTGGCCAGCTTTTGCTAGCCGCTCCTTGATTATGACAGTTAC